>JANPWX010000265.1:29461-49673 GCA_024734555.1 Trochalopteron elliotii
ACGGGCTGGGATCTTGGGGGATGGAGGTTTGGGGAGGGGGGCGGGGGTAGGGGGTGCGACAGTGACAGGGGTCTCGGTGCTGCGAGTCGCCGGCTCCAAAATGTGGATGGGTTGTGTTTTGGACGGAGCTGGGTATTAAAATCAGATTAAGGCTCCTTGGCAGCTCCGGCGGGATCACGAGAGCGAGCCGTGCTGGCTATAGGGCTCGCATGCTTTTCCATTTTGGGGGCTGCAAGAGAGGCGCTATACAATAAACCGGGCAGGAGCCGGGGCTGAGCCCGAGCACGGCCGCGCATTTCGCAGTCGGCTCGATGAGGCTGCTGCAAGTGGGAAGAGTTTTCTGTAGTTATGTATCATCTCCCCCGACCCTTCACTTTCATAACCACGCATTACAAAATAGCTCTGATTGTGAAGCGAGCACATTCATCCCAACCCTTGCTCTCTCCCCAGTTCAGCTCCGCGATTGCAAACAGCAAAGGAGCGTGTGTGTTTGTGGGGAACACAGCACCGGGGCTAAAATCCTGCCGCCGTTTGGGTTCAAAACAAACAAGGGCTCGAGACGTGGTAAATCAGATTTGCCCGCGGTGCGTGTGCCAGACAGAACCAGGCAGGGCTTGCCACCAAGGCAGATTGATGTAGTCCCGGCACCTCTGCTCAGCATGCACCAGCGCCAGGGCGCTCCGGCTTGGCACGGGACTGGGGGCAGAGCAGGGGGGAGGCAGCCCGGCTTCTTAACCAAGAGCTGCTGACAGGTTGATTACAGCAGGAAGGGTCAGGAAAGGTGAGGAGCGGGCCGAGATTTTGTAAGCAAGTTTGTGGGGTTTTTTTCCATTTTGTTATTGCTGAGGGGTTACCGTCGGCCGGTTGTGTGGGACGCTGTCCCTTGGAGTGGGCTGCTTGTGTGGGATGCCATTCCCTGGAATTACAGCTGAAAGGCTGCAAGCTCTCACCTGCCCCATTGCTCCCTGAGCAGGTGAAAGTTCCTGGCTCCACTTCCCTATGATAACCCTCCTGTTCTCCGTGTGTTAACCACGACATGAAAAAAGCCCTAATGACTGCAGCACGTGCCTGGAGCCTTGTTTCTCTTTTTCTTTCTTTTGGGCAGCATTCGATGTGCCAATTTAAGAATCTTCTTCCAAAAAGGGACCGCTAAGGGAGCGGGGCGGGGGAATAAAAAAAAATCCTACGAACTGTCATCCTTCTCTGGTGCAAGCCCCACCATGTTGCAAACATTCCCTGGAAAATTTGGAACTGTGAAATGGCCTGTGCTGAAATGAGACCGCGTTGATGAGACGTAGTTGGCCGTGTCCCCTGTTTTCTCTCCCTGTCCCTGGCGTGCTCTCTGCTGGAGGGAGCAGCACAGGTAACGCTGGTCCGAAGTCTGCAGGTGTGGGAGGAGAGGAGCAGTGAGGGCACCATTGCAGCTCGCTGCAGCTCCCGTGCAGCCCCTCCGTGCTCTCCCATCCGGCGCCTGCTTTCGATAATTCCGTTTCCTCTTCTGTCCCCCACACGTGCTGAGGGGCTCTGGGCTGGGATGGGAAGAAAAAGAGAAGGAGGAAAAAAGAAGAAAAAACAGCCCCCCCCAGCTATGATTTGCATGCGTTTGCTTAAGAACCGCCTGAAGTTGTAAGCATGTGTTGTGCCTGTACCTTAACCTCTGATGAAACTGGGGGAAGGCTCCAGCCCTGGCTCTGTCACATGCTGCCTTCTAACTGGGAGCGGGAGGCGGGCCGGGCTGGCGCTGACGTCTCTCCCCATTACTACTGTACGAGCCTCTGCTTACAACTGGGTTACTGACTCCTCCGTGTGGCCCCAGAGCTGCTTCCCCAAAGACCCCCAGTGCTCCAGCAGGAGAGCACATCACCCTGAGAGGCTGCGCTGTCAGGAGGCCACGGGATGATGAATAGGAGCTGTTTCCTTCGTGGAAATTTTGAGGAACTGGGACTCTCCTGCTCTCTCGCCCATGCTCCTCCCTAGTCCTTGCTTTTGCAGGAGGGTTTTGAGAAAGGTGCAGTTGGTGCAGGTGCCAAGTGATCCCTTCCTCTCCAGGGGTGGGATCCTCAGCAGGGCTCTCGGGCGGATGCACGGGGGAAGGTTTGGCAGGGGTATCTGCATCAGCCCCTTATTCATCAGGGTTTGTGCTGAGGGTGCCTGCTAACCTCTATTTACATATCGAGGACAGCGATGATTCACATGGTACCTGCATTGCTACAGAAAGAAAATCAGGGTTTTTCACTTGATATCTGCCTTTCTCCTGCCAACTCCTTTTTTCTTTTTTTTTTTATTCTTTTTTTTTTTTTTTCCCCAACAAAAAGAAAAAAAAGTGATTTTGTTCTGCTGAGCCTCAAAATGTGTCATTTCTGGGCCTGCTTAATCCATTTTGTGCAACTCTGCTGCTCAGAGGTATGAAGCTGGTTGTAGCTGGTTCATCTGCTGGCACCAGTCACTGGGAAGTGCCAGCCAGGCAGCTCTGCCGAGAGCACCACGGAGCAGCTCTCAGCATCCCTGTGAGAGGCTGGAGCACTGTGCCTCTCATGGCTTCAATTCGTTTAAAAACCCCAAACGAAGTGCAGCAGGGGGAGGGAAAAATAATTAAAAAAAAAAAAAATAAAAAACCCAGGCTGCTTCTCGGAGGGATGTTTAAAGATCACATGAACTGAAATACAATATTCCCTCTTTAACTTCCCAGCCTCCTGCTAACAGCTTAATCCATCGATGAGTGCAGGAGGCACAGCGAGCCCGCGCTGGGTTGGCATTTCTCGTGGTGAAGTGGGGATGCATCCCTGATTTCTGATAGTCCTCACTGAGCTGACCGATAACCTGTTTTTTCTGTGGCTTTTCTCTTGGAAGATTTGGAGTGGGTTTGGATGACAGACAGCCCGAGGGCCTGTGCAAAAATGCATCCTCAGCTGCATTGCTGCAGCGTGGGTCGAAGGGCTGCTGCTGCTGCAGTGCCAGGGCTGGAGAAGGCTGAAGTTTTCTGGGAAGCAGGGTGGCTGTGTCCTGGTGGCTGTCACCGTGCTGGAGCAGGGTTTGGAAGGTGCTGGGGGTGCTGGTGGCTGTCCCCACCACAGCAGAGGCTGCGGAGGCTGGCGAGCACAGCAGAGTCTGAGCTGAGCCAGCAGAGAGAGAGCAGCCAGCAGCAGCTGGAGGGAGAGGAGGGCTGGAACCTGCCCCTCAGAGCCTCCCCACACACCTGCCTGCCTTCCCCCTGAATTCTGAGCGGTGTTCCCCACCTTGGCAGTGCCCCAGGGGTGCCCCCACACCGGGGGTTTTCCCCCCACCTGCCTGCCTGCACATCCCTGCCCCGCTCTCATGCCGTAATGGAAAGGCACCTCTCCAACAGGTGAATAATTAAGGGCTCAACGAGGGCCTCCAGCAAAGGGAGCTTTGTGAGGGAGAGGGATCTCTCTCACATTAACCTTTCCAATGTCAAAAGCCTTTCTGTAAGGAGGAACTCTACTTACACGAGCTGTTTGGCACGGATGGTTGTCTAATTAAAAATGCTCTGGGAATGCCCCTTCCACCCCCAAACTCCTGTTTTTGGGGAGTGGGTCCCATGTCCCTGGTGCAGAGCTGGGGATAGGGATGCCACAGGCTGGCTCTTGGCAGATGGTTTGTTTTGGTGCCAAGGCCAGGAGCCCACCAGGCTCTGAGATCCCCTTTGGTGGGGCTGGGGGCTGTGGCAGAATATGGGAGCTGCAGTGCTGTCGTGACAGGACAAGAATGGATTCAAACTGAAGAGTAGGGTTAGAGTAGATATTAGGAAAAAAATCTTCCCTGTGAGGGTGGTGAGGCCCTGGCACAGGTTTCCCAGAGAAGCTGTGGCTGCTCCTGGATCCTTGGCAGTGCCCAAGGCCAGGTTGGACAGGGCTTGGGGCACCCTGGGATAGTGGAAGGGGTCCCTACCCATGGCAGGGGGTGAAATAGATGAGCTTCCAACCCAAACAGTTCTGTGATCCCCTGAAGGACATCATTCCCCCTGGCCAGCATGTGCCAGCACCACGGAGACCTGGGGACATCACTGGGCCGGGACAGAGGCACTGCGCAGGGCCAGCCTGTGCTGTTGCCGCCAAATGCCACCACCAAAGCCATCACTTGTGCATGCCCATGGCCCTGGGGGGAGATGGTGTCCCCAGGGCGAGTGACACATCCCTGTGGGGGCTGTGCAGCCCTGGCTGTGTCGGGGGAGGGAAGTGCTGTCCCCAGAGATGTGGCACTGGTGGCGGGGCCGGGGCCGCCAGGCGCTGGCAGAGCCTGGGCCGCAGACACGTTTGCCGGAGGAATCGGCTTCAGGCTCCCGCAGCTGAGCCCTGCTCCATGGCAACCCGGCGCGGGCTTATATTTCTCGTGACTGCTTGGCAGCCTGAAGTGATTTAGCAGGGAGGGGGGGAAACTCTGGACGAGCCGGAGCCGCCGCCAGCGCGGCCGTGCCGGGGTGACCACCGCACTCCCGGGCCCTGTGGGGCTGCAGCGCCCCGGGCAGCCCCTTCCCACAGCGGTGGAAGGGCAAGATCCCACCACCTGCAGAACCACCTTCTCCCCGGTGCACGGACAAGGATGTCCTGAGCTGCCTGTGGTGTAGTAAGGAGCCAGGGACTAAAGGTTGAAGTTAATGGGGCGGGTGGTCAGGTGAGGTAGTGACCTACTTCCAGGGGCACCGGCACCGTAGGCACTGGGTGATGGTCCAGCCAATGTGTTTCTCTTCCCTTATCGCTCGGCCATTCTGTTCTTCAGCACTTTTCCTGAACTCTGGCTCACGAATTATTATTTATCTATTTATGGCGGTTGTTGGAGGTTTTTTTGTTGGTTTTTTTTTTCCTTTTTCTTTCAATAACGGGAGCTTCCAAGAAACGCCGAAGGACTTTGCACAGATCTGGCTGCACTCAGGGTCTCGTCAGCCCTGTCCTTATCCAGCCCCGTCTCGCTGCACTTCCCCACGTGGAGGCAACAGCCAAGGCCCAGCTGCTGCATTAAACCACTTCTGAATTAACACAGGGAAAAGTAAAAGCAGGAAATCTCCTTTGGCCCTGGGAGATCTGGAAACCCCAACCCCCGGGGGAGGGGTTCTTCATGTGGCAAGCGTGGTATCTGCTGGTGGGGGCTGTGCAGAGGGGGTGGCAGCCCTGGGGACACGGCCCCATCCAGTAGCCTGAGTAACCTTTGATCTGTTCCGGCTCTGGGCAGATGTGGGGCTTAGGGGAAAATACTTCCCTTATCTCACATCACACTGTCCCGAGGCAAAGCCGGCAGGCACTGGGAGCTGGGTGGGCACCCCAGCACCAGAAGCTTCCTTAGGGGAGCGTGATGATGCTGAAGGGTGCCAGGAGCTTTTTACATCTGTGTCCCCCCTGTCCCCATGCCCACCCAGCAGTTGGCAGAAGACCCTGTCGATCGGGACAAAGGCTGGAGAGACCATCGAGGGCTGATGTGACACTTCTCCCCTCCCCTGGGATGAGCAGCACATGCTTTATATGGATGTTTTTGTGCTGAGGTGGCGCCTGAAGCTCTTGCAGGGACTACAGTTGCAGGGCAGCAGCATATCTTTACTGAGATGCATTTTCTGAATTCTTCCTGTGCGCCCTGCGGCCGCAGCCCCTCTGCTGAGCCAGCTCACGGCCAGGCCCCTGGGTTCCTGTTTCAGTTTGCTGCGAGTTTGACTCACAGAGCAGAAGCTCAGCTCGGCTGTCACTTCTGCTCCCCCCCTTTGTCTGGGGAGGCCGCAGGACCCTGTTTGTCCCTGGCATAGCGGTGTGGGAAGTGTCATCCTTTGTCCCTCGCTGCCAAAAGCTGCCTTCCCCACCTATTCCCCGAGGAACCCTCATTTCCTAATTTTCACGGACGTCAAGAGCAAGGAAATCCTGTGGCGAGGGCCGAGCGTCCTGAGCCGGGGCTGGGGCAGCCGGCGGGGCTGTGGGGATGGGAGGAAGCCCAGCTGCCTCTCCTCATGTTTGTTCTCCTCCCTCCCGCGCCCTGCAAGGGGGGATGCGGCTTTCACAAGTGACAGCTGGGGACCTGGCTGTCCTGCCACGAGGTGACCCAGGGCTGGAGCAGCCCCAGCTGTCCCTGGGGGTGCAGGGGAGCTGCTGAGCAGCGTTTTTGCTGAGCCTTTCTTGCTTTTTTTTTTTTAGCCCGGTTCCTACGTAGGAGGGAGTCGCGTTGTTGTTTTTTCATGAGGAAAGTGCATCTGTAGCTGCAGGGTGTTCAGGAGACTGCCACAACCCCTTGCATGCACACAGGACTGGCAGGGCTGGGCTGCAGCCAGGCTGGGTTGGAGCTGAGACCAGCACTGGTCACACTGGGGACACGGCTGTGCACGTGCTGGGGTGACAGCGAGAAGCTGGAGGTGACAAACCCGGCACTCACAGCTCTCCTGGAAGGATGAAGCAGGGCCAGGCTCTGGTTCTCTTTCCCCTACAGAGGCTAGACATGGTGCCAGCATGGTGTGGTGACACTGGTGGGCACAGAGCTGGTGGCCATGGTCTCTTGCTCCACGTGTGATGCCCAGGCAGAGCCCACACTCCTGGGCTGGGAGCAGGGTGAGATCCTGGTGCCCGTGTGTGGGATCAGGGATTGCAGGCAGAGCTGGCCAGGGGCGGCACCTTGGTTCATGCCAGGTGAGCTGCCAGCACCCACTCCTGCCCTCACAGGGTGCTCACCAGGCACCAGCATGGCGAGGCTGAACTTTGTCCAGCTTTAGTCCTCTGTCCTGATTTCTTGGCGCTTTCCCTGCCTCGGTGCAAATGTTTGCAACTTCCACAGGGCCTTGGCTTCCAGCTAATTAAACTGCATTCCTGTTGGCTCCCTGCAAACCGAGCTCTGCTTCCCTTTGCCCCCGGGCTCAGGGACCTGCAGCTCTGCCCGTGCCAGGTGTGTGTGGCTCAGGGCCACCTTCCCACTTCTTAATGACCGGAGGATTTTCAAACCTCCCCTCGAGCAGCATCAACCCCAGAGCTCTGCAGAGCTGGAGATTTAAACCACCAGCATCGTTTCTCCTTTCGAGCAGGCTTGCACACAGTCACGACCAAACCGTGCCGATAATGAAAAGAAAAAAAAAAAAAAATTGCAATTTTTTTTCTTAAAAAGGAAGTTTCTGTTTCTGTGTGGGCCCCACAGGGAGGCTGGCGCATGCGGGTTTCGAGTGCTAGAACCCATTTCCCAGGTAACAGAACTCAAGCCTGTGAGAACTGTGTGGTTTTCTCAGGCTGAAAGGTTGGATGGTATTTGAGCTGCTTTTTTTTTTCCCTTGTTGCCGTGTCCTTTTAAGAAGGAATAAGTATGTCTATTTATATATATTTTGAAAATGAAAGCACGTGGCCCGTGTCCCCAGAAACCCTCACGGTACATGTTGTCACCCAGCTCTGGGGGGGACACTGCTTTCCCCCAGCGCACCCCAGCAGCTGAACTGGGGAGCAGCCCCTGGAGCTTGGGGTGAGCCGTGGGAGGTGTGCAGGATGTTCTCTTGGGAATTCTCCATGGGACCTCCAGAGGCTTCAGGATGTGGAAGTGGATGCAGCAGGAAGGAAGTTGGTAGCTGAGAGGAGGGCAATGTCACGGAGGGAATGTTGGGACAGCATGGATGGGAAGGGCTGGAGCTGCTGCCTTTATTTACTCCTGTTCACTCCTCCTGCCCATGCTGTGAGTGGTGCTGCCTGGCCTGCCTGCAGTGCTGGCTTTTCCATTCCTCTGCATCTGGGATACAGAGTGGTTTCCCTGGGGAGAACTGAGAACTGCTTGCCTTGGCTGCCTTCTTCTCAGTGTCCACCTCAGTGTCCACCAGTGCCTGCTGCCCATCTGCCCAGAGGAGCTGGAAACCCGTCTGCACATCCAGCTGAGTCAAAAATACATGAAAGGCAGATTATCAGGGGGAGACTGTCCTCATCTCTGCTCGCTTATGGCAGTGCAAGGACCTGGAAATACAGCTTTCAAGTTTCTCTCTGTATTTATGTAACCCAAACGAACTCTTTTTTGGAAAGAGCCACTCTGTCTCATTTAGATACCTAAATATAGCAGCTGCTCCGGAGGGAGGATTAGCCTGCAAGTGCCCTGGCGGGTATGGGACCTTTGTGCACGGGTGTTATGGGGAGTTTAAACCTCATTCACCGGGGCCTGGGGGGATTATTCCCCTTGCCATTATCAGCATGGGCTTGCAGTGTTCTGGGTCAGCGGGGAGCTCATGGCAGTGACCAGGTTGGGAAGCACAAACCTGTGGAGAGGTGGGCTGCAGGGTTTTTTCCTTTTGAGGCCAGGGCTCATCTCTGCCTAAACACGCTGTTTGTGGTTGTGCCATCACCTCCCCTTGGAGGGAGGATCTGTGCTCCACAGCACTGAAGCAGAGCTGAGCTATGGGGTGAAAGCTTCACATCCAGCCCTGCCAAAGGGTCCCATGGGGCTGCAGCACCTCAGGATGGACAGTCAGGGCTGTTGGAGAGGAGTCACCCCCACAACATGGCACTGGGTGGAAAGGCAGGGAAGTGCAAGGGTCCTTCTGCCCCTAGGTGTGCCTCAGGCAGCAAAGCCCTTGAGCACCTTTAGGGAAAGGTGTGGGACCAAGCCTTTGAAATGCCAAGCTGAGGGACACCCCACAGGTGCAATTTCCCCTTGCCGGGGATATTCATGGGCATTCAGGGACACCCACCCTCCTGGGCACCAGGGCCTGTGCACTTCTCTGAGATGCAGGTGTTGGCAGAATCCAGGCACTTCCCGTGGACCCACTTCTGCATCTCCACTCACACCAGAGCTCTTTGCCTTTGGAGTGAGCACAAGAGATGGGTCTGACCATGTGGCGTGGGGGGCTCCTGTGCACCCCTGGGATCAGCCAGGCTTGCACCTTGCACCGAGCACTGCCAGAAACTGAGCTCCTCAGAAGGGCACGGGATGACCTTTGCTTCTGTCTTGAAACATTTCCAACTGCCCTGCAGTGAGGGTGCCATGTGCCCCTTCCAAGGAAATGGAGAGCAGCTGTTTGTGTGTGTGTGTGTGTGTGCTGGGGTCCCAGGGATTGGGGACACGTGCTGCAGGACTCTGTGCAGCTAGCTCATTTTAAGAGTGTGGAAAGAACACCCTTGTGTTTCCCTCCTCTTCTGGCTGCTTTGCAATGCTGACACTAGATCAGCTCCCCGGCCTGGTGCTGCTGCAGGAGCTCCTTGGGATTTGGAGACACACAGGAGCTGCCCTGTGTTTCCTGCAGGAAAGCAGAGGGTCCCTCGGCTGTTTGAGCACTGCCCCTGTGCTTTTGGTGTTGCTTCCTTTGCCCACAGCGGCTCTGCCTCCCTGCACACCTCATCCCTCCACTGCCCATCCCAGCTCAGACTTGTACAGCCTGTGATATACAGGCTCCTCTGCCATTCCCCCAGGGCAGGAGCCACCTGGCTAAACCGTGGGACCCCAGGGATGTGTCAGTGAACACCTGCCTTCACACAGTACCCTTGGACAACCTTGTGAGCCCCGGTGTGGTGTCCCCTCAGCTCCCATCGCACCGCAGGGACCAGGCAGGTCCTGCCAGGGTGATGCCCTGCTCAGCTCTGTGTTGTTTGGCCCTAGCAGGGTGCAGGTGAAACGGAGAAGGCAATGGAAGGGGAGGAGGCTGCAGAGTGGGGCTCCATGCTCGCAGTGTCCCCAGGATCCCCCAGCTCCCTGGCAGATGGCTGCAGCCCTCCCGCCCTGCTCCGAGGAATACAAATGTGCGGCGGATACGGTTACCGGGCCCCGGCAGCGGTGTCGGCTTTCATCTAGATCGATATCCCTGCCGGCCTGCGTCTGCAGGAGCGCTGGGCTGGCAGCACAAGCCTGCCCGGGAGCAGACACCCTCTGCCGAGGCTCTGCAGCCCCTGCCCGGCCATGTGTCCGGGCGCCTCGGCGTGGAGGCAGCGCCGGTGCCGGCCGCTGCCGCGCTGGCCGGCTCCGTCATGCGTAAAATGTAATAAATAGGGCCATAAGCCTTTTACAAAGTCTATTTCCACTCTTGGATCCGGGATTTAATGCATGGCTGCTTAGAGAGGCTGAGGATTTCAGGGGTCAGCAAGGCTAATTGCACTGCTGGAATAAAAGGGTGCGAGGCGAGGATGCTGCGCGGGGGCGGGAGGGGGTGATGGGGGTCCCAGCCCCCGACCCGCTGTCCCGGCTCTGTGTGCTCCCTGCCAGCAGCCCGGGAATGCCACGGCCACGTGTGGCAGCTTGGCACGGGCTGGGGTCCCCAGGGAAGGCTCTTTAGGGGCTGGGGAGGGCGAGCCAGCTGGGGAGTCACATGCTGCAGGTGTTTGGTTCCCCAGTGCTCCGTGGTGTCCCTGTGTGTCTGACCAGGCACGGCTGGCTGAAGCTCTTGATCTTAGATTACCTGCAAGCCAGGGAAAGCCTCTGCAGGGCCAAGGGCCAGTGAGGATCAAGGCTGTCCCAGTGCCAGCTCAGCCCCAGCCTGCAGCATCCCCTTCAGCTGCAGAGACCTGCTGGGTACCACCCTGCCAGGCTGTGCCAGGGGGCCCTGATGCCAGAAACTGGGATGTGAAGGGATGTGTGTCCTGCTGCTGGGGAGACAGCCCCACTGGGACTAGAAGGAGCTGGGTAGCACCCTGCCAGGCTGTGTCAGTGGGCCCTGATGCCACAAACCGGGATGTGAAGGGATGTGTGTCCTGCTGCTGGGGAGACAGCCCCACTGGGAATGGAAGTGCAGTGCTGGTGGAGTGTGCTGGTTTCCTGAGCTGCTAACTGGCCAGCAGTAGTTCTTGGGCCAGCATAAAAGGAAAGTTTGGTGGGTTTCAATCTCAAACTGTAGCGTGGTTTGAGGCTTGGAAGAAAGAGCGAACCCTGGGCGTGGGTTGAAGAGGTTTTATTCCATGGAACTCCACGTGCTAGAGCGGCTTTTGGACCTCGGTTCTCTCCCTAAGTACCCAGGGCGTAGATTGGGCAGGGGAGAGCTTCGGGCCAATGCGGGGGAAGGAAGAGGGTGGCTCAGAACAGGGGTGTTTTACACAACAATGGGAAAGGTGGGTGCTTGAGCACCTAGCCAAATGGGAGAACATCTTCTCTCAGCTCTATCAGGGTGATTGGCAAGGTGCTCTCCTTAGGGTGATATCACAGGGGAGTGGGGATGAGGGGTTGAAAAGGGGCATACCAATACAAACAAATAAAAACATACAATTTTGAAAAACCCTAATCATGCACAGTAACAGTGGAGAGCCTGGGGCACAGACCTGAATAGGTGCTCCAGTGCTGGGTGTGCTGGGTGGCCAGCACAAGGGCTGGGGTCAGGACCTGGGCAGAGCTTTCCTGGAGCTGCCAGGGAGGGCCCAGCGGGATGTGCAGGCTCTGCCTCACCAGGACAACTGGCAGCCGCACTCACCCTGTCAGGCAGGGGGACCCAGATGCCCCGAGGCCGCCGGCTGCGCGCCCCGTGCCAGCCGCTCGCTCCGGCGGGGCTGCGCCGCCGGCCGCGGCAGACGGAGGCCGCCAGCTCCGCTCAGTGACTTCGCTGGCTGATCCCGTCATCTCCATCTCGCGCCAAGTGCTGAAGTCGCCATGGAAACCGGCATGGCAGCAGCCTCGGCGGCATCCTCGCTCCCAGAGCCCGGCCGGTGCCGCGCCGGTGGCGGGTGACCGGTGACACCGCCGCTGGTCCTCCCCGTTCCTCCAGGGCGCCAGTCCCACGGCTGGGCTCGGGGATGCACACGGCAGGGCCCGATCCATTAGTGCTCCTCCATCCCGCAGAGCCCCGCAGGAAGCACAGAGCAGGAGCCTGAGAGTATCGCTATTAATAGTACCTGCTCACAAAGTTATCTTTAGCTGCTGCACTGCTCCCACCTTCATTCATAACAGCTGTGGCACGGGCCTGACTCTTTGCCCTGCTGCTGGAGTGGCTTTGAGGTAACCCTGCCATCCCCAGGTGCCCCCCTTGCCTGGGCTTGCAGCACTCACCAACCTCTCCTCTGCCTGTGGAAAGGGATGGGCTGCAAACCTTTCCCCGTAGTGGGAAATGGAGCTGGGTTGGTTTTTTTTTTTGCCATGACCGTAACTCTGAACTCTGCTTGCCTTTGCCTCTCCTCCCACGTTGCTCCTGTGCAGCAGGGCTGTGCCTTGCCAAAGGCTTTTTCCCTGGAGCATCCCTGCTGGAAGTCCACGCTGGTGCTGGGATTTTGCTTGATCAGTGGAGGAGGCAGTGCATGAAGCTGACTATTGGGGATGGAGTATTTTCCTCTTGTATTTCAGTGGGTGTTTTCATAGGTTTCAAGCTGTGGTCCACCCTTCTCAGCATCTTTCATCTCCAGAGCTCACACAGCTCCTGGGAGGGTGCAGGGCTTTGAAAGGGCTTTGAGGATTCAAGGGCTCATCCCACTGCTTTGAGGCAGCATCTCCCACCGTTGCCAGGGAAAGGCCTCTTTCTCCTGTTCTTGAACTCTGGCAGTCACCGAGTTCCTCAGGTTCCTGGGTTAATCTGTTCCTGCCTTTAATGAGCTGCCTCATTAAAGTGTTTTTTCCCTAATAACCAACCCTCTGGGCTGGGTGATGTTCAGCTGCAGACAGCTGGAGACCTGCAGGCTGCAAAGGGCTGTTCAGGCTGCGTGTGGGGTGCAGGATGAGCACCATCCCTCTTCTCCCACAGAGTGCCAAAAAGGCTGTGAAGGGAGCAGCCCGAAGCACCCCAAACCTGCCTCTCCTGGGCTCCAGCACCAGATTTACTGCACTGGGATTGGCTTCTGCCCTTGGAGTGCAGCAAGCTGGGGATACTGGGACTAACCCATCCTGCTGCAGAGTCTTCCTACAAAATGTTCTTACCCAGGGATGTGCAGCACTGGGGCTGTTGCACCTCACCCTAGGAGCTGAACCTGAACTCACCTGCACCCCTTGAGCTGGGAGGCAAGTGCCCAGCCCTGATGAGGGGGTTTGAGCTGCTTGCCTTCATGCCTGGGAGCTGATCCTGGTTTGGATAAATGGAAGTGAAAATCTCCCTGCTGGGAGCTTGCTCTGTGTGGAGGAATGCACATACAGCTTGTAGCCATGTCCTCCCAGGAACATCCATCCTGCAGGCATCTGTCCCACCTGGTCCCCTTGTCCTGCAGGCATCTGTCCCAGCTGGCCCCCCACCTCTGTGGTGGCTGCCCTGGGTGAGCAGGACAAGGGGTGGGAGCCCTTGGAGTGATGGCTATGAAGGAGCAGCTCCAGCAGAGCCTCTGGTGAGGTGGCAGCTCCTCGAGGCTGCCCCAGCCCCTGTCCCCAGGCCGTGGTTTTTAGGGTGTCAGTGATGCAAGGCAGGAAGGTGCCTGGTTCTGGGGCTGCTCTGTTTATATTTAGCTGACCCAGTTGCTGAGCGGGGGCTGCTGGTCCCTCCTGGTGCTGCACTTGGGGTGCTGTGAGGGAATGCAGCAGCAGCAGCATCCGGCTGGGAGTGCAGGGCTGGGCTGCATCCCTGCACCCTGCATTCCTGCATCCTGCAACCCTGCATTCCTGCATCCCTGCACCCTGCATTTCTGCAGCCCTGCACCCCTGCATCCTGCATCCCTGTACCCTGTATTCCTGCGCCCTGCATCCCTGCATCCTGCATGCCTGCATCCCTGTACCCTGCAGCCCTGCTCCCCTGCAGCCCTGCATCCTGCAGCCCTGCACCCTCCATTTCTGCATCCCTGAATTCTGCAACCCTGCATCCTGCATCCCTGCACCCTCCATTTCTGCATCCCTGCACCCTGCATCCCTGCATTCCTATATTCCTGCATTCCTGCACCCTGCACCTCTGCATCCCTGCATCCCTCCATTCCTGCATTTCTGTGTCCCTGCACCCTGCATTCCTGCTCCCCTGCACCCCTGCATCCCTGCACCCCTGCACCCTGCAGCCCTGCAGCTTGTTCTGGAAGGGCTGGACAATGCTGGCACCCACTCTGCAGCCTGCCAGCCCCTCAGCCCCCCTCCCAGCCTCCCCTGTCCATCCATCCCTCCATCCATCCATCCATCCATCCATCCATCCATCCATCCATCCATCCATCCATCCCTCCATCCATCCATCCATCCATCCATCCATCCATCCATCCATCCATCCATCCATCCCTCCATCCATCCATCCATCCATCCATCCATCCCTGCATCCATCCATCCATCCATCCCTGCATCCATCCATCCATCCATCCATCCATCCATCCATCCATCCATCCATCCATCCATCCATCCACCCATCCATCCATCCATCCATCCACCCATCCATCCATCCATTGTCTGTCCATCCATCCATCCATCCCTCCATCCATCCATCCATCCATCCCTCCATCCCTCCATCCCTCCATCCCTCCATCCATCCACCAGCACCCCAGATCCATCCCCCAGGGAAGGAGAAGCTGCTGGTGCCCCAGCAGAGGTGCAGAGGCAGTAATTGCTGCTGGAGGGAGCAGCCCGAGGTTGTGCACAGGCTGAGGCAGGATCAGGCAGTGCTCAAACCCCACTCCTGGAGGCATCCCATGGGGTTCTCCTGCCTCTCCAGCCTCAGCTGACCCCACCAGCATCCTGCTGCTGTCTGTGGTGGGTGCTGCCGGTGTGTGAGGGGCTTGAGGGAACTCCTGGAACAGCACTGAGCTGCCAAAACACATCCTCTCAGTGCCAAGCACCTGCGAAGCAGCTGCCTCCCCAGGGCAGGAAGGAGATGAAAAGAAAATCTCTTTCAAAGGCAGGGTGGCCTCCTCCCCGGGATCAGGGCGTGTGGCCAGGCTACTTTCCCGAAAAGAGCCGCCATCCCTGCCTGCCAGGGGCTGCAGGGGACATGGTGTTCCCATCCTGATGTCCCCGTGGCTGGGTGTTTCCAGGGCTGTTGTGGTTGGCACACCTGGAGAAAGGCGAGTCCCCAAGGCAGGTCAGAGCAAAGCACTTGCTGCGGAAAGGGAAATTAATTATGGGCACTTTGGTGCACTCCAAGCGCCTGTGAAGGCTGATGTTTCTCCTGTTGGCCGATAAACTAATTGTAATGGCAAAACCTCAACAAAAGCCAGGCTCTGAAATGCGTTCTTAATTAATAATTCTCAATAATCACTTGACGTCAATGACCAATTAAAACTTTGGAGAAGGGAAGTTGTTGTTAAGTGCCCGATACCTTTGCTCCTCCAGTCCCTGCAGCTCTGATGAGTCCTGCAGAAAAGCACCGGGAGGGCCAAGCCCGATGTTTTTAAAGGAAAACATTAAGCAGGAAAAACGTGAATATTCACGTGAGTGTCCGTGGGGACAAGAGGAGGGAAGCTGAGCAGTCACTTGGCTCTGCTGCTCCCTGCTGAGCAGCCAGCAAGGGGTGGCAATGCAGGCACCCAGAGGGGTTTCACCCAGGGGTGCCCCTCACCACCCCCTCTGGTGTGCTGAGCCCCCAGGGGCAGCACAGATGGAAGAGCATCTTTTCAGGGAGTCCATATTTAAGGGGTCTTTAAGGTCCTGCTGAATGTCCTGTCCCATGGTGGGCCACCTCCTTTATTTGTCATGTGCCTCCTTCTCCTCCTTCTCTTTCTCCTCCTCCTTCCCACAGCCTGTCTGAGGTCAGCATTTCCCTGCCAGGCCTGAAAGCATCACCAGCTGCATTTTATTGGGTGGGAGTTGAGTGGCCCCCAATCCATCTACTGTTAAGTGGAGCCTCTGGAAAGCTGCCATCCATCTCCCTGCACTGCTCCTGGCTGCAGCGCAGTGCTGGCAGGGTTAATGTCCTCCTCCTCCTCCTTCTTCTCCTTCTCCTCCTTCTCTCAGCTTCACAGCCATCTTAAAACTGCTGGAGCCAGAGCTGTGCACTCCCTGCTCCCACTCCTTTTACAGTATTGGCTGGCTGGCCAGGGAGCTCCATCCATCCAACTCTTTTCCTTCTTTGGATGTCCCCTGCTCTGGCTGCCCAGGCACTGCCTCCCTGCCACGGGACCCGTGCCCCTGGTGAGGGGGATGCCCGGGGCCAGGGGCTGCCCAGGGCTGGGCTCAGCAGTGCCAGGGTGAGGTTTTAGCCCATCTTTCTCCAGGAAAGATGCCAAGGTGGATGCCAGCAGCTCCCAGGCACCGATGGCACGGAGTGAGCACTTTATACCTGCAAATCCCTTGGTGGGTGTTAGAAAAATCAAGGTGGGAGAGGGTCAGTGTTGGAAGCCAAAGGAGGGTGGCAGAGCGGGGGGAAGGAACTTTGTGGCATAATATCCACAAATATTATAACATAATATATAACAATATATAACATAATATCCCATTGAAATGGGCACGGGGCTCCTCCCAGCAGGACAGCAGCAGTCCTGGAGTGGGGAAAAAGCAGTGGGAAGGCTTCCAGTGCAGGCAGAGAGGGCAGAGGCTCAGGCAGGCGGGCTCTGCTCCCCACTGAGCTCTTCCCCTGCCTGTCACCTCTCCCAGCTGGGCTCGGGGCTCCCGGGGGTGTTGCTGGCGGCCGTGGGAGAGTTGCTGGAGCCTGTGCTGATGGCCAGGCACAGCCCCAGCCCTCTGTGTGTCAGGACAGCAGCAGCACGTGCTCCTGGCTCTGTACAGCCCAGCGTGGCCTCTTACCCAAATACCAGCTGCTGCCCAAGGGTTTATGCCCCTCCTGAACGGGGAGGAAAGCAGGGGAAAGGCCTCTGGGGCTGAGGGGGGAGGCAGAAAACAGGGTGTCCCTGTGTCCCCTCTGTGCTGCTTCAGCAGATGTCAGCACAGGGAGGAGGAGGAGGAGGTCACCCAGGGATCACCTCGAGGGATTTTTTTTGGGTTGCTGAAAGTCCGTGCATAGGATGGTGCCTGGAAAGGGAATGAAGGGGGAAAGGGGAACAGCCCCAAAAGGCACAGCAGGGAGGTCTTTGGTGCTGCAGGTCCCCGTGGCTCACTGGCAGGAACAGCCTTTCTGCAGCCCCCATGGCAGTGGGGACACTCGGTGTGGGGACAAGGACCCGTCATTGCAAGGGGCTTTTTCATGAGCCCTGGTCCTGCCTGTCCCTGTGTGGGGACAGCAGCCTGGGGTATGGGATTGTTTGTGTCCCTGGACACCAGGCTCAGCCTCCAGCCAGGGGTTGGGATGCTCAGAGCAGGGACTGTCACCTCTGTCCCTGCTGGGGGGATGCTCAGGGGGCTGTGTGCCACCCTCCCAGCCCCAGCTGTGTGAGGGTGGGTGTGCAGCAGGAGAGCCAGGCAGGTCCCCAGTCCCCTCCTGAGCAGGTGGCACAGGCACAGTGGGCACCAGGCTGTCTCTGCTGCTGCCACCCCTCCATCCCATTGCCCCCAAGGAGTGTTTGCTGGCGTGGGGCAGCCCCAGCAGACCCCACAGCTTGTGAAGTCCCAGTAGCAGTGTGTGGGGTGCAGGAGTGGTGCTGCTGAGGGTCCATCTCCTCTCCAGCAGGGATGATGAATAGCTTAACCCCCTCCTGGCACTTCCCAGGGTGCTGCTGAGGGTCCATCTCCTCTCCAGCAGGGATGATGAATGGCTTAACCCCCTCCTGGCACTTCCCAGGGTGCTGCTGAGGGTCCATCTCCTCTCCAGCAGGGATGATGAATGGCTTAACCCTCTCGTGCCACTTGCCAACCTCTCGCTTGGCCGGTGTGGTGGCTGTGGGGCAGGCTGGGGGGCTGGGGGCTGGTTTTTCTTGGCCAGGGCTGTGCTGGTGGGGCTGGCAGGGCTGCTTCCATTGTTGGCAGCAGGGCCCTGGCCACCCAGGGAGCTGGATGTCCCAGTGTGACCCAGCTGGGAGCCCCGGGAGGCAGGATGGATGCCTGGAGTTCCGTCCCGCTTGGCCCCGTCTCAAGGGGACCCGGTGCCAGCAGTGGGGGGGATGGCTGCTGCCAGTCCCAGCAGGGCCACAGCCCAGCCTGGCTGGCCTGGCCACGCAGGGCATCCCTCCTTTTTCACCCTTTTTTCTGCCAGATGTGCTGATGGAGGCAGCCAGGCCTCCTGCCAGAGGATGGGTGGCTTTCCTGTGGCTTCCAGAAGGGAGGGATGCCTCCTCACCCCAGGCAGCCACGGGTGCCAGGGCTCAACCTGGCTGCTCTTGCTGTTCTCCCTGGCACTACAGGGATCTGGGGATCCTTTGCCAAGCACCGGGGTCACACCAGGATTTGTCTCTCTCTTCCCCAGAGGGAAGGAGATGGAGGCCTGGCACTCGATGGCACCCATGGCTCCCTGCCCCTCCTGCCTCTCTGCTCCATTTCTGCCTGGGTTGGTTGAGGAAGATCCCTGGGTTTTGGCACAGGGAAGTCACAGGAAAGCCACCCAATCCTTTGCCAGAAGTCTGGGTACCACTCCTGCACTCATCAGGAGCAGGGGGACCCCCTTCCCACCCAGGTACCACTCATGCCAGCACACCTAAACCCTTGTGGGGGATTTGGAGTCAGTCTCATCTCTCAGGAGGCACCCAGGGAAAAGGTTCATGGATTATTTTATGCTTTGCACCCTGTTTGGGCCAGTGTGAGCCTGTGGATGTGTCCAGGCTGTCCCAGCCATGGGTGAGGGGAGCATCAGTGCAGCCCCTGGCTCCTCTCACACCAAAGCCAGGCAGCTGCAGGATAATAAATGAGGAGTCTAAATATAGACACTGAGTCTGGAGCAGCGTCACGGCGTTGCCAGAGGGTTTTACCATCCACCACAGGCAGGTTTCCCTGCTCCTCCAGCTCTGTCATGCCACCTCTGCAGAAAAGCTCATCAAAAACATCCAGCTGGAGAAGCATCCTGAGCAGAAAAACTGATACCTGCAAAAAATCTCAGCTCCTGCCCGAGGGATGACAGAGGGAGCCTTGGAAGGAGCTGGCTTGGGGCCCATTTCCTTTGGCAAAGGCTTTATTTTGTTGCACAGAATTCTGTAGTAAAGAAAACAGGGATGGAGCCACCCCTTGTGCCACCCCCAGCCCCCTGTCAGCTCCTATCCCAGCACTGCTGCTGGTGCAGCCAGGACTGCTGTCACCCCATGGAGCTGCTGATGGTCCCCAAAGCCCCAGAGCAGCCTGGCTGTGCCACTGCAGCTGCCAGGAGCAGCTGATGGTGGGGAGGGGACAGTTCCCTGATGGAGCTGGGGCTGCTGGGCCTCCACTGACTCAATCAGTGCCTGGTAATCCGTGTTGAAATTCAAGGAGAGGCTGGAGTGTTGTGCAAAGGCTGCAGAGCCCCGTGCAGAGCCAGGCTGGGGCTTTCCTGCCCTCCCAGAGTGCAGGGTTGGTGCTGCCTTGGGAACGAGGAGATCTGCATGAAGATTTCTGCTGCTGGGATCTGGGTTTTTTTTTTTTTCCCATATTTTGCAATGTCAGAGGATGTTGGGAACAGATGCTGTCCACTGCTGGCTCCTCCTGGCCTGGGGAGAGTTTCTCCAGGCAGAGGCAAACACTGAGCCATTGCCACGGGGTGTGAGTGTGGCAGAGGCAGCTGGTGACAGGAACAGTGACCAGCTCTGCCCAAACCTTCCTTTGTGCCTCACAGCACCAGGGCTTCTTTCCTGCATCCTTCCTTCCACAGGAAGTCTTTTGCTTGGGTTCCTGCACCTCCCAGGGGTGGGAAATGCCAACGTGAGCACAATGCTGGGTAAAACTCCCCAGCCGTGGGGCAGGCACCCCCTCCCCACTGCTGCAGCCTGCACAGCCCCAGATCTCTGCCCCCCAGCTGGGCATGATGGAAGCTGTGGCTGCCTCTGGATCCCTGCAAGTGTCCTTGGATGGGGCTTGGGGCAACCTGAGGGCTGGAAAAAGATATTTAAGGTCCCCTCCCCACCCAAACCATTCCATGATTCTGTGAAGTGTATGGACAACCTTCCCTGCGCTCACCCACGGTGCCAGCTGTGCCTTGGCAGTGCAGGGACACTTGAGGACACCCCCAAGGACACCCCACTGGCAGGGCTGGCTCACAGCTGAGCTGGGGGAGAGCAGCACATGGTGCAGGGGGTCAGCCAGCCCCCTGCCTGCCCCCCACATCCCCAGGGCACCCCAGGGAGGGACAGCCCCTCGCCCACAGCAGAACGTGTGGGGACAGAGGCACCCACAGAGCTTGGGCAGCTGCCCAGGGCACTGGCAGCCCTTTGGGAGGAGGAGGAGGAGGAGGAGGAGGAAGGCACCTGACTGCCAGGCAGGAGTCCAACTGGTTGAAACAGCTCTTGTTGTGGTTTGCATAACTGAGGCTGGCTCTGGGTACACATGGTGTCACCTGGTCACCAGGGCTGGGGACAGGGGATGGGGATGGGATGGGGACAGGGGATGGGGTCAGTGAATGGAGACAGGCTGATGGGACAGGGGATGGGGACAGGGGATGGGGACAGGGGATGGGGACAGG
>JANPWX010000265.1:59665-128552 GCA_024734555.1 Trochalopteron elliotii
CAACCAGTGTCACATCAACCAGTGTCACACCAGCCAGCCCAGTGTCACACCAGCCAGTGTCACACCAGCCCAGTGCCACACCATCCCAGTGTCACACCAGCCAGCCCAGTGTCACATCAGCCAATGTCACACCAGCCCAGTGTCACACCAGCCAGCCCAGTGTCACACCAGTCAGTGTCACACCAGTCAGTGTCACACCAACCAGTGTCACACCATCCCAGTGTCACACCAACCAGTGTCACATCAACCAGCCCAGTGTCACACCAGTCAGTGTCACACCATCCCAGTGTCACACCAGCCCAGTGTCACACCAGCCAGTGTCACCTGCCCTGTGAGAGCCATCCTGGAGCAGCCCCACAGTGTCCCTGCAGGGCTGTAATCCCTGTTTGAAGCAGTCTGTGATTACGGATTTCCCTGATAAGCCCAGACAACTCTCTGCAAAACCCCTGCCCAAGGATTTTCTTTCCTTTTTCGAGTCAGGCTGGGCTGAGGGTGGGTGAGGAGGGAGAAGCTGCCCGTGGAGCTGGTGGGAGCAACACTTGGTGTTCTTGGCATTTCCCACCTCCTGCTGCTTTGGGTCGCCCCTGGCTGATTTGGGGCAGTGCCTGCAGCACGTGTGGATGTATATTTATTGTATATTTATCCCTTAGTGCTCCAGGCAGGCTCCTGGCTGTGCAGGGAGGAGCTGAGTCACCATTTGCTGCCCAGCAAGGAGTGGTGCTGCCTGTTCCCGGCTGTCCCTCCGAGGTGCTGCCTCTTTCCCTTCCTTTTTTCCATGCAGCAGGGTGGCACGTGAGTGACAGGGCCGTGGCAGGGCAGGAGGAGGTTCCTGGAAGGTGCAGGCCCTTCAGAGGCTGCCCCTGTGCAGCTGACTAAGCACAGGCTCTGCTGCCTGTGCCATCACCCCCCATGCCCGCAGCCCACACCAAAATTCTTGGCCATGACTTCAAGGGGTTGGAGCCAGAGGTTCTGCAGATAAGGGTAATTTCTACCTGTGCTTTTGTTGGAGGGAGACAGAGGAGAGCACCTGCAGGTCTCCCTGTCACGGTCACTGCGCTGTGCCCAGCTCCCTGAGCCAGTTCAGCAGAGCAGACAATGAGCTGAGCCCCTGCCCTGGTTCAGGTTGCTCTTCCCTGGCTGTTCCTGCTCTCCCTGGGCTCGTGGATACAGCTGTCCCCAGGAGCCAGCAGCCTGACCCCAGCCAGCCTCTCCAGTCCTGCTGACTGCAGGGGTTTGGTTTGGGGAGCCCAAGTTGACACTGGAAAAGAGGAAAACATTTCCTGCCTCGTTAATCCAGTGTTTGAGTTAGAATTGGGCTCGGGGAGGAGTCTCGTGTCCCTTCAGAGATAAGACCTCATGTGCCAGAGTCCACACTGCTCCAAACCAGAAGAGCTGAAAGGGACAGCAGTGTCCCACCTGCTGTCCCCAGGGCATCAGGAGCCAGCACTGAGCTGGGACATCCTTGGATGTGGCTGCTGGTCCAGCCCAGGACATGTCCCCAGACCTCCTGGGGACACCAGAGACCTGCAGTGAACACCCTCACAATGGGGCAGGGAGATGGATCTAACCCCTGTGCCAGCTCCTCGTGCTGCCTCTCCTTGCCACAGCCCTGGGAAGGACAGACTGGGGGACATTGCAAAGGGACAGGGAGTGGGAGCACTGCTTGCAGCCCCAGAGCACCCAGGAGCTCTCCCACTGCCTGGAGACAAAGGGATGCTGACCAAGGAGACAGCAGGAGCTCTCCTGCCTGCAGCAGGGACTCCTCAGACACTGCCAGCAGCTCTCTGGTCACAGCCTTGCTGCAGCACAGCCGGGCCAGGTGTCTGGGCTGGAGGATGCCTCCGAATTTCTGAGCATGTCTCCATGGGTGTTTGCTGGCTGCACACCAAGAACCCATGGCTGATCTTCCTACAAAGTCCCGAGTAAAATTAGAACAAAAGTTCACTCCTCTCCCAAGGCAGCAGGAAGTGCAAAGGGTGGGAAAAAGGGAGAGTCAGAGCAGAGGAGGTCCTGTGCCCATAGGCAACATCCCCCCATGGCTGCTGCCAGCCCCAAGCTGGGCAGGGGGCTGGGCCCTTCCCCACCCCATGGCCAGCCCAGGGGGGCTCTCAGGGCTGTGAGTTCTGAGTTAGGAGTGATGGGTTCCCTCTGGAGCCTCATGGCTGGGCTGGGTGAATGCCACTGCCTGGCAGAGGTGCCCATCCAGGTGTGACAATACGGGTGACCCCACTAAGCAAAAGCTGTCCCCATGTTTTTCCAGGAGGAGGAAGAGGAGGAGGAGGAGGCTCAACACAAACAGAGCTGAGCTTTGGGCATTCCTTGTGGAAGGCAGGAAGCTGGGAGCATCCCCAGCGTGGCAGTGGTGGGGCAGTCCTGCCCTGGAGTGCCCAGAGGGGGCAGCTCAGCAGCGTTGGATTGCAGGAGTTTATTTTTACCCAGCCCTGTTGCCAATGGGGACATGTCACATCTGTGGAGTTGATCAAAAGACATCCCGAGCACTGGTGTCAGCTGCTCCTTGTGATCTCAGCACCGGGATCTTTCCCCTTGTGGCATATCAAAAGGAACAGGAGAATTTGGCTGCTCTGCTATTTTTAATTGCACGCACACACGCACACACAGACACACGTATATCTATGTATGTATGGCTTGGCTAAAAATAAAAACCTTTGCCTGTGTTCCCATGGGAAGATTCGGGGAGAAGGGGGAGACAAAGTTGTCACAAGACTTTTTTTCTGGAGCAGGAGCTAGAGCAGGGACAGGAAGGCAGGGACGAGCCACAGCTGGTAAGGGACACATCTGAAAGGCCAAAGGACATCAGATCCCTGAGCAGAGGGGACAGAACAAGGGGATGGGCAGCATCTGTGTGCCCCAGAGCTGGCAGTGGGGACTCCTGACCTGCTGCACGTGCTCTGACAGCTGGGAACAAAGGGTTTTCCAGGGCAGGTTAGGAAATCCCCATCCCTGGGGGCCCAGTGAGGAGTATGAGCTCCCAGAGCCACTCAGGGGTGCCCAATACACTTTGTGGCACTGCACTTGTGGTGTTTACGTGATAAACACACCCTCCAGCAAATGATATTTACCTGATACACACCTTTTTACCTGATCCTTCAGCAAAAAGGTGAAGGGAGGGTGCTGGGAGAGCATCTCCCAGAGAGGAGGCAGCTCCCAGAGTTTTGCCTGGGGCAGCATCAGCATCCCCAAGCCCCACTGCAGCCCCTGGGCATGGCTGGGACATGGCACTGCCTCACCATCAGGCCATAAAACCACCCTCCCCTGCCCTTGCTGTGCCCTCCAAGGTGCTCTCCCTGTTTTCCACCTCTCCTGGGACCGGGCAGGGTGGGAAGCAGGTGAGAGATGCAAAATGGGAGTGAGTGTGTGCAGGGGAGTGTCCTTTGGAGTGTCCTGGATGTGGTGGGGAGCTGGCAGACAGGCTCATCAGCCTGGGGCAACACAGTCGGTAATCCCAGATTATCCCAATTTGCAAAACAAAAAAATGAGAAGAGAAGGAGAGAAAAGCTGTCTTTTCCATTCCTGCAGCTGGGTTTGAAATCCCTTTTTCCTTCCCACTGAGTGACAGAGGAGACCCTTCCAGGGCACTTCAGGAGGAGGGGCCCCCACGCTCCCCTGCAGCCTCTCTCACATGCTCAGATGTTTGCCTGCTCCAAAATCCATTTGCTCTGTAAATAAACTTGCTTCCCTCCCTGCCAGAAACCTCCCCTTGGGCAGCCAATGCTGGGAGGAGTCTCAGCAGACCTTTCCCCTCCGTGTTTTAGCCTGGACACCGAGGCACAACCAGGCAGGACCCAAATGCCAGGGCAGGCAGTGGGTGCTGGTGCCAGCCCTGGCTCCCTTGGGTGCTGGGTGCAGCCCTGGGGTGCCGTGGCTGGAAGCCAGGCCCAAATGGGGCAGGTACCAGCTCCTTTCTGTGGTTAAATGGAGATTTTTAGCTCAGTTCTTGCAGCTCACATCACCCCCTGTGCTCTCAGACATCCATTCATTTCCTTGCTGCTCTTCTCATCCTGCAGGGAGCGGGGTCTGGGTTGCCTTGGTGGTGATTTAGGATGTGCAGCTTCCCCAGAGGGATGTCCTGAGAGGTTCAGGGCCACGTGCTGGGGACAGGCCTGAGCACCAGGTGTGAGGCTGGCCCTGTGTGCTGCTGTCCCAGGTCTCTTGTGCTGATCCCCAGGCCACCTGCATAACCTGGATGTCACTTTTAGGGCACCAAGGCCAGGAATTGCCCCTTAGAGCCCCGGGGTGTGCTGTGCTGTGCCCTGACCATCTCTCTGGAAGAGAGACCAGGCTCTTCCCACGCAGCTCCTGCTGCTCCAACCTCTGCCACGGCTGTGACACCAGAGGGGGTTTGGTGGCAGCTCTGGGGCTGCTCACAGTGACCAGGGCCGGGCTGTGCAGATCGATTGGGTGAAAATGTCCCCACCACACCCTGCCAGCGCCGTGTCACTGCTCCTGGAGAAGTGGGGACAGGGGCTGGAGCGGGGCTGGGATCACCTGGGGCTGGGAGCAGCAGGACTGGGAGCTCTGGGGCTGGGAGCAGCAGGACTGGGAGCTCTGGGGCTGGGAGTACCAGGGCTGGGTGCACCGGGGCTGGGACCAGCAAGACTGGGAGCTCTGGGGCCGGGAGCTCTGGGGCCAGGAGCTCTGGAGCTGGGAGTACCAGGGCTGGGAGTACCAGGGCTGGGAGTACCAGGGCTGGGAGCATCGGGGCTGGGAGTACCAGGGCTGGGAGCACCAGGGCTGGGAGCTCTGGGGCTGGGAGTACCAGGGCTGGGAGCACCAGGGCTGGGAGCTCTGGGGCTGGGAGTACCAGGGCTGGGAGCACCGGGGGTGGATGTTACCCAGGCTGGGAGCACCGGGGCTGTGCAGATCGATGGGGTGAAAATGTGCCCACCACACCCTGCCAGGGCCGTGTCACTGCTCCTGGAGAAGTGGGGACAGGGGCTGGAGCAGGGCTGGGAGCATCGGGGCTGGGAACTCCAGGGCTGGGAGTACCAGGGCTGGGAGCAGCAGGACTGGGAGCATCGGGGCTGTGCAGATCGTTTGAAAATGTGCCCACCACACCCTGCCAGCGCCGTGTCACTGCTCCAGGAGAAGTGGGGACGGGCTGGAGCCGGGCTGGGATCCCCTGGGGGTGGATACACCCAGGGGGTGGGATCACCGGCTGTCCCCATGAGGGGATGCTGCTGTCTTTGCTGCCTGCACCGGTGTGCTCAGCCCGTTTCTCTCCTTTCCCGTGTGCAGTATGAGGTGTCTGGAGAGGAGCACCTCTACTCCGACTTCCCCGAGATCGATCTGTCCCAGCTGGACGCCGGAGACCTGGACTCTGCCGGCTGCTTCAGCGAGCTGCAGTGGGGCGGGGAGCACTCGGAGACAGACTCCAGCCAGTACAGCACCGACGACTCCGAGCTCCTCCAGGTACCCCCATCCCCCCCCAGCACGGAGGCAGGGGGAGAAGGAGAAGGAAGGTGGGAGGAGGGAACACACACAACTATTAATATCTCCTCCCCAGCTGATTAGTGCTCCATTAATTTGTGCACCGGCTCTAAATGGGGCAAGTGGAGTAGGGCTAATGAGGAGGAGGAGGAGGAGGAGGCTGCTGAGCCAGCCCTCCTGTGCTGGATTATTCACAGGGAATTGTAGCAGGGGTGCAGCGTGTCCTGTTCCATTCTTGGAATGCCAGGGTGGCAGTGTGGGGGTCTCAGCACTGGGACAATTCCCCTTCCAGGAGCTCAGAGCAGCCCCTGACTCTGTTTTGGGAAAACAAAACAGGCTCTGGCAGCCCCCTCTGTGTGGGGCTTTGGCAGAGGGGCTGGTTCCTCTCCTCAGCTCTGGGCTGGGATGGATCCATGGCTTTGTCAGCTCAGTACAAAGCTGGGGCAGGGCTGCTCCATGTCCCTCTGCTCCTGTCTCTGTTTGATCTCCTGCAGCTGTGAGGACGGGGCAGGGCTGTGGGCACAGCACAGACAGGTTGGAAGCAGGGAGATGCAGAGGAGACTGGGCACAGAGCAGGCTGGGCAGCCCCCCCACCCTGCCCAAAGCTCATTCCATGCCCTGAGTGTGCCTGTCCTTGGGGCTGGGGGTCTCTGTGTCCTCCTAAACACCACCCAGGTCTTCACCCCCTTGCACAAGGAGGTTGTGAGCCACTGGTACCAGCTAATCACCAACCCCGGGTTACATTTTGGGAGGACTTCTATTTAAACAAGGAGATTAGAAAAAAAAAAAAGCCTCAATATTTTCTAACCTGCCCATAATAACAACCCTCTGGCTTTTATGCTGGGCTGATGCTGTGCTTGAAAATGGTCCAGTCCAGCTGAGGGACCTTCATCACGAGATGCATATTTTCCGTGAACTTCCTGGGGAAAAGATAAACAGCAAAGAAATGCAAAAGCCAGGCCAATGAGGAGCAGTGGACTATGATGAAATGTATCCCACTGAACTTGTATGCACAGCAATCTCGTGCCAATAACAGGAGGAAAAGAAACGGAGCCAAAAATGGAGCATCCTGCTGCCTTTCCCTGGAGCCTGCTCTAGTAACTGCGAGCAAGGTTAGGGCATGGAACAAAAGATGTTTAATTTTCAAACAAGAGGAGAGGAACACAGGAGGCTGTGTGCAGGCAGCAGTCCTGCCTGTGAGCCTGGCTTTACCCCCGTGCTAATTTTATCGCTGATGGTAGCCTGCTTCTCGTTGGACATGGTTTACATTCAGATTGTGATGGAGGAGGACCAAAAAGAAGGAGCTCCTGGCTCACTCCAGCCATTCCTCAGCTTCTGCATCCTCTTCTGGGCTTCAGCACTGCATTGCCAGACTGGAAGGGAACATGAGGCTGGGAGGGCACTGGGAAGGCTGGAGGTGCAGCAGCAAAGCCAAAGCCCAGATGAAAAGAGGAACCCAGGTCAAGCTGGAATAGGGGGGAGGCAGGAGCAGCCCCTGGCCCTGCCTGGCCCAGAGTGAGATGGATCTTGCATTACAGCTCCCCTGACACAGTTTTTGGGTGAACAGCATGATCTGGGGATGCTGATGGGAGATTTGGGAGTGACTGGGGCTGTGCTCTGGGGCAGGGTCTCTCACAGAGCACTGGGTGCCCCAGCTTTAAGTGTGAGGGCTGAGGGCTCCTGAGGAGCTGGAGGAGGCTGTGTTTGGGGGCTTTTAGTGAACACAAAACTCAGAGTGGTTGTTGGCACAAGCTGTGCCCTCCTGGGAGGCTGTGCCCTCTTGCCCACTGGGCAGCCCTGGATGAACTCACAGCTCTTGCACTTTTAGCCCAGAGTCAGGAGGCTTTGGGCCAGGAGCTTTTTCCTCACAAATCCTTTATCTGCTGCTGTTTGCCTCATGGTGGAGTGGAGGGACTGTAGGTAGAGAAGATGCTCTGATTCATTCTTCTGCTGGGGTGCAGGTGGACAGACTGCTGCTCCTTTTCTGGGTCTCTCCTCATCCCATCCTCATGCTGTGCTGGGGAAAAGCCCTCACAGGGGAAGTGCGGGAGCTGGCGTGTCTCTGCTGATCCCTGTCCCCTCTCCAGCACCCCAGGGACCCTCTGCCCAGCCTAACACCCCCTTTCTCCTCTTGCCTTCTCCTTTTCAGATAATAGACAGCGAGAACGAAGCGCTGCTGGCAGCCCTCACCGAGACTTTGGATGATATTCAGGGAGATGACATGGGCCTGGCTGCCTTCAGAACTATGGAAGAGGGGGACATGCTCAACTCTGCCACCACCTCACCTGCCCCTTCCCCCAAACCCACCGCCCCGGTCACGGGGGGGCCGCCCCCGGCCCCCGAGGGTGATGAGCTGTCTCTAGTAAGAACCCACTTCCTACTGTTTAAGGTGGATTTGGATGAGCCCCAGATAAGCCGGCTGCATGGGTATGATAGGAAGCCAAGGTCTGAATTTTTTCATTCTAGGCTTAAAACTCTCTTTAACCGTCAATACCAAAGCATATACTTGTATTGTATACGTATACATGTTCTGCATCATTGCTGTCACCTCCATCGCCATCCTCACGGGAACGAGCTGTGTGTATACAAATCTTATCTCTGCACGGGGTGGGGGCGGGTTGGCAGAGGGCTGGGGGCTGCTTTGGCACTCCCACACCTGCTTTTAATCCCACCTGCAGGTGTGGGGCTGCCGGGGGCTCTCCCTGGCTCACCCCAGCCCCGTGCCCATGGGGCCAGTGGTGGCTGTTCCCTCTGGCTCTGCCACGGGCTGAGCTCTCTGCTGTCACAAGAGGGGCTTGTCTGAGTGTCAGCCCCTGCCCTCGGCTTTCAGCGGGAGGGTTTGACCCTCCCTGTGCCTTCTCCAACCCCCCTCAGGGGCTGTGTGGCCTCCACTCCCTCCAGATTTGGTGGCTGGACCATCCCTCTTGTTTCCCTGTGATACTGGGGCTCCAGCCCCGCTCTCCTTCCTGGCCAGGATGAACTGGGAGCGTTTCCTGCCATCCCTGGGAGGTTCCCTGGCACAGGACCCCCAGCCTGCTCCCTCCTGTGCCTCACAGTCCTCCCCAGAGCCCCCTGCCCGGCCCCGGGGTGTCCCCAAAAACCCGGCAAAAGGGGAGGAGTGACATCCAGTGGTGACAGCGTGCATTTCCACCGCCCACGCCCCGCAGGGGTATATATCACACATGACCTGTATGTGTATATATAGGATGTATACGTTGCAGGGGCGGGGGGGAAAAGGGTGCTGGGCCCTTCCACCAACAGGAGCCTCACTCTTAAAGCTGCTGGTGCCCCGGCTGGCATTTCCTGGCAGACCCTGACCCGGGCACCCCTTTTCTATCACTCCCTGACCCCCTCAGGGCTCTGTGCCCCCCGGGAGCCCCAGATTTGTCTCTCCTGCAGTCCCCGGTGCCTACGCAGTCGTCTTGCTGTTGAGCTGTTGTCGCCTCCGGGTTGTTAGCGCCACACGGGCACGATCTCAAATGCTGTTGCTGGGTGTGGGGTCTGGGTTGTTTTTTTTTCCCTCCCCCCTGACCAAAATCGGGGTTGAGTAGAAGGAAAATGCGCTGACCCTGCTGTCAGAAGTGGTGGCACTGCGGGTGGCCTGGGGAAAACCCCGCTCCCATCGCCCCTGGGCTTGGCACGGTGCTGGGGGAGATCCTCGACATCCTACAGGGATTTGCATCTGCAAAACTGCCTTGAGAGCTCGTTAATGAGTCGAGGCCCTCTCTGGATGTTTTGGCTAAATGAGCCTTTCGAGGGGACAGCGAGCTGTCCAAACCCATCACGCACACCAGTGTAAAGCCTCTGTCACCTCAGGGCAGAATTGGTGGAGTGAGAAGTTGGGATGCCACGGCAGCTCCTGTGTGTCTGACACCAGTGGGGTTGTCCCTGGGAAGGAAATTCCCTCCTGTCTTCACTGCCCCAGTCTACCTGGGGGTCTCTGAACTGAATGCTGTGGGGACAGCCCCGACCCCCACAGGGCTGCACACAGCCAGGCACCTGCCCCACAGCCACGAGGAGGTGGGAAATCCTAACCCCAGCCCTCCCTGCCTGATACCTTTTTTTTGCCCAATTTTTGAGTCAGATGCTCGGTGATGGATGTGCTCACACATGAGCCAAGGGGCTGTGGCCCTCTGGGTGTTTTCTCCTGCCCTCTCTGCGATGCCCACTCCTTTCCTTGCCCCTTCTCTTTGCAGCTGAAGAAGCTGCTCCTGTCTCCATCGCCTCCGAGCTGCGAGGCCCAGCGGGACGGGAGCGCCCGGCGCCCGGGGACCCCAAAGTCCCGGCCAGCACGGCCCTGCACAAAGGTACTGCCTCCAGCCCCTGCAGAACCACATCCTGGGAGCTGTCCCAAAGGACGGCGAGCCTCTGGGCTGGGCAAGGGGTTGGGGACAGGCAGGGACTGTCACCTGCAGTGCTCCCGTCCTTGTCTGGGCTCTGCAAAACTTTAGATTTTGTGCTGTGCTAAGAAGAACTTGGATCTCACTTGAACCCAGAGGGGTTTGGTCTCTCCCAGCTTCCCTAAGCACCCATTTGTGAAATGAAAGCCCCTGGTGCTCCCCTTGCTCCCCTTCCTGCTCACTCTGAGCCCAAGGCAAGGCCTTTGGCCAGGAGTCACTGCCTGTCATCCTGCAGAGCCCACCCCAACACTTCAGCTGAGCTGAAACTCGGCAGAAGGTGCCATCAGTGATTTTCCTGCTTTGCTAATGGTAATTGTGCGGTGCATTAGGCCTGGCAAATTAGATTGTCTGGGAAGAGCAGCAGATCCTCTCTGGGGAGAAGGAGAGTCACTGTGTGCAGGAGGGGCAGCACTCAGGGCACGCGGTTGACCCCAGTGAGGTCGGGGTGTTGGTGAGCCATAACGGGGGGGAGTTGAGGGTGTGGGGGGCTCTGTCAGCCTTCCCCCAGTGTGGTGGCTGTGGGGCTCAGGGCTGACATTCTCCTCTCTCCTCTCAGCAGGTGGAGGGTCCCCGGGACAGGAGGGCAAGCGTCCCGCAGGCACAGAGCCGCAGCTGCACGGAGCTGCACCGGCACCTCACCTCCAGCGCCTCCCAGACCAAAGCCCCCCAGGCACCCGAGGAGTGCCCCGGCAGCGCCCACCACCCGTCCCCGGGCCACTGTGCCCACCACGAGGACGACAGCGACTCCAGCGAGGACTCGCTGAGCTCCGGCGACTCGGTGGCCGCCCTGTCCTCGGCGGAGGACGGCACGGGCAGCCAGTTCCCCTGCGAGGGGGAGCTGCACTCGGTAGTGGAGCTGATCCGCTACATGCACACCTACTGCCTGCCCCCCCGCAAGCTCCCCGCCCGCGACCCCGCCGACACCAAACCCCAGCCCTGCAGCCCCTTCAAGAGAGCCAAACCGGACTGTGCCCCCGCGCCGGGCAGCGCCCAGAGCCGGCCGGGCTGCGCCTGGCAGGCGGCAGGAGGCTGCAAGAAACCCGCGGCATCCTTCTCCATCCTGAAGGAGCTGCTGGCGCGGGACCTGCTGTGCGATGTCAGCAAGCCATACCGCCTGGGCAAGCCCGTGTACGCGGCCCTGGCGCGGCCGCCCGGCTCCTGCTCCCCCGTGCTGCCCGATGGGGAGGACGCCGGTGGGACTTGTACATCCAGAGTGAAAACGCCGGCAGAGAAGGGCGAGCCCCGGCAGAGCCCCGAGGCGGAGGAGCTGGGTGGCCTTGAGGACGATGCCGGGAAGCAGGAGGGGGGCGCAGGGAAGGCGGCCCGCAGGCACGACAGCGCAGTTCACGCCGTGCGCCGCTCCAAGAGACTCAACCCCGAGCTCGGGCATTGGCTCTCCTTCCTCGACGAGCCCCACCCCGAGTCCTCCGTGCCCCTGGGCTGCAGGGACGCCGCACCGTGCCTGGTGCTGGAGGGCTTCTCAGCCGAAGAGCCGGCGGCCGAAGTGGAGGTGGGGGGCACAGCCCCATCGGCAGAGCCCCAGCCCCTGTGCCTGGGCACCCTGGGGGATGGCGAGGTGGGCACTGAGAGCCGGCGCTGTGCCCTCCTGGAGCAAACAGGTGAGGGGCTGGTGGACTCTGCTCACCTTCCCCACGTGTCTGTGCTGCCCGTGCCATCCCTGCTGTGGGTGGGTGCTGGGCACTCAGCTGGCAGGAGAGCTGTGAGCAGCCCCCTGTGCTGCCTGGCTGTGGGGTGCCATGCATGGGGAGCTGGAGGTCTGTTCTCTTTTGGGGTGCTTTTTCAATCCATGGGCATCTTCTGCCTCAGTTTCCCCGTCCTTGTAATGAGGTGAAGGAGTTGGTGTGGCCATAACCCAGCAGGGACTAGATTTCCTCATCCCTTCAGGTTCTTCCCCATGGGTTCACCTTGGGTCTGGGATCTGGGGTTCAGCTGCAGTGGTGCCCCAAAACCCCAGCAAGCTGCAAGTGCAGGAATGGCTCAGCCCTGGCATCGTGAGGCATCCCTCTGAGCTGGGCAGAGCCCTCAGTGGGCACTGCAGGGATACAGCTCCACGGGTAACCTGCTTCTCTCCTGCCTTTCAGAAACACCCAGGTGTCTCACGCTGTCCTTGGCACAAACGTAAGTGCAGATGGGGCTGAGTGAACTAATCTGGGGCTGGGGATGTGTGGCTGGGCAGGGCCTCTGCAGCCAGCATGGGGAGCTGTGTTTGCAGAGCACACTGAGCTGCACTGCTGGGCACGGGGCTGTGGGGAGCCACAGGGTGCAAAAGGAGCTGGGAGAGTCCCATGCCCAGGGCAGGGCATGTTGTGTGTGCCCTGGAACTGCTCACCCCACTGCCCTTGTGGGGTTACTCTGTCAGGCACCAGTCAAAGTGGGAGGGTTCACTTGTGGGCAGTGTTTTCTCAGCTTTCTTTTGGGTTTTGTGGCTGTGGTTCACCTAAACATTTCCTCTCTCCTGATTTTCTGCACTTCTCCAGTGACCCAACCTTTGGGAAGAGAAACTTTGAGCCAATGCTGACTGTGGAGCTGTGTGGGACAGCAGGTAGGACGGGCTTTGAATTCTTTAGTTTTGCAAAAATCTCCTCTAGAAGGGGGCTCATTTACCCTAAATTCAGCCTGGAGGCATCAGTTCCAGCCTACCCAGCCAAGGGGGCACCTTCATCCCCTCCACACTGCAGACACAGGAGACTCCCTGTGCACTGCCACATCCAAGCACCATGAGCAGTTCAGGGGAATGTGTTTGGGGTGGGAGGAGCTGTTCAGGGGGGCCCTGCACGAGCCAGGAGGGAAGGGAGAGTCCTCTGTTCCCTACTGGGATCAAGGCACCCTTCTTGTTCTCCCAAGTGCCACTGGATGAGGCTGTGGGGGCCGTGGGTGCAGCCCAGGAGTGGGGTGGGGCAGGGCAGGATGGAGGGGACAGAGCTGACTCCTGCCCTTTGTTTGGGGCGTTCAGGTCTCACACCGCCCACCACTCCGCCATATAAACCCGCCGAGGAGGACCTGTACAAGCCAGACATCCCCCAGGAGCCAGGCAAGGAGGAGGGGATGGCCCCCAGCCCTGGGGGCACCGGGGACGTGGCAGCCTCGAGGAAAACCCCCAGGAAGCACCCGGAGAGGACGGAGCTGTTCGCCCACCTGAGCCGGGCGGGCGGGCGGCCGCTCCCCGAGCAGCAGGGCTTGCTCAAGAGGCCCTTCTCCCGCTCCTTCGGGGACCACGACTACTGCCAGGTGCTGAAACCCGAGGCTGCCCTGCAGAGGAAGGTGCTCAAGTCGTGGGAGCCGCCGAGCCAGGTGGAGACGGAGCACAAGAGGAGGGTCCCGGCCGCCCACTACCAGGGACTGGAGCTCGGCAAGGACACGGGCACTGAGATGCTGTGGAAGGACGGTGTCAAGCAGCTGAGAGACCAGGAGATCAGAGCCAGCTTGACAAAGCACTTTGGCTTTCTGGACAGTGCCCTCGACGATGAGGACATGGTGTTCTGCAAGACCCCCGAGTACGACACTGTCTTCGAGGACAGCTGCAGCGAGAGCGGCTCCCCCGTGGAGGAGGACGAGGAGGAAGAGGAGGAGGAGGAAGAGGAGGAGGAGGAGCATGGCAACACCAAGCTGTGCCTGAGGAGAAACCCCCTTTCCAGGACCAGTTTGCATTACTGCTCCAGGAGCAGGTCCAGCTCGGGCTCCTCGTGCTGCCGGTCGCGGTCACCTGCCAGCAGACGCCCCTTCAGGTACAGGGATGTGGGGACATTGGGACTGGCTTTGCCCCCTGAATTTTTGGGCAGCCCCAGTGCTCTCTGCTCTGCTGGCCCAAGCAGTAAAGATGCTAATTAATGAAAGAAAAACTATGGAAATAATTGGTACTGCAGCAGCCACTGCTGCAAGCATCAGCCATGACCTGAAGAAGCAGTGGCAGAGCGAAGCAGCCAGGGGGTCCCATGGTTGACAGGGGTCCCATGGGTGACAGGCCTGAGCCTCTCAAGCCAGGCCTGAGAAGGGGCAAATGCTGGCTGGGGATAGCCTGGCATCTATGAGAAAAACCTTCCCAAGTGTCCTTCCCAGTGTTTCCAGACCCCAGTCCCTCCTTGGCTCCCAGTGCCCACCCACTCCTGTGGGTGTTTCAGCTTCTCAGTGATGTTTGAAGCTTTCCCAGCAGCTCCCCCAGCCCCGGGCTGACCTCCTGTCCCTCCCTTGCAGGTGTGAGAACGGTGAGCAGTGTCAGGGCGGCAGCGGGCACCGGGGCCAGCTGAAGAAGAGACGGGAAAAGGCCATCGTAAGTGAGCAGGGACAAAGCAACCCCAGCCCTCAGCTCATCTCCTGCTCCAAAAAAGCAGCAGTGGAGCCCTGGCTTCAGCATCCCTTGGTGCGAGGCCAGTGTTAAACAAGGACATGGGGGTGGAGGGGGGAGAGGAAAACCCAACGTGCAGCGGAAGCCGCCAGCCATTGGCAACACACGGAGTCCTTGGCACAGGGATGCCCAGAGCATCCCACGCTGGTGCCTCAGTGCTCCTGGCACTGGCAGTTTGTGGGGTGAACTGGGGAATCCCTGAAGCTGCTCAGCTGTCACAGATGTGGCCCTGCTGCATTCTCATGCACCAGGGACCCGTGGGCACATGCTGGGAGCTGGGAGAGGGGTGGGCACGTGGCAGAGTAAATTGGTGCTCCCTACTGTTGTGCACACACACACTCACACTCTCACACATGCTGCTTTGGCACTTCTTCCTGCAATGCAATTGGATTTTGCCCCTGGCAGTTCTTTTGGAATATATCCCACGTTTGCCAGGAGAAGATGAAAGAGCTGCAAGAATGCAGGAGAATTTTAAAGGAGAAGAAGGGGGCAGTGGCTGCTCCAGCCTGGTTATGGCTGTCCTGGAGGTGACACAATTACCTGGCTGGACTCCTGGAGTGGAGACAGCCAGATCCTGGAGAAATCAGTGTGTCCATGGCAGTGCTTCCCAGTGCTGGCTTGCAGGAGCTCCTCCACAGCCCATCAGCAGCACGGAGGTGCAGGGTCCAAGGCTGAAAGCTTTTGGTTGCTTTGGCAGGGGGAAGGCCGGGTGGTGTACATCAGAAACCTCTCCAGCAGCATGAGCTCCAGCGAGCTGAAGAAACGCTTCGAGGTGTTTGGTGAAATCGTGGAGTGTCAGGTCCTGTCCAGAACTAACAGGTGGGTGGGCAGTGAGCTGTGGTCCAGGGCTCCAGCAGCTACAGGCAGCTCCTCTCCCCAAGCCCCACACCACTGCCAGTGCCACATCAATGCCCTGGGTCAGCCGAGCCCTCAGTCTTGGTGCTTTGGTCAAGGAGATTCAGTGTGTCCGAGGGCATCTGTGGGATGGCAGAGTGAAAGAATGATGGGCCAGGGGTGTAGTGCTGCATCACAAGGGCTGTGGGGCTCATCACGACTCGAATTCTTTCTCTGGTTGCTCAGGGGGGAGAAGTACGGCTTCATCACGTACCGGTATTCCGAGCACGCCGCCTTATCGCTGAAGAACGGCCCCTCGCTCAGGAAGAGGAATGAGCCCTCCTTCCAGCTCAGCTCTGGTGGCCTGGGACGCTTCTTCTGGACCAGATTCACTGACCTGGGTGAGGAAGCAGCAGCTGCTTTGTCTCTTTTATCAGCACAAAGCTGTTACAGCACACTGCACCGCTGAGCCCTGGTCATGCAGGGATCCCAAATGCCTTTCAGAGCCTGCAGGAAAAGCCCTCTGGCTTTCCTATGGCTCGTGGAACTGCTCATGGCTCAGACAGGTGGATTGGTAAACTGGAGAGAAGAAAAAAAAGCTGGTGTAAGGCCTCAGGGTGTGTTGGCTGCAAAATGTAGCATCACAACCCGGAGATGCCGGGTCTCAGCTGAGCTCAGCCCATCCTGTGTCTGCTGAGTTTCTGCACAGTGCTGGAGGCTTTCCAGCAGAAAACTCCCTTCTCAGGCATTGGAGAAGGCAGTCAGCAGCATTTCATTAGCCCAAGAGGTGATGTGAGTGGTTTGCTGCTCTGCAGGACAGATTCACCACGCTGCACATGCACTCTGGAGCCAAAGTGACAGCACTGAAATGTGCTGTGGTCGCATTAATTCCTTTCAGTGCTCCAGCAAGGTCTCAGTGACTGTGTCACCAGAGCTGCAGCCTGAGCTGAGGGCCAGGAGCCAAACCCTGTGCTAATCCTGCAAGAGAAATGTGTCCCAGGCTTTGCCCAGCTCTCCTTGCTTCAGGTGTTTCACCAACACTGCATGTTTATTTCTGTACCCTCTGCAGGGGCTGAAGGGTTCTGGATCCCACTTGATGAGTGAAAGACTGAGGTCCAGAAAAAAAAGCCCCAAGTCTTGACTTACCTCCAGATGCCCCATCTGATAAAAGTACTTCCTGATTTTTTATCACCTTGCAGTATCTGCTCTGCTTAGAGCAGCCATCCCTTGACTTTGATTTTGGGCATAAATGTCCCTTTTTCATCTGAATAAATCCCAGAGCCTCCCAAATTGGGCACAGTGAAATTAGGAACCAGGCAGCACTCCATGAGGAAGATGGTGACTGTGCAGTGCTGTGGGGAGGGGGGCCAGAGCTGCCCCCCTGCATAAGAGAAGCCCCCTCAGTGCTCTTCACCTGATTTCTGCAGAGCCACCAGTCCTTTTCTGCACAGCCTGGCTCATTCCTAAAACCCTGCACATCCTGGTACAGGATGAGAAGGGGAGTCCCCAGGCAGAGGTGAAATGCCATTCAAAAATATACACCCAGAATGTTAAGCTGCTGTGAAATTAGGCAGCCTTAGTTCTGCTGTGTGCTGAATTCCCTTGGGCTTTCCAGGGGCACCCCGTGTTCAACTCCTAGCACAGGGCTGGCAGTGAAGCAGGCTGGCTCTGCCACCAGCACAGCTCCCATGGGATGGCCCTGTGTCAGCCCCTCCAAATTCAGCTGCACCCAGCAGATTTTTTTTCACCCCTGGCAGTGAATGTCAGTGGTGTGTGCCCTGCCCAGCAGGGCCTGGCTGCAGCCCCTCCGACCCAGCTCTTTTCAGTGTCCCCAGTCCTGTCACCATCACTGCTGTGTCCAGCCTGGCTGTGCAGTAGCAGGGCAGTGAGCAGTGCCTCAGTTTCCCTCTCCATGAGGCAGAGAGGACGCTGATCCCCCCCCTCCCTGACCTTGTGTCCCTGCCATCCCCAGATTGCGGCACGGACGAGTCCTCGCCAGCTCCGGTGAAAAGCAAGTACGAGACCATGGATTTCGACAGCTTGCTGCAGGAGGCCCAGCTCAGCCTGCATCGGTAACAGCCTTAACCTTGGAGGAATACCTCAATACCTCAGTCAAGGCACTTCCAATATGTTTACGTTTTCAAAGAAAATTATTCAGTCTATGGCAAGCGAGAGAGCGAGAGAGAGCGAGAGCACGCCCGCGAGAGAGAGACTGCTGTCCCCTGATCGATGTTTACATTGAACAAAGCTGCTTCTGTCTGTGAGTCCCCATGGTGTTGATGTCTCACTGCCACACGTTAGTCCCCCCCTCTGCTTCTGACTGGTTGTTTTAGGGTGAGCCTAGGAGCCCCCCTGCCCCTCTTCCCCCTCCCGGCCCTCCCCATGCTCCCGCCGTGGAGTTGCAGCTGTGTTCACCATAACATTTTTTTGTCTGTAGTGTGTGATGATGAAATTGTTCATTGTGAATAGAATCAGGATTATAAACTAATTTTTAATAGAAGAAGAGAAGAAGAAAAAAAAAAAAGTATATACTTAAAAAACAAAATGTATTTATGGCTCAGATGTACTGTAATTCAGATTTATTGTACCGCTTCCTTGATTTTTAACTATGCACTGTAATGAGGCACTTGCCACTCAGCACATGGGGGGTCAGAGCAGTCACAGAGCTGACATTTCCCTGCCTCCCCTGCTGGCAAACCGGGGTGCTTGGTGCTTGCCCCGGGGTCACCCACTTTGCTGTCAAAGCCATTCTGGGGTGGCCCAAGCCCCCCAGCATCACCCCTGTGCTGAGCTGGGTCCTGGTGGGTGATGGAGCCAGGGTCAGGCAGCTTTGCAGGCTGCAGAGGGTGGGACAGGGATGCTCTGCCTGCAGCCAGCGCTGCTCCAGCCTCTGCTGGAGCCAGGAGAGAGGGGCTGGGCCAGCCAGGCCTGATCCCATGGGTCCTGCTGGCACAGCCTGGGGGATGGATGTCTCCGGACCGTGTGGAGGAGCTGGCTCCTCTCCAGCTCCTTGGATGGCTGGAGACTGTCCAGGCCCTGTGGCTTGATCCGCACTTGCCTCCACGCCCTGCAAAGCAAGTGGGGCAAGAAGACCTGTCCGTGCTTCCTGCTGGGCAGCCAGCCCCAAACCCAGCCCAAAGTCCAGCCCCAAATGCAGAGAGGCAGGGGGGGCACAGCACCCACACAGAACACCCACCCAGCACCCTGCCCCGTAGCTGATAAGCCATACACGTCCCAGCACCCACCGCACCCCGGATCTGTCCCGCGCCCGCCAGCGCCCCGGGGCACAGCTCTGCCTCTGGCCAAGGGCCCTCGGGGCTGGATTAAATGTAAAATTCACTTGTGGACTTGCCCTCCACGTGTGGGTGCGGTGAGATGGGGACACAGCCCTCCACCAGCCGGAGCAAAGCCCACCAGCAGCCGGCCAGAGGCGCTGTTTTCCCAAGGGAGCGGGAACCTTGCTGCTCCTCAAGCCATTGCCACCTTCTCCTTTTATGTTTTGAGCCCCAGAGACCACTAGGGATTCAGCCATCCTCTGTAGATAGAATATTATAGCCTTAACTCTGCCAATAGATAGATTAGAGTCTCCTGGGGTCTCCCCTCCCCATGACTTGGGGGTTTTACCCCCGGTTCCCTGGGTGTGTTCCGTCCCGCAGGGGGAGTGACCAAAGCCTCGGAAATGGCACGAGATGTGACACCAAGAGCCGGAGCCCTGCCAGGGTTGGCCCCTGGCTCGGGGGCCGGGGTGCAGCTGGGCTCTGGCAGGAGCAGGAATGCCGACACCAGCACAGTTCCCTGGCTGTTCCCCTCGGGAGAGCCGTGGTTCTGACAACACCCAGCCCGGCAGCACCGCGGGGTCCCCAGCCCGCCGCCGGTGACCATCACTGCCCAGGGAACAGCCCTTGTGCCATTTCAGCCTCAGCAGCGAAATTTGGCGTCTCTCCCCAGCCCCAAAATCCCCCTGTTCTCATCCCACCTCAGCCACCACGAGCAGCTCTGGCCGAGACTGAGCATCTGCTATTGGCAATTGCCTCATTGTAGCTTTGCCTTTTTCTGTCCTAGTATTTCCTCACGATGATGATGTTTACATGTGATTGCTATAGAGCTTATGTAGAATGTATATAGCGACACATTTAGGGTGGGTAGTACTGTCCTGTGCTGTGCTGATGTTTTTCAGAAAACGATCGATCCAAAAAAAAAAAAAAAAAAGCCAAGAAAAAAAACTAACAAAAAAAAAGGAAAGAAAAAAAAAAAAAGAGAAAAGAAAAGCAAATAAGTGGAATTCTTCCATCTCCCACTCAGCTGGAGGCACCCATGGCCGGGCCCCGCTGGGGATGCATCAAGGGTGGTGGAGGGGAAGGGTTAGTGCAGAGCTGGAGGGGCTCCAGCCCACTCCAGGGGATCACTCAGTCACTTCCCAAGCACTGGTTTTGGCATACCCAGATGCAGAATTTCCCAGTGTTTCCCTGGGGCTGGGTGCCCTGGGTCAGGCCCGAGCCAGTGCTGGGGAAGGGGAGGGCTGATCCTGCACAGAGCTCATCAGTACTGCAGCCCTAGGGTAGGAACAGATGCAATAAGTGGTCTTCGTGGTGCCTGAAGCCTATAAGTGGGGTTGGGTTTTCTTTTTTTCTGGTTTGGGTTTTTACTTTTTTTTTTTTTTCCCATTCACTTGGGATGGTTTATTTTCCCTCCTCCCCAAAAAAATCTTTCTTTTCCAGGACTTATGCACTATGCTTAGAGCCCCTTGGGCTGTGTGCTGCCTGCCCTGTGGCTTCCCCCCACCTTTTAGGACTGGGTGAAAAATAAATTTCCATTTGATTTTTTCTTTTTTTAATTTTTGTGGGTTTTTTTTTTTTTACTCCAAAGGTGTCTTTAGCTCACAGTGCTCAAGTCTGCAGGAAGGGGAATCAGGCACAGGGGCAGGTGAGAGCTCCCTGTTGAGCTGCCTAAGCTTTGGATGCTGACAGGGAAATGGGGCAGGAGCAAAGCAATGCCCAGGCACTGCTGCCAGGGAAACCAGAGATGCCCAGAGCTTTGCAGGAGCTGCCAGGGACTGGGCATCCCCCCTTTTCCAAGGATTGCCTTTCCATCTCACCCAGCCTGTGGCATCACCGTGGCTGCCCCTCAAAAAAAGGGACCCCTCACACCCCAGCCCCTGTGAGGGCTGTGGGATGGGCAGGAGAAACTGGGAGCAGAAGGATTTATTCTGGTAGGCCATAAGTCAGTTGGAGATTTATTTTTTTTTTAAAACTGTGTAAAGTATAGAACGTCCCCCAGGCCATTTCCTGCAGGTGCTGTGGGGAAACGCTGAATGTGTGAAGAGTTGCTGATAAAATGCCCCTTTGCTTGTTTTGCACAGGTTTGCCCCAGAAAAACTCCTTGTTCAGGGGGGGCAGCAGGTTTGTGGCTGGAATCCAGCGTGTCCCTGAGGCTCCGCAGGGAGGAGCAAACATGTCTGAGTGTGTGGGCTGAATGCAGAGGACAATCCCAGGTTTTAGGTTGGATGCTGCCCCAAAGCAAAGGTTTCTCTCCATTCCTCAGTGCAGCTGCCTGGGCTGCACATCTTTCAGGAAGCAGCAGCTCAGTCACCACGTTACAGCCCTGAGTCTGATCTCAGCTCTGGGCCATGCAAATGAGTTTTGCAATTGCAGATCAACACGGTTTTCTCCTATTTTGGGTTGTTTCTTTTTTTTTTTCTTTCTGGAGGTCTGTTGAGTCCTGAGATACACTGGTGTTGGAGCTGAACCCAACACACATTCTGTTCTAAGTGCATCCCTGACAATCTCAAGCAATACAGAGCCAAATGCAGCCTTGGGGTTTCATTTTGGGGTTTCATTCCTCTTCCCTCGCCCTCCCCGGGGCCGGGGGCAGCAGCAGGAGTTGGGGAGGGAGTGTGTGAGTGCATGTGAGAAAGAGAGAGAACGGTTCAATTGATGCATTTCTTGAGAAAGGTGTAAGAATTTCACCTAAAAAGGGGCACATCTGCTTTCTTATTTATAAAAAAAAGCTAAATTCTGTCTTTTTCTTTTTTTTTTTTTTTTAAGTGAAAGGACACTGCTCATAATTATTAGGGACCAATTCTGCCTCCCTTACTCGTGCTGAGTAAGTACTACTTAACTCTGCAATTTTCTACTTGCAGAGTAAGTAAGAGCAGCAGAATTGATCCCTCTGTGATTAAGAATCAAGTTTTTAGTACTTTTTTTTAAATTGGTAGCGGTTTTTTTTATATTTCACTTAATTTTTCCCCCAGTTCCGTTCTGTTGTGTCCTTATTTATGTAATATACTTTAACCTTAAGAGATGGCATGGATTCTTATGCCTTTCCTTTATTATTATTGTTATTATTTTTAAAAAAACAAAAGAGATTTATTTCTAGTGTGATTTAACTGTCTACCTTCTAAAATGAGAGAACGTTTTCTTGTATTTTTACATTGTCAGATTCTATAGTTTCATAGATAATTTAACCAAATCGCTCAATGTATTCTCTATATCTATCCAGTGGGTATAAAAGTTCTATTTTAAATTGTGTAAATACTTCAGAACTGGCTTCTTTTTCCAGACTCCCCTGCCGTGGAGTTTCTTGTTTACATCAAAAAGACTGTAGAATCTCTACGCTCATGTACTGTAAATAGTGAAGTGATCTGCCTATAAATAAACAATAACATATATACTATAAAGTGGAAAGAACAAAAAAAAAAGAAGAAGTTTGTGCTGCTATACTTTAGTTTTTGGTGCAGGTCTGCTCGGGGTGAGGTGCTTTGCTCTGCCTGGCTGGCAGTGGGGCTGTGCCAGGGCCAAGGGGGTGGCAGAGCCTCCCAGCTGCCAGGGATGCAGCTCCTGCCTGGGAATATCCCTGTGTGTTGATATTTGAAGTGTGGCTTCTCCCAGTTTAACTCATGCAGGAAAAAGCTGGGCTCTGAACTCTGGACTTCGAGTGGTGCCACTGCCACAGGACCCCTGGCTGAAGAAACTCCCCAGATGGAGTGGGTGAAGAATGATGAATCCTCAGATTTTCTGGAGTGATGAAAAAGAGAGCAGGAAAAAATGTGGGAAAAGACTCCAGGTGGTGATGCTGCAGCCACGCAGCTCAGGATGGCACCTGGAGAGCCCCTGGAAGCAGGAGAGCAGGCTCTGGGAGCCAAACTGCTCTCCCAGGGGCACGGCCGTGTCCTCATTGTCCTCATGTCCTGGTGTCCTGGTGTCCTGGTCCCTGTGGCAGTCCAGGTTGTGGAAGGGATGTTTGGAAGGCCTGGGCAGGCCCAACACGGGCACAGCTGGCCCAGGCACACGGGAGCCCCATGCCAGCCCTGCCCCTGGGAGGGCTCACCAGGCCAGAGAGGTTGCACTGATTTTATTTATCAGGATAAGTGATGCTGCCAGGCTGGAGGATCCCAGCAGCCCAAAAGGAACAGCTCTGCAAGGTGCTGAGCTGTGCCAGCTGCTGGTTTTGGGCTAATTTGCACCAATTTAGGCAGCAGCTCTGCCCCTGCCTGTCTCCAGCACATCTGTGGGAGCCCAGCCAGAACCAGCCTCTCACCCCAAACCCAGCCCCTGCTGCAGCCAGAGTGGAGAGCTGATGGGAAGCCCATTCCCTGCTGCTTTCCAAAACCAGCTGGCTTCAGGGCCACCAAAGAGGAATGTTTTTCTGAGATACATCGGGCACTGTGATGCCAATAGTGCCCAGACAGATGGAAACATGAATTTGGAGGGGGAAAATGTGGGAATGCAGCTGGGGCAGGCAGTGGTGGGGTGCCCAGGGTGGGCACATGTGGAGCAGAGACACAGGAGTGGGTTCCCAGGAGGGAGAGGGGCACACAAAGGAAGGCTCTGCAGGGAGGGACAGACCCAGAACTGATGTTTGTCCTCCCAGCCTGACATGTGCCTCCAACACTGCATTCCCAGGCAGCCTCCTGGAAAATAAAGCACTAATACTGTTTATTGAATATGATTGTTTATTGAGGATAATTCCTGCAAGCAGACCTAGAGTCTGAAGGGAGCTGTTGGTGAATGTTGACATCAGCCCAACAGTTCCGTTGGTCCCAGCAATTACTTCCAACCATTTGGGAAAAATCCCAGCTGGACTGGTTTTATTTTGTCATAACTTTGTGAAAAAAACACATCCTTTTCACACAGACAGATGCAGTTTTGGAGCAGCTCATGTAGCTGCTGGAGGGGAGGGAAGGCAGTGTTATTTATCTCCTGGCACAGTGTGCCTCCTGAAAGGGGAAAATCAGTCACTCAGGAGCTTTTGGGAACAGGGACAGCTTTGGGTGCTGCCCTGGGCTGGCTGGCACCTGGCAGCACACCCCAGGCTGCTGCTCCTGACCAGAGTGGAATGCCCACTGTGTGTACTTCATTTCACTGCCTGCTGAGCAGTCCTGGGCTGCTTTTTAGAGTTTCAGCTCCCACCTGTGCCCTGAGCAGTGGCATCTACACCAAATCCTGCCCTGGGCTCTGCTGGCACAGGAGCTCCCTGACAGGGACCTCAGCTTTGTGCCACACAAGGTCTGCCCACGGGCTCTGGAGGCTGCACTTCAAGTAACCCATGCATTTGCCCACTCAGCATTTATCAGCCCCAGCTTGGTGCCCAGGTCCATCCAGCTGTCTTTGCAAAGGGGAAAAGGTTTGGTTCCTTTGCTCTCTGGCTGCTGGTCCAGCTGTCCCAGCCTCCCTGCCCACAAGGATTCTTCCCAGCTTTCCTTCCTGCCTCATTTCCTGACCCATCAAGGCAGGGCTGGACCTTCTGCCACGTTTCCATTGAAGTGTCCAAGCTCTCAGCCTCGAGCTGCTGCACAGAGTTTGTCCTGTTGTCACTGAAAATGGGGAATTAAACTCTCTAACATTGTAATTTCATTATTAGAAAGTGGAATTACTTTATTTCAGCCCCAGGCATGTGGGGCATAACTCCCTGCTACACACACCAAACCCTGCTGACAGACCAATTTAAATCTATGTAACTTTTATATATTCAATACATTTCCCAAAACTCATAACAATATGCTAAACACTCTTTGAATTTTCTGCTTATTTAAATCACTTCTCGGAGTTTATTTTCATTGGAGTAGGGCTCTTTTGAGGGTCTTGGGTGGTCGTTTGGGGAACACCCCATTCCTCCAAAATTATTCTTTTTTGATCACAGGCCTCCAAAAACGCTTATTCTCTTTGAATGCATCCCATTGCTGTGGTCTGGCCAGGATATTCCTTATTATCAGCATTGCTCACGCTCATAGTCTTTACAGCTGAGATTACCATTTGCACACAGGACAAAGCCCTGTCGGGCAAACCGAAAGGAATTCGCACGACTTAATTAAACATGACTTGTTACATTTTTTTTATCAACACTGAGACGACCTTAGCCCTTGCCCACGTGGCAGGGAGAGGCAGGAAGGCGGAGAGAGGGGAGGGATGACCTTTGCCTTGTAAGGGGGAGGAGGCAGCAGCTTTTAGCTCACGGGGTGAAGCTTGTTTCTCTTCCGCGCCGCATTTTGTTTCGTTTCCCAGCAGAGCCCTCCCTCAGGAGCTCAGCCCTGCCCCGGGGCTGCGACGCCATGGCCGGGACAGAGGCTATGGCCAGCCTGAGGGAAGAGCTGACCTGTCCCATCTGCCTGGACATTTATAAAGATCCCGTGTCCTTGGGCTGCAGCCACAGCTTCTGCGGGGTCTGCATCGAGCAGCTGGCGCTCCAGTGCCCTCAGAGCCCTGCCCGCTGCCCGCTCTGCCACTCGCCCTCCGGGGAGCTGAAGTCCAACTTCCTCCTCCGCAACATTGTGGAGAAGTTCATGGATGCTCCCGTGAGCCAAGAGGAGCAAAAGCAGGAAGGGCAGTGCGAGGAGAAGGGGGAAAGCTCGGGCCAGCCGGAGAAGGTTGTCCTGTGTGATTTCTGCCTCCAGGATCCTCAGCCCGCAGCGAAGACGTGCCTGAGCTGCGAAGCCTCCCTGTGCCAAGCCCACCTGAGCAAACACAACAGCAAGAACGCCCAGAGCCACGTGCTGGTGGAGCCCTGCGATGGCCAGGTCCTGGCTCAGAGGAAATGCCCCAAGCACGGCAAACTGCTGGAGTGCTTCTGTGAGAATGACTGGGAATGCGTCTGCATCGTGTGCTCCATCGTCTCCCACAAGAACCACAAGATCATCACTTTGGAGGAGGCTTTCGACGAAGCTCAGGTAAGAGAGGCTGCCGAGACGGTGGGACGGGCAAGGATTGCACCAGGAAAACCCCAGAGAGCTGCCCATGGCACAGGGGCAACTCCTGGGTTCCAGAACTGCAGCCCCAGGATGGGGCTAAATTGCAATCCCGGGCTTTTATTCTTGGTTTTGTCCCAGATTCTTTCTGGGTTTGGCCCTTGAGATATAAAACAAGATGCTATGAATGCTTTTTTTCCCCTCCTGAGGGAAGAGTTTGGCCAAACTGGTGGGACTGAGTGCTCCTGCAAGGTTTTAGCCCTTGGTGCACCTCCAAGCCAAAGATGAGCCTGAGCTGCACTTAAGCAAAGATAATTAATGACAGAGTAACAGAAAGAAAGGTGCCAACAGAGGAAATAGCTTTATATGTGGCTAGTGCACATGAACAGTTTTCAGCTTCAAATTGTCTTTTTTGTGCTTGTAATTGTGGCATTTGTTCAGGGATAAAACATTCCAGTAAACCCTTATCTATTGATTTGTCCTGAGAGCATGCAATGAGCAAATCTTTTGCAAGTCTAGCTTAAAAAAACTAAACTTAAAAACTTAAAAAACTGCTGATCTCGTGCATTATGCCAGTCCTGTCCTGATATCTCCTTCTGGTTATATTTGTAGATATCTTATCCTGGAACTCTGGAAACACTGAAAAACCATGAAGCTGCACTGGATCAAGCCATAGCAAAGCTGGTGGAACAACAGGAGGGACTAAAGGTTTGTTTCAAGGTCCCATATCACCTTGGGGTAGGGCTTGCTGGTAAATGATGAGATACAGTTTTCTTTTGCCCCTCTCCACATCATGGATTTTGAAGCTTTTTTAGTTCCCCCATGGTTTTTCGTGTATGTTTGAGGTTTCTTCTTTGAGGAAGGATGATGCATAACTTTTTTATCAGTCTGGGAAGTACAGTCTTAGTTAAGCGTGAAAGTCTGTGCCTCTTGATGAGTGGCTGGTCTGTGGCTTTTTTATTTTTCCAACCTTCAACGTTTAGTTACTTCTCTCATCCCAGAAAAAAGACAGATTGTTTTTCTGAGTGAGCTCATGTGGAAAATGTCCCTTACAATTTTGAAATTGTTTTCTTAATAGAGTGAGGACAGCCAGCGGAGGGAGCAGCTGGAGAACCTGTTCAAGGAGATGCATAAGAAGCTAGAGAATAAAAAAAGAGAGGTCCTGAAAGTTTTCAATGAGTACGAGGAGCAACAAATTCTTCGGATTCAGACAGAGGTGAATAATCACAAGAGGGAGAAGGATTCAGTCAGCCATGATGTTCAGGAGCTGGAGGCTCTGAGAAATCAGAAGGACACACTTCTTTTCACCAGGGTATGTATCAGCATCTCCCTTCCCAGAGACACAGAGCTCCAGACTTGGCCTGTGCCTGCACTGTGCTAATTCTGCTTTCAAAATGTCTTTACAGGCTTTTGCAGCAATTAAAGCCAGGTAAGCTCTTCCTGAGGTTTAATATCTTTCTTGGCAATCTGGATGAGAGGATGGAGTGCACTCTCAGTGAGTTCACAGACAGCACTAAGCTGGGCAGGAGTGTGGATGTGCTGGAGGGCAGGAAGCTCTGCAGGGGGATCAGGATCCATGGGCCAAGGCCAGCAGTGTGAGATTCAATGAGGCAAAGTGCCAGGTCCTGCACTATGGTCACAACAATCTCCTGCCATTCCAGGCTGGGGGAACAGTGACTGGAAAGCTGCCTGGCAGGAAAGAAACTGGGAATGTTGTTCAGTGTTGGCTGAACATGAGCCCAGACGGGCAAGAAGGCCAGTGGTACCCGGCCTGTCTCAGCAATAGTGTGGCAGCAGGAGCAGGGCAGTGACTGTCCCCTGTGCTGGCACTGCTGAGGTCACACCCTGAGTGCTGTGAACAGCTCTGGGACTCTCAGAGGATGAGAGACATGGAAAGGCTGGAGCCAGAGAAGGGAATGGAGCTGGGGAAGGGGCTGGAGCACCAGGAGGGGCTGAGGGAGCTGGGGAAGGGGCTCAGCCTGGAGAAAAGGAGGCTCAGGGGGGACCTTGTGGCTCTGCACAAGTCCCTGCCAGTCGGGGACAGCTGGGGGGGTCGGGCTCTGCTCCCAGGGAACAGGGACAGGAGGAGAGGGAACGGCCTCAGGCTGGGCCAGGGGAGGCTCAGGGTGGACAGCAGCAGGAATTTCCCCATGGAAAGGGTGCTCAGGCCTTGGAAGTGCCCAGGGAGGTTTGGAGTGCCCATCCCTGGAGGTGTCCAAGGACATGGCACTCAATGTTCTGGGCTGGTGACAAGGTGGGGATGGGGCACAGCTTGGACTCAATGGCCTTGGAGGTCTTTTCCCACCTCTGTGGTTCTGTGATTTCTTCTGCATGTTTTAGGCAACACAAGCCACTTCCTAGTATGGATGGTGTGACGGTGCCAAAACCACCCATTACTTTGCATAAATCAACAACAGATGCTATTCAGCATTCTTTCCAGCAATTCCTCTCAAACATGGAGTGCTCCTTTAAGCCACCACCACCACGACCACCTCCGGTACAGAGTGCACCACCTCCTAGTAAGTGCTCATTTCACTATGTCAATAGCAAGATGGAGAAGTCCATAAAACATTTTGAAGACAGAACTTTAATGAGACACCAAGTACACTGAGTACCTCTAGGAGTGTTAATTCCTTCCACTGTATGTTTATTTGCACGTGTGTGTGCAGCAAAGGGAGCTGGTCCTGGGATTCAGGGCTTTGGGGCATGCCTTGAATACACCTTGCTAAACCAGGCTATGGGTAAAGAGCCTTGAAAGTCCCAGGAGTTTTCTGGGAGGATTAAGAAGAAGAATACCCCTGTATCCTCTTTGATTGAAGGGGAAAGTTGAGAACTCATCACAGCAGCAGCAGGATGGAGTTTGCTTAGGACATGAATAACCTGCTGTTTCTGTGTAAATACTTCTACTACTTTGCAATGCATTGTAAGCTCATCCTACAGTCCCAGAGCTGTGCACAGTGGGACACTTGTCTGACTGAATTGATGAAATGAGAGTTCCCTGGGTACTGCTCTCTGGATGGTGCTTCAGCCCTTGCTGGCAGCAAGCCTCGGGTCACGACAGACTCCAAATCTCCCCAATTATCTGTTAATCATAATGCTTTTTTTCTGTTTAGGTCTCTTCTCATTTGGTGGAACCCCAACATACAGTACTCCCAGGGCTGCATCGTTCACTAGTTTTCCTTTCAATTACTCTAACAAAATATAATTCAGTGCCAATCATAATGATAACAATCATAGAAAGGAGAGAAGAGAGAGAGAAAACCCAGCCGAAACTAACGATGCACAGCACAATTGCTCCCCCCATCACCTGCTGCCTGATGTCCAGCCACTGTTCCCGAGCAGCAGTTGGCTCCTGCTGGCCATCTCCCCCCAGTTCATATACTGGGCATGGTGTTCTGTGGTGTGGAATACCCCTTTGGCCAGTTTGGGTCACCAGCCCCAGCTGTGCTCCTTCCCAGCTTTTTGTGCACGTCCTCGCTGGCAGAGCATGAGGCATGGAAAGGTCCTTGGCTCAGGTTAAACACTGCTCAGCAACAGCCAAACCATCAGTGTGTTATCAATGTTATTCCCTACTGAACCCAACACTGTACCAGCTGTTGAGAAGAGGATGAATTCTATCTATCCCAGCCCAAACCAGGACAGGACTCCAATACACACAGTGCCATCCCAGACGTGCAGAGGGCAACCAGAGCTGCTGGAGGAGGACACCAGCAACGAGAGCTGCTGGAAGCTTGGAATTGTTTGTGCCTGGTTTGAATGCTGCCTGCAAATGCCTCGCAGTTACCTCTGTGAGTTCCACAGGTCAAAGACATCAACGGCAGGAGAAACACTCTGTCTTTTCATGATGTGTCTGTCAAGGCTGGACATCCTGCTAAGAACTTCAGGCTTATAGAGACAGGAACCATCCCTTTGAAGTATCCCATCCATGCTGCCACCAGCAGGTTGAAGCTCCTGTAGTGATGTGGGGACAAGGTGTTATTTTGTATTTCCAGGCCTAGAAATTTTGAGCCTTGCATGGAGGCTGTGCTAAGCTGGCATATCAGAAATTGGATTGTGGGCTGCTGTGACGGGGTGTATCACAGCACCCTGCCTCTTCCTGCAAGAGCTCCTCTTTTATTTGTTCTGTTAATCATAATGGAAATACCATTAAGTTGCTGATTTTTGCTCAGCTGTATCAAATACTCTGTTGGCTTCATGTTATTAAAGTCATGCTATTAGCTTGCAAAACGCGGTGGAAATTTATTTTATCTAAAAGTTGACAGCACAACATTAACTGCTACAGAACTAGACAGCAGCAATGCTGATCTTTGATCTAAGGCAGCAACTTTTGCCTCTGCTGCCTCTTTCCATCCTGCACATCCAGTGCAGGAGCATAGCTGCCCTGGGAGGTGAGGAGAGACTGGACAGCGTTTTCTGCTGGAGACTGAGGGGAAACGTCCCGAAGTGGCTGCCACAGCGTAGGGAAGGGTGGAGCCGGCAGAGGGAACATTTCTGGCATTTCCCTGGCAGTGGGGCGGAGGAAGGGCTTGGAGGGGAAGGGTTTGGAGGGGAAGGGCTTGGAGCCTCGGGGCTGGATTCCCGCCTCTGGTTTTAGTTTCGTTTCTGCCGCTGCAGCCATGGCAAAAGCTAGGAAGGGGTTTGGAGGGGCTGAGGGCCTGGAGGCCGAGCTCACCTGCCCCATCTGCCTGTGCCTGTACCAGGAGCCGGTGTCGCTGAGCTGCGGCCACAACTTTTGCCGGCAGTGCATTGAGAAGGTGCTGGGAAGTCAGCAGAATTCCCGGGGCCCCTTTACCTGCCCCATATGCAGGGCCCACCTGGGGCTCACCGCCGAGCTGCAGAACAACTTCAAACTTGGCAACATCATGGAGGCGTTTCAGGCCACCACTTCCAAAGGACAACAGGCTCGAAGGGACAGCCTCGAACAGGAGCAAGGCGCCGAGAAGGGGGAGACAGGCGTGGTTCCCTGTGAGCACTGCCTGGATGGGCCCCAGCCGGCCGTGAAAACCTGCCTGGTTTGCGAGGCGTCCCTGTGCCAGGCCCACCTGAGCAAACACAACGCCAAGGGTTTCCATCAGGAGCACATCCTGGTGGAGGTGGGAGCGGGCCAGGCGGAGGATAGGAGGTGCGGGGATCACGGCAAGCTGCTGGAATGCTACTGCCTGAGGGAGGAGACCTTCGTCTGCATACTCTGCTCCATCGCCGGGACCCACAAGGGCCACGAGGTCATCACCATGAAGGAGGGACACGACAAACAGATGGTAAGGAGCTCTTCCCTCCCCATGGCCCCTGGCCTGGCCGCCAAAAAGGAGGAAAGCCGCGGGAAGGGCTGTGGGGCTTTCACAGGGAATGGGGATGGGCGTGAGGGCAGCTCCGGCGATTTCCTCTCCGCCCCAGCAAGGTATTGTTGCATTGTGCTGGAATTTGCTTTTCATTCCCTCCTGCGTGTTGCCAGAGCAGTGTGGACCGCTAAGCAGAGGGAGAAGAGCCGAGAAGGGTGTTTGGGGCTGGCCGGGACGAGCGTGGGTCAGTCCCTCAGGGTGTGGGGACGCGGCAGAGCCAGCGAGAGGCTCGGCTGCCCCACAGCAGCCCCGGGACCGCCGGCCGCCCTCACTGCGGTGTTCACGGCTGGGATTTTGAAATATTCCTTCAGGGATGAGAAAATCCCTCCCTCCACAGACCCCCGGCAATGCCACTGCTACTGAACTTTGTGTGGGGAAGGGAGATTTCCCTCTCGTGGTCCTTCCCGTGGACTCGGTCCGTGCTGTAGCACGGTGGGGGATCAGGCTCTGCCCCCCAATAACCAGTGACAGGGTGAGGGGACGCAGCTTCAGGCTGTGCCGGGGAGGTTCAGGTTGGACATCAGGAGCAATTCCTTCACTGAGAGGGTTGTTAAACATTGAAAGGAGCTGCCCAGGGAGGTTTGGAGTCCCATCCCTGGAGGTGTCCAAGGAATGACTGGACGTGGCACTCAGTGCTCCGAGCTGGGTGACAAGGTGGGATTGGTCACAGGTTGAACTCGATGGGCTGGGAGGTCTTTTCCAGTTTCACTGATCCTGGGATTCCTCCCTCTGCCACAAATTTTGTGGAGCCAGTGTCCCAGCAGATACAAGAGACATAGGGCCTCCGTGTTCCTGCCTCTGAGTCCAGCTGCTGTCCTTGAAATGCTCCAGAATAGCTGAGACTGAGGGGATAAAATGCATTTCCTCTGCTCACTCACTGCCTTGCATTTGAAATATCTCGGCTCAGTTTACAGTCCAAGCAAAATCCCTGCAGGAACCCAGTGCATGGGCAGGAAATGGCTCCCTCTGCACCTCAGGACAGGTCACAGCCTCCTCAGGAATTAGCAGAAGCATCCTTTGCAGTTATATGAATTGCAGACTAACTTCTTCCCCCAAGTTACATATCAAAATTTCAAGCAGAAGTGGGATGTGTGAGACAATGGCCATCTCAGCAGCTCCACAAACTGCCAGTCTGGCTTGAAGCTGTTCCTGCTGGGAAGTTCAGTGCTGTCTTTCCTTCTGCCAGGTTAAACTCTCCAACACCATGACGGAGCTGCAGAAATCTAAAAGGGATTTCATTACTGCCCTCGAAGAGCTTCAGGAAAGCGAGAATCAGATCAAGGTTGGTATCCAGATGATTGCTAATTCACAGCATCTTTCCTTCACAGTTTCCCAGCAATAAGTGATGGTGACTGTACCGTTAGAAGCAGATAAATAGAAAGGGGAAAGAGTGGTTTGAGAAACTTCCAGAAGCCAAGCTGTATCACACCTTCCAGCTCCTCCACAGAAGGAACAGCTAGGGAATTCCACCCTGTATTGTGGTTGCACAGACCAGGTTGCAGGACTGGCAGCCCACAGACTGTACATAAGATTATGTATTTTTAAAGTTTTCTACCTGTTTAATAAAAGAAAAGTAGTTTATATCTACAAGTGGGATTTTCAGTGTGTACCAGTAAGCTCTCACATTGGTAGCTGAAATTCATCTGACTTTGTTACTATACCAGGATTAATTTTGAAAAGCCTCTGTTGAATCACATATTCTAAGCAAAAGTTTATTGTCTGCTTTCTTCCAAAGCCAGTGGGAAGGACAGATGCAATCCTAATTGATCAGCAGAGACACTAAACTGAAGGGTGGAGTTTCTGAGCCACTGCCCCTTTTTCTTCTCTCTCCCTTTAGACCTATCACAAAACACTGACTTCTGAGCTAAAAGAGCTGTTTAATGATATAGAGGCAGAGCTTCATGGGAAAAAGACAATGATCCTGAGTGACATTCTGTCTAATGAGAAAAAAGAACTGGCAATCGTTGCCAACACGAGGAAGAAAATGGAACAGAAGAGAGACCAGGCTGAGGAGAATCTTCAGGCTTTGCAGGAGATAAAAGAGCAACCAGATGTTTTCCTCTTCTTCAAAGTAAGCAGTGGTATTCTGCTTTTCTTCATGGATCTGCCCATTTCTCAGCCAGCTGGCCTTTCTGAAAATCACACTAATGATATTTTCCCTTTTTTTCTTTCTTTTTCTTTTTTCTTTTTCTTTTTTTTTTTTTTTTGTTTTCTTTGCAATGCTCTTGGTAGGATCTGAAACTGGTCACAGACAGGTATGTTCCACTTCATAACCCTTGTTTTCTTCTTTGAAAGAATATGGTGTTGATAACTGGGATCAAACCCCACTGCCTGTGCCCCTCTGTGCCACCACCCTGTGCTGCAAATCTGCTCCCTGTTCCAGCTGAGCCAGAGGGCACCACATCCACACAACTGACAGGCACGGAGAGATCCCTGCCTGCTCTTATACTTAGCCCTTTAATTTTCAGTTTCCTGGCTGGATTCTGATGAAAACCCCTGGGTTTTATTGCCAGAAAACTGTTTTTATCAGAGATGAAGCCCCTCAGGTTCAGTTTACAGTAACACTGTCTTGGATGCACATTGGTGACCCTCCCTCAGCTGAGTTCCCAGGGAACAGCCTTTGACAGCAGAGGTAACCAGCTCATTGCCCACCGAGTTTTTGACTTGTGGACAAGCTTGGTAGCTAGAAAGATTTATTATCACTTTCTCTTGCAAGTGATATCTTTAATTTATAACTTACCACTCCCTATGCAATGCCTGAGTGTCAGCTGTAATTCAGTGGTGCAGCACCGCACCAACATTTCCAGATCCACGAGAGGCTTTGCAGCAGCACTGGAGGCCCCAGCTGAGCTGCACAAAGGGCTGGCTCAAACATCTACCTGGCATTTGAGATGTCACCTCTGTAACTTGCACAGATGAAAGCTGAGTTCAAACTGGGGTTGTAAGGAGAACTTGGTATCACCGTGTACCTCAGGGCTGCAGCTCGGTCTGTTACTCACAGCTGTGCCACAAGTCACATCCTAGGCCGTGGGATCCAGATAACTTTCCAGAAACCTGGACACCATTTAATATGTTTGGCATTCTTGTTCTGTCACTGCTACAGCAGCGAGAGCCTGCCTGCAGCAAGTCAAGGCTGTGTTCACACATGGGGATAATCAAAACACCTCCTCCTCTCTCATTATCAGCATTTGAAAGTTCCAGCGCAGGTCGGTAAGCGAAAGGCATTGCCAGATAAATAACAGAATGTAACAGTTGGAATTCAGCCTTCACAAAGGGCTGTTAACCCAGTAATTCATGTTGCCAAAGCCCTCTCCTCTTTGCAGACTCTGTCCTAGTGAAGAATTGTGTTACCTTTGGATGCTGGCTGGTTTTCCTTGGTGCAATGACTCTCTGTGCCTTAGGATTGCAAGTCTGGATCCGGACATTGAGAGTGTGGAAGTGGAGGAAGTGGAGCTGAATCGGAGAATGATTGCCCAGTACAAAAAGCAGGAAAAGCAGCTGCTGTCACAGCTGGACTCTCTGCTGGAGGACGTGCGTGGTGAGCAGCCCTGCCCCTGCCCCATGGGCAGCAGGACCCCAATCCTTCCACCAGGGTGTGAGGGGCTGATTGCTGTGGGGTCAGGGGACAGGTTTCTGTGGATAACAAGGATGAGATCTGTTCCTAAGGCCAGTTTCTCCTCTCTCTGATGTGGTTTCCTGCTCCCATTAACTTCCCAACTTCTGGATGCTCAGTCCCACTGTCAGGAAATGGCCTCTGTGTTTGCCCAGCCCCGTCCCCTCCTGGTTTATCTCTGACCATGAGATCCAGGGGGACAGTACCCAGCCCTAAACTTGAATTCATTGCCAGCTTTGTTAACCATTAATCATTCTTCTCTTTTTTTTTTTTTTTTTTAGAGAAACTCACCAACTTAAATGAAGCAGAGCAGGAGCAGGTAAATCCTTTTCTTTACTTACAAAATGTTCACTGCAAATTTCTCCAGTTGTTCATTTAAGGACTGTGTGTCCTGCACTTTCCTGGTTCAGTTTCAAGGAGACCTAAGCAGAGTCTCAGGGCTAAAGCTGTCCTTCACCTTAAAAGAAGGGAGTCAGATCTATTCACATCTCCTGTTCTGCTATTAACAAGATGTGACTTGTGTTTTACAAGGCTCTAACATTGAACACCATTTCTTTACAGTGAGGCTTCACCTACTGATACCTCTCCAGAATATAAGTGTTCAAAAATATCATTTATTCCTGAGGACTCTGGCTTGGGGCTGTGAGTCTTGCAGAGAAAATCTCCCACCTAACAATGTGATCAGCATTTTGTTGCAGGTATCTCCTGTCCTTGCCAGGGTGTGCAGCCTCAGGGCACAGCTCTCAAAATCTGCACTGGGCAGAAATCTCTGGGAACTCACCAGGGAAATCATTTATCCTCAGCCTCAGGGAGACATTGGCTTGGCTTCAGCACTCAGGAAAACTCTGAGCCTGTTCCAGGGAAAGACCACAGAGGAGTTCCCACCAACTGGGCAGGAGCTGGAGCAAACCCAGTACCTGAAAATGTTCCCTAGACAAATCCAAATGCTGCAGGAGATATGAAATGTGTGAACAGTATTTCTCTGCAATTAGCACTAAGCCAGTGCTCAAACATGTATCTGCTGGGCACAGCAGGGCATCTTTTCCACAAGGTTTTCAAAATAAGTGTTGTTTAGAAGTTATACAAAAGATGTTTTAAAATCATTCTTTTAATTGCTGCAACTAATGTTCAGTTTGAAAATTATTTTCTTCTTAATTCGTAAATTCAAAAGAAAAATCATACTTTCTTCACCACTTTTTAACTTTTGGAGCAAATCTAGAGGAACATTTTTTTACCAGTTTATATGTCCATTTATTTGTCTCGTGAGCTCAGTCACGAGCTCAGTGGCTGTGCTCTATACAGAACCAGACAGTCACTCAAAACAGATCAGGGAAAAGAAATACTTTCTTTTGAGACAAGACAATACTCTACTTGGAAGCACCTTGTCAAATATGTTATAAAATATTACTTTATTTTACAGTAAGTGAAACTTTCTCATCTTGTTTATTCCTACTGCAGAAAAGCATCGTTGAGGAGGAACAAGATACACACTCCTTGAATTTTAATTCTGTCAAGCCCAGACGGAAGAAAGACATGAAAAAGAGACATTGGAAATGAGATGGAAAGAAAAACTTAAATATTATCCAAAATGGCCTCTAATAATGAGAACCCGCCACGTGTTTTGATCTCCCCTCCTACCTTGCATTCAAATCAATTCTGTAACAAATGAAAATTTAATTGTAACTGTAAAAAGTAACATGAACATAATGAAGTTTCCAACTGCTGCTGCATTGCAAACTGTGGACTGTATCACCTCATGGGTCTAATTATACTTTTGTACAGTGATTTGTGGTGACTCTGTTGTCACTATGTGGCTGAATAACCAAATAAATGATCCTAGATACATGTAAGCAAGGCTGGAGGATTTCATACCATCACCAGGAATTAGCTGTTGAGAGGATTTTTTGTGGGTAGACTGCCAGGAAATCAAGGCTGAAGTTCCCTGTGCTTTTACAACACTTGTGGCTACATCTCTGTTCTGTCACTTGTGATAATCTACACATACCTGATTTCAGGCATTAAAAACAACCACAGCAATCCATCTGAGATTTAGAGTAACACCTCTGTTCCTGGTTTAAATGGCCCCTCCAGGCTGTGCTGTGTGCCCAGCCCTGGCTCTGCTGCACCCAGCAACTGTCAGCACGGCAAAAAGCTCCTGGCCAAATTTTGGGAGCTCAGCAGTTGCTCAAGGTGACTCTGCAAATATTCCTTCCTGCTGGAAGCCAGCAAGGCACAAAGGGCAGCTGTTCTCAGCCACTCAGAGGAGGCAAAAGAAATGATGAGGCTGTCCTTCAGCACTTTTCCTCACCTGGGCTTCTCTCTGGCTGCCAGCTGAAGGAGCTGGGAGCAGCCAGTGCAGGTCAGTGCTGCTGCAGAGTTCCTGCAGTGCTGCAAATCCCTGCACACAGCAACCCTCACTCAAACGTGGGATTTGTAACCCTGCTGCAGGGGCACAAAGCTTTTGGCTGAAAATGAGCATCTAGGAAGGTGGAATTTCTGAGTTAGGTGCTAAGTTGATGGTGCAGTTTAATTCCCTCGTGCATTTGCTTGTTTGCAAAGAGACTCCTCAGAATTTGTGACTTGTTTTAATGTTCCATGCCTTCAGCCTCTTTCAAAGAGCTGAAAGACTGGATGAAAGCAGGGTGAGAAAACACACTGAGTCCAGGAATTATTTAACTAAGCCTTCTAACACACATCAACACTGAAAATTTTTATCACCTAATTACTTCTTGACTCCAGGTGACAACTGGACTGTGACACACTGAGAGTGCAGCAATGCTGCACAGATGTTTGTGCAGAGCACTCTTTTCTTGATTGCAGTATAATTCTCCTGAGATATGGACAGAGATTATTTCTTTTTGATATCTTTATGGCTTAATTATTTTGATTACCTAAGAACTCTGATTCATTGCATCTTTCCTTTTGTATTACGCCCTCTTCCCCTCCAACCACTCAATTTTTACTTGGCATTTGTCTCATCCTTGATGGAAGCCTTTAAAAGCAGCTCATTTTAGCTCTTCTTTTTTGGTTTTGCCAAGCACTGAACGACGTGACTGAATTAAATTAAATGCATTTCAAGCATTAGGATGGGCCTCTTTCTGTTACTTAGTCTGATGGGTTTTCTAAGTAAGTCAGACCTGCCACACGTAGACCTGTGTGTGTGTGACATTAATTAGGCCCTTCCAAGCCCAGCAGGTCAGCGTGGGGAGGAAGGTTTGTCCCAGCTCTGACAGAACTCACAGATGGGAACCAGGCAGTTCCATCTTCTCCATCTCCAAACTTAATGCAACAATGTGCAAATTCAGGCCTGGATCTTTGTGCATTAAGAGGGAGGGAAGGGCAAGGAGAGAAAATAACTCCTTTTTAACCACTTTCAGCACAACCCAGCCATCCTCCCACGGAGCTGTACCAGCAGGACCAAGGCACTGGGCAGGGAGGTGCCAGGAGGATGGGGCTGAAGGCAGGAGGCTCCTTACACAAGGCAGGGAGCCAGGTGGCACAAAGCAGCTGAGAGCTGGGGGAAATCACAGGCTGCCTTTATCTGCTCAGTGATAACGCTGAGCTGGAAGGTGGGAAGAGCCAGGGAGAGCCTCTGCCTGTGGGGTTTATGGCCAGAGGGCTGATAACACCATCACAGGCAGCCCTCAGAGCAATGTGCCAAGTGGTATCAGGGCATTGCAGGGCTGGACAGGAGCTGCTGGGCAAAAAGCAAGGAGGGAGGGCTCCCAGGGCTGCCCAGGAGTACCTGCTCAGTGGAATAAAGCAATTTCCAGCATTATTTTGCACTCTGACTAACTGGTCTGTGGAGATGTGATATTCCACAGATGATGTGGTGACCTGGAGAAGCAGCAGGTTTGCCAGGCAGGCTGATGGGATGGGCAGATGGCACACGCTGGCATTTGTGTGTCAGCAAACCCCAGGTCCTTGGCAGGAGATTCTGGAGCATGAGAAGCCCAGAGGCACATTTCTCCAAGGCCAAAGGTTCCCTCAGCACAGAAATATATTAACCATAAAGCTTAATATACCTCGAGAAGAGGAAAGCAGTTGGAAGTGAAATGATTTAATTATCTTAAATAATTGCTTGGACTTTTTCCACCCATTTTTTAGAAAATCAGTCTAAAAGTAAGAAGAAAAAAAAAGGCCAATCTCTTTTAGATCCAGAAAAATAATAATTCTTAGGATTTTTTTCTTTTAATATCATGTTCCAAGAAGATATTATTTCCCTGTTTCTTCCATGAAGATGTGAGGTATTGGATGATCCAAGTTTTTTCCACAGCCTGTGCTTCTAGAACAAGAATGAAAATGCTGGAACACCCGTTGCTTGGGTTTGTGATTTCTTATTAGGATTCTGCAGTCCCTAAACAAAAGGCTTTGAATGCTTTTGTCATAGATGTCACTCCTCCCAAGGATTTGCTCTGGTTGTCTTGGAGTCACCATATCATTCAAACTCAATTAAAACTCCTGTGGAAGTCCCTAAAGGGATTGGGAAGTCAGCCACTGATGTTTTTGACAATGGACAGTCAGGGAAAAGGGAGGGATCTCTTCTAGTTCCATTGCAATTGTCTGTTCTGGTTACCATGACATCTAATAAACCCTCATGAAGAAGGGAAATATTTTCAGTGGAAATATTCAGTACTTCTGCAGTAAGATTTACAGCATTTGCTTAACACTGAAAGACAAGAGCATGAATTCTGCAGGCTTGAAGTTGGCTTCATTCCCTCCAACCGTGTATTGATGGGGTTTTTTGACAGCTCAAGGCTCCACGTGGAATGCAAATCTTGGGCAATGTTTGACTTCAGATGAAATGTCTGCTTTTCTGTGCAGCAGGGAAGGGAAGGCAGACAGGGATGGGCATGGCCCCTCTGGCCTTGAACCTCCAGCCCAGAGATAAGAGCAGAGCACTTAACAGAAACCTGGGATTTTAAATACCCACATTGCCAAGGATCCTTCATCCTTCCCAGCTTTTTAATGAATCCCAGTGCTGCCCCGGAGCAAAAAGAGACCAGGGAGTGTCACGCTTCCCCACCTGCACAAAGTTTAATCTCACTTCACCTCACATTATCAACCTTACACTCTTTCCCTAGGCAGCAGCCGACAGAATGAGAGGACACAGTCTTTAAGCTGTGCCAAGGGAAATATAAGTTGGATATTAGGAAAAAAGCTTTTTACAGAAAGGGTGATAAAGTACTGGAATGGTTTGCCTGGGGAGGTGATGGAGTCACCATCCCTGGATGTGTTTAAAGCAGAATGGATGTGGCACTCGGTGCCGTGGTTTAGTTGAGGTGTTAGGGCTGGGTTGGACCCGATGATCTTGGAGGTCTCTTCCAACCCTGTGATTTCAAAGGGTTGAGTGCCAAGTAAAGGACCCGGAGCAGCCTTTCCGGGGCCGCCCTCAGCTCTCACACAGAGAATCCTTTCGGAAGTGACCCGGGCCGGGGGGTGGAAGGGGCGCGGCTCTGCCCGGCCCTCCCTGCCCGGAGCGGGGCGGTGCTGCCCGGGGCGGGCGGTTCTTCCGTCTGTCCCTCCGTCTATAACTCTGTCAGTACCTCCGTCTGTCACTCTGTAACTGTCTGTCTGTCCGTCCGTCGGTCCCAGCCGCCCCGGGTGCCCGGGGAGCCGCGGGCGGTGAGTGCCGAGGGAAGGGGGCGGGCAGGGTGGGGACAGCGGGGTCCGGCTCGGACCCCCGGAACGAGCCGGAGGGGAGAGCAAAATGCACATGGAAGCCATAAGGAAGCTGGGTAGGAAGGCAGCGGGGAACCCCGAGGGTGAAAGTGGATATTGCGTTAAAAACTCAATTGTTGCTCTGGCTTCCCTTTCGCTTTGCCGGGACCGTAAGTGTTGGTTTTGGCTTCCAAAGCGCTCGGCAAAACCCCTCGGTTTCAGGAGGTGCACAGCGTGCGGGGTTCTTCTTGCAGGTTTTTATTCATTTTATTAGTTTTTATTAATTAAAACTCAACATTATCCAGCGCGATCCCGGTGGGTTTCCATTGGGAGAATTGGGTCTCATCCCATCCCGTGGTGGGATGCCCTGGGCTGAGCTGGCAGCTGCTGCCTGAGGAAATTCCTTTGGGCAGCTCTTCCTCAGCCCATCCTCACTGCCCAGAGCAGCTCCTCAGCGTTCCACCTTTCCCTGCTGACAGAAAGGGTGGGAGAAGGGCCCTAACACGGGAATAATTTGCTGAAAGGGCCTCTTGGCAAACTCTCCCTAAGAAATCCGGGTCGGATGGGTCCTGCTGGAGGGATCTGCTTCAGCCAGGGCAGGGCAGGGCAGCCAACACACTCAGCCGCCCTTGGGAGCTGACACAACTTCCCTGGAATATCTGGCTGCCAGCAGGGAGCCAGTTCCGTGGGATCATCCCCAAAAATGCTGTAGGCTGCTGCTGCTGCTCGGGAGAAGTGAAGAGATCCCGTATTTGGAGTAGGAGCAGATCCCACATTTCACAAAAACGAGGTTTTATTGTCTGGCTTTGCAGGTTTTCCCACATGGGTGGATGTCTGCTGCTTGCTGTGCCATAAGTGAGGCAGCTCTGTTTCCACATGTGTTCCTTAAACGTGGCTTTCATTATTCATGTTATTTTCAGCCCTTTGTGGAAGTCAATGTTTGTGGCTTGAATGTTTTGCAGGAGGATATGGATTTAGTCGAATTCCCAGGTGCAGGCAGTGTTGTTCCAGTGCTTATCTGAGTGTTATCATGGTGATATTGAATTTCCTTGTTGCTCCACAACAGTAAAGACATTATTTGAAAAAGGCCGTTGTCCAACAAGAGAAAGGTCAGAGATTTAATTGTCAAAATGCTGTGATCTTCTTTCCTGTTATATTCTTAGGGGGGAGGCATTTTCTAAGGGCCCAGCTCTGGTTCAGTTTGTGTGGAACTTGGATTTCTCATTCGCCCGCTTCTCCTTTACAATTCTCCAGAAATTGTTAGTGTATTTTTAGATTAAGGATTTATGCATTCAATTTTAGTGCATTTAAATTCTTCTGTCTAGCAAGGGGTACATGAGGGTGAGGGGTGATCACACACAGTGATAATTTAAATGGAGAAAAATAAGGAAAACTGAGATGGGTGTTGTAGAAAGAATGCTTTTGATTTAGTTTCTATTCTGAAATGCTCACATCTGAAGTTTCATCTTGTAGTAGTTATTTCAGCAGCTGAGTGAGCTTCACAACCCATTTTTCTCTTACTCTCAAGGTGACTCTGATCTGCCACAGACGAAAGAAGTCCAAGCCAGCCCTGGGCTGCAGGTAGTGCTCCCCCAAGAACAGAAGCCAGGCAGATGCTGCCACATCATGGGATCAGAAGGAAAGGCCCAGATGGGCTCCAGAAATAATCTGGAGGTCTGATGACTTTTAGAGACTGCAGGACCTCCCTGTATCTTTATTTTATGGCAGTCAGTTGATAACAGATACTGGAAATTTCCTCCGTTCTGTCTTGTCATTTTTTTTTATCTTAAGTGAAGTTTGTGGCAACAAGACACCCCCTGAAAGGCCAAATGAGTGATAAAAGTGAATTCTAGGCTGTGTGTAAATAGCAGTTTTCAGAATAAAAACCACAGCAGCTCTTTTTTCAAGTTAAATGTACAGAAGGTCCTTCAGTGTCCAAACCATGAACCAAAGGGGTTTTCTCAGGGTTGGGGTTTTTTTATATTTAAGAACAAAATCCAGTTTTATTAGACAAGCCTGGGCTAACGGTTACAAGATTAATACAGGGCAGCACTTTGAGGCAGAAAAGGGTGAAATGAGCATTGGAAATTGTGTCATTTCCTACTATCCTGACATGGCAAGGAGCAGGGACTGTGTGGTGAAAGGTCCTTTTCATGCCACGGAGAGAAAGCTGTCATGCAAGTCAGCACAAAGACCCAGTATGTGCTCAGAGTTCTGGAGCCAAAAAGGTTTTTACTTAGAACATTTCCCTTCTGTCTGGACAGGACTGAAAGCCAGGCACCCCCTCCCATGCAGATGTTTTACAGCAGCACCAAACTGAGCTGTCTGGGGTTTGTCTTGGCACATTTAAGAAAATTCCTAAGTTTGAGTGAGCTGCCTGCAAGTCCTGGACGAGGGACAGAAGGAATCAGAAGGATTTTCACTGCTGAAATCTTTACTAAAATCTCAGAAAACAAACTCATTGCCACACATAAAAGGTGGTCTGGGTTGATTTTTTTTTTTCCCCTCAGCTTTTACAGTGTTGATTGGCTGAGCTTTGGGTGGGTTTGAAGCCTTTTGATTTGTAACTCTGTGTGCTGGTAAAACAAATAAAACTTCTTCTTGAGCAAATACAGCTCCAAAATGTGCTTTTGAAAAGTAGAGCTGACACAGGCTTTTGTAATACTCCCTTGATTCTCACTGTGTATTTAGGGGGGTTGGAAGGGCTGTAAATCATCCCTGAGCACACTTTGCAGTCCTGTACAGGTGGGTGAGGTTGGAAACCTACAAAGTAGGGGTGGGGGTCTCCTCCATGTGTGATCACTCTGTCATCTTGAGCATGTCCCTTCTTGCAGTGCAGCTTCTTCATGTAAAGATCCTGATTCTTCCTGTGGCTCTGGAGGTGGCACTCACTGCTCTGGGCTGGGAGGGCTTTTCCAACCTCAGTGATCCTGGGATATTCCAGCAGGGAGAGACAGCTTCTGTCACACAGAAAATCCATCCCTGCTGGTGCCATCAGGCTGTCAGTGGTTTGGGGGCTGTGTTTGGAACCCTCCTTTCAAGGGACAGCCAGCAAAGAGTGGCTGGGTTTGGTTATCTGGGAGGCTGCAGGAGCTCACCCACCAAAGAGATGCTCCCTGGCTGGGTCTGTGAATGGAAGCACCTTTGGAAGTCCCAGCATGGAGCAGGAGATAAAACAGAAACTCCTCCCTGGTATCTTCTGTCATCTGTGTCTTGGCTTTAGATATGTCTGCAGCTCCAGAGACAAGGACACCACGATGTGAGGTGGGATTAGTTGGGTGGAATTCCTTTCTAATTGGTTCTAGAACTCTCTGAAGAAGCCATTCTAAATATTAAGTTCAGTAGTTGGTCCTGCTCTTATGGGTTCCTTCTGCTCAGGCTGTCCTAGGGCAGCAGGCATCACACAAAGTCACTTCTCTCACTTCTTCCTCCCATATCTTTGGGAAACTCACACTGCAGGGAGGGTAGCACTGAGTGTTTTAATTAGGAAATATTTCTGTACCAATAGGGCTGCCCAGGGAAGTGCTGGAATCCCCATCCCTGGAGGGATTTAAAAGACTTGTAGATGTGGCACTTGGGGACATGGGTTAGTGGAGGCCTTGGCACTGCTGGGAGTGGTTGGACTGGATGATCTCAGAGGGATTTTCCAACCTCAATGACTCCACAGTTCTGTGATAAGAACTGTAGCTGTAGGCACTTGTGAAATGGTGATTAAGGGAACACATTCTGAGGCAGACTCAAGTGGCATCCTTAGCACTGCCAGTTCCAGTAGCAATTTATTAATTGGTGCAATTAATTCAGGACGGTTGGAGGATTAATTGGGCAATCAATTCAGCAGTGAGCATTCCATGGGCAGTAGTCTGGCTGATGTTTGCACTGCATGGAGAAGATGTGAGCAGCACACAAAATCCACGTTGTCATTGGCACTCTGGGACTGCACCCTGGCAGTGACACTTCTCAGAGTTCTCTTGCTGTTTCTCCCCCCAGACCAATCAGTTTCTGGCTGAAATGGCCTCACTGTGCTGGTGGTACCAAGTATTGGGGCTTGTGGAGTTTTCTGGAGAATTCTGGATGTTTTGTGAAGGTGGGAGAGCTGTGTACGTGCTAGCAGTCACTTGGTATGCTCAAGTTTCATCAGGGTTTGTCTCATCAAGACTTTGCTCTTTCCCAGCCAGGCAATAAATGTAATCCCAGTGTTAAATTATTGGTATAATCACCTTGTTTTACTGTCAGTGGGCAGCTTGGACTAGAGCAGAAGTGTCCCACCTACCTATCATTGTGCCCTTTAATATGTTTTGCACTTGTGTACATTATTTTGATCAGGTGACATTTCCTTGTAAAACCAGCTTTTCAAAAGTGTGAAGTGCTTTTCTTTGCTGCGTGTCATTGGCTGTAAAAAAGCCACTTCTTAGCCAACAGACCTTTACAGGATTTGGCAGGCGAAATCACTGCATTAAAAAAAAAAACAAACAACAAAAAACAACCCACAAGAGATGTAGACCGAGCTGTGCTTTGCTGGAAATTTCCCACTTGCAGTTAATTTTCAGCAGCTGAACTGGAGTGGTTGTGGCACTACAATAAACCCTCTGGCTGGCTTTGCAAGGTGGAACAGGCTGCAGGCAGAGATTTTCTCAAGGAAGCCTTCCAGAAAGGCAGTGCTGCTGCATTCCTGTCCCTTTCCCAACGCTGCCAGCAGCAGGTGTATTCCACAGGAATATCAGCTTCCCTCCTTGGAAAAGTCATTTCTTGCTTCACAGGGATACAGTGAGGGGGCTCATCCCCAGTTTGCTTGGAAATTGCTTTAACTCTGCTGAACTGAGAGTTTCAGCCCTTGCTTTCCATGAATGCTGTCTTCAAGTTGTACATTCATGTTTGGTTCAATGGTCTTTCCTTGTGTTTTTAGTGAGCCCTGGTGATGGCAGCAATGACAGAGACCAACAATATCCATGCAGTGACTGAAGGGTCAGAAGGAGATGATGCCAAGTGCAGTTTCCACCACAGAATGTTCCTGGAACCCCAAGAGAAGAAGAGCAACATGAAGGCTCTGCTGGTTAAGCAAGCAAAGAAAACCTGCAGCTGCACCCCAGCCAAAATGAAAGATTGCATTTTGGGGTTTTTCCCCATCTTACAGTGGCTTCCTAAATACAACCTCAGGGAGTATCTGCTGGGGGATGTGATGTCTGGTGTGATCGTGGGGGTGCTGCTGGTGCCACAGTCCATCGCCTACTCTCTCTTGGCAGGGCTGGAGCCCATCTACGGCCTTTACACCTCCTTCTTCTCCTGCATCATCTACTGCATCTTCGGCACCTCCCGCCACATCTCCGTCAGCATCTTCGGGGTGGTTTGCCTGATGGTGGGGCAGGTGGTGGATCGGGAGGTGGAGAGAGCTGGCTTTGAGCTGGAGCCAGCCGTGCTCAGTGCCCTGCCAGCCCCGGGAGGGGACGGGAATGTCACCGGCAACGGGACGGCGCCGCTCTGTGACAAAAGCTGCTACGCCATGGCCGTGGCTGCCACCATGACCTTCATCTCTGGAGTTTACCAGGTGAGGGGAGGTGTGTGTCCGTTGCAGGGCACACCAAGGACGAGGCAGGCACAGCAGGTCAAGGGAAAGCTTCTCTCTTCCTTATTATCTGACTCCATTGCTTGGATACATTTGTACAGAGGTCAAGAGATTGGCTACACAGGTCGCCACCTTTTCGACCTGGATGGTGAACATCACCATCCATCACATTTCTCCTCCCAGAGGAGAAAAATGTAAACAGAAGGTAATTTCTAAAAATATACATTGTTTTCTTGAAGCCGTGTGAGAACAGCACTGCAAGATTTCAGACATTTGCATTTTCAAGAGAAACTGAGGGCAACAGAGGTGGACAGACAGGTGTGGCGTGCAAATTGTTGTCATTCTTCTGCAGGGGATTGTCCCCATCCTGCTGGACTGGCACGTATCCTCGATCTGTGCCTCAGGGCTGGAGGTCACTGCAGTGCAGGGAACTCCTCGGGGTGCTCTCATCACTTTATAACAGCTTTTCCTGCCTGCATTGCTTCTCTTTGCTTCTCTTTTGGGGAGTGCTCCCCATTTTTTAGCATCTTTTCCTGCCTGCATTGCTTCTCATTGCTTCTCTTTTGGGGAGTGCTCCCCGTTTTTTAGCATCTTTTCCTGCCTGCATTGCTTCTCATTGCTTCTCTTTTGGGGAGTGCTCCCCGTTTTTTTAACAGCTTTTTCTGCCTCTGTTGTTTGTCTTTTGGGGACTGTAAGGACCTGCACCTCCAGCTCTCAGGGTCTGTTTATCACCTTCCTCACTGTGGCCTGAAGCTCTGTTTGTTTTTTTTGCATTAGACCCCATTTCCTGGGGCCAAAAGGTGGTGCATCAGCTCCTGATTCCAGTCTTTAATCATCTGCCTTTAACTAAGAAAAATTTGGACAGTAAAAGTATCTCCAGTTTCCTTTTATTTGTAAATGTGCTTTTAAAAATGTGCTGTTTGCCCATTTGAAGCCAAAACAATGTTTTGCATGGAAAGGATTCTACTGAGAGGATACAATATATTTTATATTTATATATCTCTACTTATTTTCTAGAACTCACTGCTTGCTTAAATTAAAGTAGGTATCCTTGTTTTAGAGTCTTATACATTAACCAGAATAGGATTATTTTTAGCAGTACTGCAGAGCTGTGGTATTTGAGTTTGTGAGTTCACATTCATTTGTTCTCATCTGCCCAGAGTGACGACAGATCAAAATATCTAGGAGGGGAACAAAACTTGTTTGTGATACCTTAAATCACAGGTTTCACAACCTGAAACTTTTTGTACTGCAAGTTCATGTTGAGTTATTTCAGAAATATTCTGGGCCTCCCAGGATTTTTGGGTTTCATCTTTCATCCCTGTGGGATGGGTGCAGTTTTGGAGTTGTGAATTGCACTTAATATTCTTGGCAAGTACAAATACAATTAAGTTTCCTTTATCTGAAGAAATTAGATTAGTTTATCTTCAGTCCCTCTGAATATTAGGCATATTCTCTACAGGCCAACACCCTCAAATGTACTTTTTTCAACCCAAACCACATATTCTTTGTATCAGAAACTTTACAATCAAATCATAAAAAGCCAATCTTCTCACACCAGTTAATATAGCCTAACTAGGTGAGCTAATTATTGTTAATGTTTTACACTTAGAACAACCTTGAATTAATTATCAAAGCTATAAAGGAGCCTTTTTGAGAGCTGTGAGCTGATTTCAGCCAGTCCAGGTCCCAAACCTGCTTTCTCTTCAGTAATTCTTTGAGATTATCACTGAGTTCCCAGTTATCTCTATTTTTATGATCTACAGCAGAGGAGTTTGCAGCTCACAGACTTTCAGTATCAGACACCAAACTTTCTGCAGTGCAAAGGACAGTTGTTAACCCACAAGCTGTGGTTTTATTGCAGGCTCTGAACTCAAGTGTAAGGCAGACAAAGGCCACCAGTAAAGTTTTAGATCTTTGCAAAGTTCACAGAGTTTAGAGTAACTGAAAGAGAAATGACAAAAGCAGACAGTATTTCAAATGTGGGGGTTTTCTTCCTAGTTTTTTTTTTTCTTTTTTCCCCACCAGGGTAATTAGCAGAGCAAACAATAAACATTTGTTCAGGGGATGAGGACCCCCAAAAAGCCTGGTTTGAATACTGGAGACTTTTCTCCCTGCTCAGACCATGCCTGGTCCTCCAGGGCCGTGCACAATGTTGGATTTTTTTATCCCAGCTGACAAAATCTGCGGGATTTGTGTCCTGACCCGTTGTGTGTGGTTGATTCCTTCCAGGTGGCCATGGGTTTCTTCCAAGTGGGCTTTGTGTCCGTGTACCTCTCGGATTCTCTGCTGAGTGGGTTTGTCACAGGGGCCTCCATCACTGTCCTCACCTCACAAGTCAAGTACCTGCTGGGCCTGGACATTCCTCGGAGCGGGGGCGTCGGCTCCCTCATCACCACCTGGATAAACATCTTCAGGAACATCCACAAGACCAACATCTGCGACCTCATCACCAGCTTCCTGTGCTTCCTGGTGCTCGTCCCAGCCAAGGAGCTCAACGAACGCTTCAAATCCAAGCTGAAGGCTCCAGTTCCAGTGGAGCTCTTCGTGGTCGTGGCAGCCACTCTGGCCTCTCACTTTGGGAAGCTGAGAGAGACCTACGGCTCCAGCATTTCTGGCCACATCCCCACTGGGTTTCTGCCACCACGCCCTCCAGACTGGAGCCTGCTTCCCAACGTGGCTCTGGATGCCATCCCCATTGCCATCATCGGCTTTGCCATCACCGTGTCCCTCTCGGAGATGTTTGCCAAGAAGCACGGCTACTCCGTGAGGGCCAACCAGGAGATGTACGCCATTGGCTTCTGCAACATCATCCCCTCCTTCTTCCACTGCTTCACCACCAGCGCAGCCCTTGCCAAGACCCTGGTCAAGGAGTCCACGGGCTGCAGGACCCAAATGTCTGGCCTGGTGACCAGCCTGGTGATCCTCCTGGTCCTCCTGGTGATCGCCCCTTTGTTTTACTCCCTGCAGAAATGCGTCCTGGCCGTCATCACCATCGTCAACCTCCGCGGAGCCCTGCGCAAATTCCGGGACCTGCCCAAGATGTGGCACCTGAGCAGGGTGGACACGGTGATCTGGGGGGTCACCATGGCAGCCACGGCGCTGATCAGCACCGAGATCGGGCTGCTGGTGGGGGTTTGCTTCTCCATGCTCTGCGTCATCTTCCGGACGCAGCGGCCCGAGGCGCCGCTGCTGGGCTGGGTGGCCGAGTCGGAGACCTACGAGTCCCTGTCTGCCTACAAGAACCTGCAAACCAAGCCTGGGGTGGTGGTCTTCCGATTTGAAGCCCCCCTCTACTACATCAACAAGGAGTGCTTCAAATCCTCCCTCTACAAGCAAACCGGCGTCAACCCCGAGTGGGTGAAGGCGGCCAAGAAGAAGGCAGAGAAAAGAATGCTCAGGGAGAAGGAGGCGGGGTCTGGGGACAACCAGAGCAGCATCCCCGTGGATTTGGGGTTGGAACCTGTGGGGTTTCACACCATCGTGATCGACTGCTGTGCTGTGCAGTTCCTGGACACGGCCGGGATCCGCACGCTCAAGGAGGTCTGCAAGGACTACGGGGACATCGACGTGCACGTGCTGCTGGCCCAGTGCAACCCTTCTGTCAGGAGCTCCCTGCTCCGAGGGGAGTTCTTCAAAGAGGGGGAGGACCACCTGCTCTTCCACAGCGTGCACCAGGCCGTGGACTTCGCCCTGGGCACGCAGGGTGCTTCCAAGAACTAGCTTGGAAAGACAGGAGGTTGGAACAAAGCCCAGGCAAACGTGTTAGTGTGTCTTTGCAGTGGGTGTGTGTGTGTGCTCAGAGAGCAGGGCAGCAGCATGCTGGTGCTGTGCAATCTCTCTGGATTTGCCTGCCAGGGGGAGTGATTCCATAGGAGGTACTGAATGAAGGCAGTTCTTAACTTGATTGTGGCCAGTGTGCAAATCTGGAGTTTGCATAGGGTTGTTCATCTCATGTCTCCTCTCTGGAGCTTTCTGTGTCTCAGTTCCTCTCTTAAGTCGTGATTAAGTCTCTTTTGCAGCCCTGCCCTTGTGGATGGGGTGAGATTTTGGGGTAGTCTGAACATCCTGTCCAGCTGAAGGGTGAGGCAACTCCTTTCTCATCCCTCATCCTGGCGTCGCTTTCCATCACCACACCCTTGTTTGCCAGGGAAAGGCTGCCAGGGACTGTTTGCTCTGGCCTTACTGGGCAGTGTTTGATTTTCTCTGAATCTCAGAGAAATCAAATCTAAACATGCAGGGAAATGTCTCAATGAATATCTTCTAACCAAGCACCTCTCACCTCCAGAGGTTTTGGCACTGCCTCCTAATTCAGCCAGGCCACAAGGGCATGGTTATCTCATTTCTCCACAGGCCTTGACCTGCCTGTGCCCATGGAAATACTCCCTCTCCAGCTTGATTTTGATGATTTTTTCTTTTCATACATGACTCTTTAAAAGTCTGATCCATTCTTATGGTCAGCCAACTGTTTTCCTAATATTTAGGAACCCTTTAGAATTGTGAACATTAGATATGGAAAGTATCTAGTTCTTTAATTCTGACCAAAAAAAAAGTCCCTTCTAGGCAGATCTTTATACCAGGCAAAGAGAATCACAGGCACCAAAGTGAAAAGGGACAAATAAATTATCCAACATCTGCCCAAATGTGTCCATGTCACACAGACTTTGTGCATGAATTTATTGTCTATAAACCCTTTGCTCTATCCTAGACTTTATGCAAGGGGAGTGCACAGACTATTGGAAAAGAGGCCAGGAAAATTCTTTACTGAACTTTTATTTTTACCGGGTCAGTGTAAATAGAGCTTTTTACTTTGCTTTTAAATTATGTGGAAGTGAAGAGGGCCTGCTCTTGATGCTAAAATAGAAGGGTAGAAGAGATTCTCTTTCCTCATAGCAGTAGAATACAATTGTGAAGGCAGAATTGGGAGATTAACAGCTTTTCCTGAATTCCAGCTGTACACAGCACACACCCCTGGAAGAGCGTGCCTTCCTCCCAGAGGAGTTTACAATCTGAATTTCAGGTGCTTCACAGCTTTTAAAAGGGAAAGGTGCTGTGTACAGACAATATTCTCATCCTTAACAACTCAAAAACAATGAGTCAGAAGCCAAAAGAGGCATAAAGTCCAATATGAATTGTGAAATGTTTACTAAATAGAAAGATGTCTTGAGTTTAAACTGTTGGGTTGTGGGGGTTTTTTTGTTTGTTTTTTGGTTGTTTTTTTTCTGAGCAAGGACCAGTAACTATTCTCTTCTTTCTGTCATGGATCACTTCACTCTGGGAGCCTCAAAGAAGGATGAGGCAGCAGGAAGATGAGTCCTTTTTGTGGTCACTGAATTTATTGCCGTTTTTAGGACACCAGAGCAGCACAGGAGCACCGGGGGAGGTGAGGGGGCGGCTGTAGCACAGCTTGGAAAAGGAGAACCTCACTGATCTCCACCCATCCCATGTCCCAGAACTGGCACTGGTGAGGAAAGAACCCTCTGTGTGTCACTGAGAAAAGCCTGCAGTGTTCAAACCCCACAAATGTTGCTCTGCCTCACCCTTGAGGTTTGTTTATGAATCCCAAATTCTGCTGAATTTCTCCTTTGCTGCCACAACCTCCTGCATGGACGTTTTTATTCTGGGCTGAGGATCTTTTGTGCAGTTTGAGGAGTGGTAATCCCTGAATTGGCATTGCCGGAGAGGATTGGGCTCAGCTGTATAAAATCAGCGAGCAAGGTTATATTTTTAGGTTGTATTTCAGTTTTTAACCAAAGCTGTTTTGTGTGGAGCTGTGTGGAGACCCTGGGTGGGAAGGTTTGTCCCCACAGGGGTGGCAGTGCCATGGCCTGGGGGACTCCCTTTGCAGCACAGTTTGTTCACACGATCACAAGGAATCTCTGGAACTTTGAACAAAAGCCTCGATGCAGTTTTGAAATGCCGATTTTTAACTCCTGTTTTGCCAGAGGGCAGAGCAGCGCCAGACGCGCTGAAAGTGCTGGTGACAAACGACAGCACTTGGTTGCTGCAAATGGCTTTTTTTGTTGTTGCAAATGCGGTTTATTTTTTTTTTTTTTTGTTATTGCAAACGTTCCTGCCTTCCTGCAGCTGCTTGTTCTCATCCCTTTGCCCTGTGGCGTGGGCAGGACACGGGGAGAGGAGGAAGGAGCTGCTGGCCCGGAGACTTCAGGGCAGGTCAGCCACGGGTGGACAAAATCAAATAAAAACTATTCTGGGTGTTTCTTTCCTCTCTCCCATGTTCTTTCCGTGCTGCCCAGGTGGAGATTATTTTTCACCTGTGACCGTGCACAGGTTTGTGTAACAGAATTCCAAACCTTTCTTTATTAAAAGATGGTTTTGCAAATCCATTCCTACCTGTGCCAGGAAGGGAGGAATAGCAATGTTAACTCCAAAAAGGACCCACTTCCCACAGCTAGTGGGATGTGTATTTGTGGCTCCTGGGTATTTATTTACATAAAAGCACAATGAAACAGCCATAAAATGATTTTTTCATGTAATTAAATTAGATTATATCTAAAAGATGTGCTGAAGATTACCTGGAGCACGTTACATTTGGCGTCAGTGCTGTTTGTGCAGCCTCCAAATTCCATTTCCAGCAAACCACAAGAAACTATTAAAATGCAACAGCAAAAGCAGCCAGGCAACCAAAAGAAATACTTTTAATGTTCTTATTTAAAATAACATCCAGGGGTCATAGCGTTAATAAGTATCTATTAATTCATGCTGCCCTGGCTAAAAGGGAATTGAAATAAATGCCATTTGCCAGAGAGTTCAGTGCAATAGGGATTTCTTGGGAATTAACTGGAGATTAAAGATTATTATGGCTGGAATTTCTTAGAACAGTGGGTTTCAGCCCTGTTCCTTTTAGGGCTGGAATCGTTTTTTAGCAGTGACAGGAATCTGATTTGAGCCTACTGGCAAGCTGCACATTTTGCTTGCATTTGTTTCTGGAGCCTTTAAGGCAATCCAGTTTTATCTTTAGGAACTGGGGATCACTGATTGGGAACTTTTCCTCTAAAGCATTTGTTTTATAAAGGAATTCCATCTATTTATATATTTCGCTGCTGTGTCATGGATGCAGCAGCTGAATTTATGCTTTTTATCCATTTATGCTTTTGTGATATTCCTGTTCTGTCCTGGAAAGGGCTCTCCTGCCTTCTACAGCTTTAAATCAACATTGGTAGGCATGTGCCAGGATTTTTAAGGTGAAATCTGCCATACTGTCTGTTCCCTGTGCCTTCCCTCATCCCCTGAATTTGTAAACGATGGGAAGAGGGACTCTCAGAACGATCAGGTTTGGGTTATTCATCAATCTGGAGCGCGGATGTTCCTCCCAGGTGCAACTTTCAGAACCCCAGGCCAGCCTGGAAGCTGCTATAAATCCGTTCAACTCTGTTCCCAAACGTCCTAATCAGCGATTATCAGTCTAAATGAGGAATTAAGAGATCATTAGCACGTTCATTAATGACAACAACAGAGCATTATGGAAATGAACACTCTCAGTCTCAGCTGTTCTGGAAATGTTCTTTAGCACTCTCCTGCTGAATGCCAGCCTCTGTTTTTCCCTGGTGTTTTTCCTCCTGTGTTGCTGCTGTGGCTGAGTGGTGTCAGTTCCTCTTAGGCAGCTGCACTAAGAAACATTTCACTTGTCTGAGTGTTTTGACACAAAAACCATTTCCAGTCCACAAGACAGGGGCAGGCACTGCAGTGGGCACGAGGTGCTTATTTTGGGTTTACACTGGCATTGCCACGCTGAGATTTAATGATGCTGATTTTCCTTTGAGCTCCACCTGCTCCCAAACACTGCAGGACCAACCTCCCCCTTCCTGGGGCTTCTTTCTGTGTTTTGCTGCAAGACACTGAATATTGACTGTAAACAGGAGGAGTTGTGTGTGTTGCTGTTTCACATGACCTGCAGCTGGGTTTTCATGATCTTTTGATAAAGCCAAAGCTCTTGTAGAGTAAAGTGAGTGTAAAACCACCCCCAAAACCTCCATCCTCTGGGAGAACCAGGGCTGGCTGAGGGGCCCCACACTGGAGCCTGGTTTGGGGCTGGCAGAGGCTTTTTGTGCTGCCCAGGAACCACAGATGAGCCTGGAGGTGTCTTTATTGTGGCATTACTGTGATTTGGTGTCGTGCCTTTGCCCACAGTGAGTGTGGCACGAGCTGCCTGCGTAGAAATCAGGGATTTCTGGGGTTATGGTTTTTATTTTTGTCTAATTTTAATCTCAGTCCACACCAGGCCAGCCGAGCTGCAGCCATGGAAGGTTCTTTCTCCTGAGAGAAACCTCAGCCACCCTTTTATCTCTGCTTATTTCTGCTGCCTTTTTCTTTTGCCAAGAGGTTAAAACCCACTGCTGGTGGGGCTGAGGAGCAGAGGTGAGAATTGCAGGCAGGAAAACCTCCTGGGTTTAAGCCATGCCCAGAGCCTTGTTGCTGAGGTTGAGGAACTCTGTTTCAGCTCCAGGTGAAACTCTTCAGGCAAAAATCTATTTCAGGGCATTATCTCCTGTTGTGGGTTGGGTTTTTTCCACCTGCTTTGGAAAAAGTGATTAAATGCTTAAGGAAATGGACACTTTTTAATTACTTTTTTTTTTTTTTCACGGACATTTCCAAACTGATGAAGCTGTGATGGAAATACTCCCGTGCTGCTCTTGCCTTACTGGGGGTTTGCATTTGTGTCACTGGGATTGTTCTGTTGAGTGTGGGACTCCAGTATTGATGTCACTCCAATATTGGTGCATTTCTCCACGCCAGGAGGGTTTCCAATTCCCTGCTGGCACAGGCAAGAGGAATCCTGAGTGCAGGCTTTGCACTGGGAATGACCTCGTTAAGTCTCAAGAATTAATTACACCAGGTCATCATCTTTATAAGCCTTTGGAGGATCAGCTGCTTGTGTGAAAATCAACCTGGTCTTTATAATTTCAGTCAGATTCTGTCTGAAGTGGAAATAATTCTCAGCCTTGCTTTTTTCTTTTGAGATCATTGCAGTGCTAAGAGCAAGGTCTCTGCTTAGGTAAAATGGCAAATATTTAATATATATATTTAGTTCATGGCATAATTAGCACCTCTCTATTTTATTTTCTAGAGATGCTATAAGCTAAGGCATAATGATACTCTTTGATGTGCAAATTCATCAAATATTTCAGCATTGGATGGAGAACCAAATTTCTACTGAGGCAAAATTACTGCTTAAATATTTGAATCCCAGCTCTGACAGCACTTAGTCCAGCTCCCAAATGATCTAAATATTCTACATGCAGATAGGAAATATTTTGTTGAACTTGGGTCCAATTTTTTTATATCTGATTCTTTTACTCAAAGGAGTAAATTTTATGTATATTTGAAATGCAATTAAAACATGGTTTAAGGAGAGGTAAAACCTAATTTTTTTTTATGACAAGCACATCATGCTTTGAGTCTTTAGTTTTGTGTCCCTGACCATCTCTAATATGTTCTGAGGTATGATTTTTTAATAATTGAAAATTCAGAATAATTTTAGATAGTCGTGAAGAATCTTCTGCAGAACCAACAAAATGGCAAACTGTGCCTGGAGTTTGTTGGAGAATCAGTTTGACCCAGCAGGACCTCAGGGCTGGACCAGACCCCATTGGTCAGCAGATCTGATCTGTTTACAAAATAATTTAGGTGTTATTGGAGTAAAAGGTGGGGAAATTGTGGAGTGTGTAGAAAAGATCAGTTCATTTTTTTTTTTGCTGTGATTTGTCTGTGCAGTAAAAATGAGGTGTGAAACCCCCCCAGCTGGGTGGTGGGGCTGGGGGAGCTGTGTCACTCCCTGCTGGCAGGGACTGTCCCCGTGCCCTGTGTGGGGACAGAGGTGCTGCCACCAGCCCCTCCCTCACTGCTGGGCTCACCAAGAAACCTTTGTAGGGAAATTTGGATTTTGTCAGAGGTTTTCTCACGTCCTGCCATCAGTTCTGTGCCCACCCTCTGTCTGAGCTGTATGCATTGTTATTTTTAACTGTTCATGTGCCTTTTTTGTCACTGGAGATTTGTTAGCATGAGAATTTTCTGTCAAATCTGGTAAAAATCATTGGGGTTTCTTCAGCACAATTAAAAGATCAGATTTATGGGTTTGTTTTTTGTTGTTGTTGTTGTCACATAAATTAATGCTTGGTCACAGGATGGAAGAGACCTCAGAGGGTCACTGGTGCCACCTCCCTGCTCCAGCAGGCCATCCCAGGGCACAGGAATGTGTCCAGACAGCTCTGGAATATCCCCAGGGAGGAGATTCCATCCCCTCTCTGGTCTCTGAGTGTCCCCAGGACACTCTGCTGCCTCAGGGACAGCTCTTTGTCCCCCAGAAGCCCCAGATCCTTCTGCATAGAGCTGCCCCAGCTGATCCCCCCAGCCTGTGCTGCCCACGGGGTTGTTCCTCCCTGGCTGCAGGACCCTGCATTGGCCCTGGATAATTTCAGGCAGTTCTTTGCCAATGTCTCCCCCCCTGCCCAGGCCCTTTGGGAGGGCAGCAGAGCCCTCAGGGGTGGTGGCTGCTCCTCAGCCAGTCATTGATGGGTAAGTGACACAACACTGGGCCAGCAGAGCCCTGGGGACAGCAGTGACACCTAAATCCAGCCTGACCCTGTGCCCCTGGGCTCAGCCAGGTCTCAGTGCACATGTCCAGCCTGGCTTTGCCCAGGAGGAGCACAGACAGTCAAGGTGGACAAAGCTCACTGCTCTGCCTTAGAGGATGCTGCAGCTGTGAATTTTGGGCAGAAAAGCCAGGAGTGCTGAGTCCCAGTCCCTGCTTGCCCTGGCAGGCCCTGCTGAGATGTGCAGTGTACACACAGCTGTGTGCTCTGTTCTCTCAGATGTGTGCCCTGTTCTCACAGCTGTGTGCCCTGTTCTCTCACACANGGGTTGTGGGGAATGCCCCCAGGAGCTTCCTCCTGAAAAGCAGAGAACAGCCACTGCCTCCAGCAAAATGAGTCTGGTTCACAGCTGAGAGATCCAAGTTCAGCCAGCAGCACATTTACCTGGGCTGCTTTAGGCTCTGTTTTCCCTGGGATTAACTAATCCTTGCCTTCCACACTCCTGGACTTGGTGGGACCCCCCAGCCCCATCTCCTGGGTCTGGGGGGGGTTGGGAAAGGTGTCCCAGGGCTCCAGCCCCTTCAGAGCCCTCCCACACAAACTTCTGAGCACTTTCTCACAGATTTGCAGCACTTCCTCAGGGAGAAGCTTCATCACCCTTCTCCCCAAACCTGTGGACTCCCACCACACCCTGTGACAGCCTCCAAATGTTTGAGTGCTGGGAAAAAGCTTCTCCTTCTGTTTAAAATCTGCTGGAAGATCCAGTCTTGTCACATGGCAGGAGGTTAGATCAGGTATTAGGAGAAAATTCTTCACTGAGCTGGAAGATCTTCTCATTCCAAACTCCTTCCACTATCCCAGGTTGCTCCAGGCCCTGTCCAGCCTGGCTTTGGACACTTCCAGGGATGGGGCAGCTTTTCTGGGCACCCTGTGCCAGGTCCTCACCCCTCTAACAATGCCAAATATCCTGGGCTGGGTTCCAATGCAGTATGAAATACAAATGTGTCTCCACCTTTTTACTCCACTGTATCCCCTGTGACTTTTTTCTCCCCTTTCTGGTGTCCAAATTCCCAGTTGCTTTTGTATACTCAAATAATAAATATCTATTTCAATATATTCCATGCTTTACTTTAAAATATTCCATGCTTTTTGCAGTTCTCAAGCTCCTTGTCCCCACTGGTTGTCTGTGCTGGAAATTCTGGCTGTGGGCCCTGAGTCCACTCCATGTCCTCCATCCCAGCAGAGGGGCTGTAAAATCCCCTTGGTGACACCTCTGCAATTCCTTTTTCTGGATGAGGTGAGGCAAGGGCAGAAAATACAAAAAGTTTCACGTTGGCTGTGGGAAGTGAATCACAAAAAAAAAAAAAAAAAAAAAAAGAAACCCACCAGGGAACTGCAGGTGACCTTGAGGCACCCAAGGCTGTGCTGCCTTCCCCATGCAAGGTCAGCACAGCTGGAACAGTTTGTTTCCAAAAGCATCTTCAAGGCTTGATCTTTATTGCCACTATAAACTCCAGCTCCATCCTGGGCAAGGCTGGGCTGCACAGATGGTTTTGGACAATGCAAGTGGAGACAGGAACCTGCCTGCCCTGACACGGCTCCCTCTGCTTTCCAGAGCATGAAATCCAAAGGTTTTTATTCCTGGCGTGGTGTGGGAGCAATTTAACATCCACCCATCCATCCCACAGGCACTGCAGGCAGGTAAGAAACAGAGCAGGGCAAAAAGCTCCAAAAAAAAAAAAGCTCAGCACAAAAGGAAGAGCAGGGCTCTGTCAGGGCTTCCCAAGCTCTGTCAGGGCATAAAGGAAATCTTAACAAATAAAAGAGCTCCAGAATATATAAATGAAGGTGGGATTTGGAAGGAAAAGCAGCAGCAGGCAGTGGCAGTAGTGTCACACATTGAAAAAAGTGCTTTACCCCATTTTTGTGGTGGACAGGGCAGAGATCCAGAGCTGGATCTTCCTAAATAAGATCAAACCCAAAGATGGGTTGTGCTCAGCTGTGTTTCATCCCAGGGAACAATCAGACTTAAAAGTCCAGCCTGGCCAGATCTTCAATGGCTGACTCATCACTTCTTCAGTGAATTTCAAGATGAAGCATTCAGAGAGAAAATGGAAATTTGGGTCATTTGCTAGGGAAGAAGATGGAAAAGGAAAATGAGTGAGTAGAGACCACATCACCCAGGCCAAGGCACAAAATGAGCTGTAACTGGGAACAATTACAAAGTGTGTGAAAGGATCATTTTTCAGGACAGGAGGAATGATGAGACCAAGGAAAGATGGAGTCTGTTACTGAGAGCAGGGGAAGGGAAAAGGGAACTCTTAACAATGCACCTGAAAATACACGAGCTGTGGAGGAATGGCAGAGAAAAAAATAATTTATATAAATAGATAAAAACCACTGAGCAGCTGCCTCCCTACCATGTGCTCTCATTTTCTCCTGCTGCCAGAGAACACGGATGTTTCTTATTTATTTACTCCTAATTACTGAGCTCCAGACTTGCCCTGATGAGATAAATGTAGCTCAGGGTGCTGGTTTTCCCTTTCTCTTCCCTCAGGGTGTCTCCCCAGCATCTACATCCAAAGCTGGTGGCAATTGCAGCTCTCAGGGCTCTGTGGGCTCTCAGCCCCCTCTCCAAGCAAAGGCCAAGGTGTCTGTCTGACAGGCATTTATTTATCCAGCTGCACAGGGCACGCCACATCCAGCAAAATCTGGATTAGGTCGATGGAAAAGAGGTGGAGGAGAAGGAGGCAGAGGCAGGGGAGTGGGAGTGTGTGCTGAGAGGGCTGGTGGAGGTCGTTGGCACAGCTCACAAGGGCACAGCAGCTCCAGCTGGTATTTATGAGGCTGTTCTTTCCCTTCAGGGTGATGAACAGTCCTTTTTTTCCTGGCTGCTGGTGCAATTGCTCACCTTTACCTACCAAAGAACACAACCTTGCTCTTTCCCCAGTTGTGTTCCTGCACAGGAAAAGCCTTTCTCAAAAAGGCTCTGCAAAATGTGGATTGTGCAGATTTGACACACCCAAAGTTCCCCCTGAATTGACCTGTGTCACCACAGCTTTTCTCTCTGCTTTACAGAGCCTCTACCAGGAAAAACTACCAGAAAGTCATTCTGGAACGAGCTTTGCTTTTTGGTTTTTGGCCCAAAATCTTGTCCAGAATGGATGAAAAGCTGAGCAGAGAAGCCCAGCAGGACCTGAGCTCGCTCATTTCAGAGAGGGGCAGAGCAGGGAGGTTTCCTTCCATCATTCCCCTTGTTTACCAAACACTTCTCCAGATCCAAGCAATCCTCTTATCTGGCAGGAGCACTTCTCTAAGCCCCTTCAATCATTCTTGGTGTCCAGAACAAGTTGTCAGCCAAAATACTCTCTCAGGATGATGTTTGTTTTCCAAACACGGCTCTGGTTGGCAGCTGCACCGTTTCCAGCAGCTGGACAGAGATAAAAGAGACAAGGCTTGGCTCAGGAGCTCAGATCCCAAGGGAAGTGGCACATGGGCCAGGTTTTCCTCTGCCCAAGGGGTGCTGTGAGGTGGAGACAGGTCTGCCCCCAGGGGAGAAGCTCCAGGTGCTGAGGAAACACCCAATTCGCAGCCAGAGGTAAGATTTGGTGATGTGTGCAGGGCAGGGGAATGGGATTTCTCCTCATCCCAGTTCACTTCCAAACCACAGCCACCCTGGGTCTCCCCTCAGGAGGGTTTTTCTCTCTGTCTGTTGTTCAGTTGTCACAAAAAGGATTTTTTGTTGCAGCTGCATCTTGACTGAAAAGTTTGGAGTGGTTCTGGGTGGTGTCTCTGTTACTTTAACAGCCTGAAAAAGCAGGATGGTTTCATTCTGCAGATGGGAGCCCCTGGTTGAATCACACCACTAATGCAATTTAGAGTTATGTAATGCTGAAGGAAAAATTAATTTGCAAATTATCTCCCTTAGCCACATCTTAATTCCTAAAGTATCCCTTGGAATATCTTAACATCTCCAAAATAAGTTTTTCCCTAAGCAGCAGTGTCTTGACGGCAGTCAGAGTTCTTGAAGGAGTTTTAGTTTCAGTGAAATTCAGTGAAATTTCTGTGAAATTCAGTGAAGTTCCTGTTTCAAAACAAGAGGGATGGGGAAGGAGCACGGGGGGGCTCTGTAGCTCTGCCTCTGATTTGGGGGTTGGGGTTAATCGGGTCTATAAGTGACAACAAACAAATCAACCTTGGGAAAATGCTTTTCTTTGATTCATTGAGGTAATTTCCCTTTCCTTATCTATCTATCAATCATCTATCTATAATCTATCTATCAATCATCTATTTATCTATCAATTATCTATGTATCATCTATCTATTTATCTATCAATCATCTATCTATAATCTATCTATGTATCATCTATCTATAATCTATCTATCAATCATCTATTTATCTATCATCTATCTATGTATCATCTATCTATGTATCTATCTATCTATAATCTATCAATCATCTATTTATCTATCAATTATCTATGTATCTATCTATAATCTATCTATCAATCATCTATTTGTCTATCTATCTATCTATCTATCTATCTATCTATCTATCTATCTATCTATCTATCTATCTATCTATCTATCTACCTATCTATCTATCTATCTATCTATCCATGCCACAAGCCCTGGAGCTAAGCAAAGCCCCTTGTGCTCACGCCTGCTGTGCCAGGGGGGCTAAACTGACCCCAGATCTCCTTGCAGGGAGGGATGGATATTGGTGCTCCAGGTGCTCCAGGTGCTCCAGGGGTGGGTGGGATGCAGCTCCCAGGAGCTGTCTCCAAGGATCCTCTTAGGCCATCCCAGCAGACCCCTCACACCTGCCTGCTCTCCTGTCTTAGCTCCCCTGGGGCCATGGAGGACACGTCCAGCCAGGAGCCAGCACCCAGCAAAGACACCCTGGGCTCCCTCAGGCCGCAGGAGACTCCTCAAACTTTCATCAGCTTGGAGGAACACGAGCCCACAGGCTGCAGCAGCAGGGAGCTCATCCTGGAGAAAGCCAGGGCTGCCTGCAGGTGCAGCCCCCAGAGCCTGAGCACAGCCCTGCGCCGGCTGCTCCCGGTGCTGGAGTGGCTGCCCCAGTACAGCCCCAGGACTCAGCTGCTGGGGGACGTGGTCTCAGGGCTCCTGGTGGGCATCGTGGCTATCCCCCAGTCCATCTCCTACTCCCTGCTGGCCAACCAGGACCCCATCTACGGCATCTACACCAACTTCTTCTGCAACATCATCTACGCGGCCACGGCCACGTCGCGCCACGCCAGCGTGGGCTCCTTCGGGGTGCTGTGCCTCATGGTGGGGCAGTCGGTGACACGTCACCTGCAGCTGGCAGGGTATGGGGACAGCAGCACTGCCCTCGGGGACAACTCCAGCTCCCCCAGCAATGGGACAGAGGCCTGTGACAGGAGCTGCTACGCCATCACCGTGGCCTTGTCCTTGAGCTTTCTGGTCGGCCTTTACCAGGTATGAGTGTTCACCCTTGTGCTGTTTCCTCCTGGGAGTTTTCTCTGGGTTTGAGATCTCCAAGTGTTGGTTCAGATTTAAGAGTCCTGAGAAACATTTCTGGACCCTGACACCGTTGAATATTTCTGAGTGTAGTGATTTTAGTGGTGCAAACACAGCTGAATGGGGGTTGTTTCCTCCATGGGACAGGCAGGTCCTTGGGTGTGTCTGAAACATCATCAGGATCAGACAGAGCAAGAGAAGAGAAGGATCTGTGAGCAACCTTCCCACCATCTCCATCCTGCAGCTGAGCAGCTCAGAGCAGGTCTGGGCCTGACAAGGACCACCCTCAAGGACCTTGTCGTGCTCCCTGGCACTGTCCCCACTGCCTGGGCCAAGCTGTCACTGAGCAATTCCAGGCTTTTCTACTGGGACGACTAAAATTCAGAGCATCACAGCTGGGTGATAGCCAGAGCTGCTCTGGTGGGCCTGCTTGTGAGGAGGCAGCAGCAGGGACCTCGTAGGCTTTTTTGTGTGGCATCCCCAGTCACAGGGAATTGTTAAAGGTAGTGTTTAACACTGTAAAAGTGTTAAACTATCTCCAGAATTCCATAACCCAGATTAACCCCTGAAGACAAATTCCTCACAAGGAATGCTCAGCACAGACAGAGTAGCCAGAGCTGCTAAAGTGGCAGCAAAGTGACATAAATTGCCAACCACCCCTTCCAGCCCTTCTCACCCCTGCTAAAGCCGTGCCTGGTTTGCTTTTCAGATCCTGCTGGGGGTTTTACAGATGGGCTTTGTGGCTGTCTACCTGTCAGAGCCTCTCCTGGGTGGCTTCGTGACTGGCTCCAGCCTCACCATCATCACCTCCCAGATGAAATATCTGCTGGGCCTGAACATCCCTCGTCACGAGGGGGTGGGCTCCTTCGTCCTCACCTGGGTGGACCTTTTCAGGCACATCCACAACACCAACATCTGCGACCTGCTGACCAGCCTGGTGGCCTTGGCCATCATAGTGCCCGTCAAGGAGCTCAATGAACGCTACAAGGAGAGGATGAAGGCCCCATTCCCCATCGAGCTGCTGGTGGTCATCGTGGCTACTGTCGTCTCCCACTACTTCGACTTCCAGCAGCGCTACAATGTCGCCGTGTGCGGGCACATCCCCACAGGCTTCAGGAAACCCACAGTCCCAGACATCAGCCTGTTCCCCAGCCTGGCCCTGGATGCCCTGCCCATCGCTGTCATCGGCTTTGCCATGACCGTGTCCCTGGCGGAAATCTTTGGCAAGAAGCACGGCTACGCCGTCAGCGCCAACCAGGAGATGATCGCCATCGGCCTGTGCAACCTCATCCCTTCCTTCTTCTACTGCTTCGCCAGCTCTGCTGCCCTCACCAAGACCCTGCTGAAGGAGTCCACGGGGAGCCAGACCCAGGTGTCTGGGCTGGTCACCTCGCTGGTGCTGCTGCTGGTGCTGCTGTGGATCTCCCCGCTCTTCTATTCTCTCCAGACCTCCATCCTGGGGGTGGTGACCATCGTCAACCTGCGGGGCGGCCTCAGGAGGTTCCGTGACACTCCCAGGATGTGGCAGCTCAGCAAGCTGGACACGGTGGTGTGGTGGGTCACCATGCTGTGCTCCACGCTGGTCACCACGGAGATCGGGCTGCTGGTGGGCGTTTGCTTCGCCCTGCTCTGCATCGTCTTCCGCACGCAGAGACCCCGGGCCACGCTGCTGGGCAAGGTCAGAGGCAGGGAGGTCTACGAGGACCAGGCTGCCTACAAACAGCTCAGCAGCATTGCCCACGTCAAGATCTTCCGCTTCGAGTGCTCCCTCTACTACGCCAACAAGGATTATTTCAAGGCTGTGCTGTACCAGAAAACCGGGGTCAATCCTGTCTTGCTGGCTGCCAGGACAAACACAGAGCCAGGCAGCAACAGGGGCTGTTGGGGCACCGGGTTTGGCTGCCTGAGACAGGCCAGGAGCAGGACAGAGAAGCCTGCAGCAAATGCCTGTCCTCCCTGCATTGATATGCACACCCTGATCCTGGACTGCGGAGCCATGCAGTTCATAGACACCGTGGGGCTCTCTGTGCTCAAGGAGACACACCAGGACTATAAGGAGGTCGGTGTCCAGGTGCTCCTGGCCAACTGCAACCCCTCCATCCGCCAGCGGCTCCGGGAGGGAGGCTGGGCTGGCCAGGCAGGCGGCCCCGGGGGCCAGTTGGCCTTCCACAGCATCCACGATGCCGTGCAGTTCGCTGAGCGCTGGCACCAGGGGCAAAGCCGGGACAAACAGGCTGCTCCTCTCCCGGAGCCCGAGGACGTGAACTTCCAGGTGTCTTTGTAGCGCTGTGTGTGCGAGGAAAGGTTTCCAGAGGGGATGGGCTCGGGAGCAGGGGCGGTGTTTGCGCCGTCACAGCGGCCGGGATGGGACAGACAGGTGGGGAGGGGGTTTGGGGTGGGCTGAGCTCGGGAGGGGCAGAAGGGTGGGGAGGGGGTTTTGGGAGGGGATTTGGGGAGGGGATTTGGGCAGTGCTGAGCTCGGATCCGTCCCGAGGACGGGCGGGCAGCGGAGCTGCACCTGCCCCGCGTGGGCACTGGGGGGCGCGGGTGAGCCGCGAGCGGGGCCGGGAATTGCCGGGAATTCGGGAAGGGACCCCAAAACTCCTCCCATTCCACCCCTGCCATGGACAGGGACCCCAAAACTCCTCCCATTCCATCCCCTGCCATGGACAGGGACCCCAAAACTCATCCCATTCCACCCCTGCCCTGGACAGGGACCCCAAAACTCCTCCCATTCCACCCCTGCCATGGACAGGGACCCCAAAACTCATCCCATTCCACCCCTGCCATGGACAGGGACCCCAAAACTCATCCCATTCCACCCCTGCCATGGACAGGGACCCCAAAACTCCTCCCATTCCACCCCTGCCATGGACAGGGACCCCAAACTCCTCCCATTCCACCCCTGCCATGGACAGGGACCCCAAAACTCCTCCCATTCCACCCTGCCATGGAGGAGTTTTGGGGTCCCTGCCATGGACAGGGACCCCAAAACTCCTCCCATTCCACCCCTGCCATGGACAGGGACCCCAAAACTCATCCCATTCCACCCCTGCCATGGACAGGGACCCCAAACTCCTCCCATTCCACCCCTGCCATGGACAAGGACCCCAAAACTCCTCCCATTCCACCCCTGCCATGGACAGGGACCCCAAACTCATCCCATTCCATCCCCTGCCAGGCAGAGACTATGGGCATCATCCCATTCCCACCCCCAAAAGAAATCCTGCTGTTGGGAGCTGTGGCTTGGAAGCCCAGGGATGGGACACTGCTGTAAATAAAGTGTGTGGGAAAGGAATCCTGTGGCTGTGCTCAGGAAAATGCCTTTTTGTGCTGAAAAGATGATTAAATGGATTTAAAAATTATTTTAAATGGTGTGCCCAGCTGCTTGAAGTCCTTGGGACAAGGCTGTGCCAGAGGGGCTGAAGTGACCAAAGATCTTGCAGGGAGGGTTGGATGGATATTGGTGCTCCAGGTGTGGGTGGGATGCAGCTCCCAGGAGCTCTGTCCAAGGATCCTCTCAGGCCATCCCAGCACGAGGAAACTCCCCAGGGATTTACATCAGCCACAGAACACAGAGGAATGGGGCACTTCAGGGGCGAGGCAGTAAAAATCTCCTGTTACCTGACCACCCTTCCCCTTCTGAACAGCATTGCCATCATTTTCTTTACAAGACTGTTTATGGAGAAAATTAAACTGTTTTACTTAGACTTTAGAGGCATTTATGGCCTCAGTGGGGTGATTAAGGCACAGCAGGAAATAAACCCAGTGCTGGAAATTCCTTGGCACAACCTGGGGCAATCCAGAGCAGAGATCCTGCCGTGGGACACGGACCTTCCTGTGGGACAATGCCACAGAGACACTCAGCAGTTTCCAGGGGTGAGAACCTCCCTCCCTGTCCTCTCCAGCACCTGGGATCCTGCTGGCAGCCCTTGCCCAGCTCTCCCATCCCTCCAGCTCCAGCATCCCCTTCCTCCCCACAAATCAAACAACCCTGGGAGCTCCTCCTGTGCCCACACTCTGCCAAGGCACTCCAGGAGAATTGCTATTTTTATATCCCTTTCTCTGAAGGGGCCCAGGGCTGTAAATGTCACAGAGGAGGGACAAATGACAGAGTCCAAGGTCAGTTTATAGTCAGAGCTGTGGAAAGTCAGGCTGGCCTCCATCACTTGGGTCTCCTGGAGGTGAGAGCAGGAAGAGACAATTCCTGGAGGTGGAAGGACTCCCGCTGAGGATCCAAACCCTGTTTGCCAATGTCCCAGCTGGGGACTGGCCCCACGAGCTGCCACTGTGTCCCAGAGCCAAAGGCTGCACCCCAGGATCCCTCCTGGAGCTTCCCCAGGGGCTGAGGAAAGCTGAAAGCAAATGTTATCCCCCACCCCTGGAGAGCTCACCTGCTCTCCTCCTCCCTCTGCCCCCTGCCTGGCTGTGGCTCTATAAATACTGCAGTAGTGTGATAAAAAGGGAGGATTTGCTGCTGAGGCTTTGTCAGCCGCAGTGGGAGCTGACTGTGCTGCTGTTAATTACGGCTCAGCGGCAGCTGGGCAGGTTTAAATCCTTTTGATGCTCTGAAATGTTCCCTCTGGGGAAGTTTCAGGAGTAAAGGTTGTGGCTGGCGCTGATTGCTTCCCCTCTGGAAAGCGTTGGAGACACTGATTGCTGCACCGAGGGTTCTCCTCCTCGCTCCCAGCTCCTGTTCCTGGAAAAACACCCCCTGGAATGGCAAGAAGTTGCTTCTGCAGCTCTCTGACTGCTCTAAAGCAATTAGTGTGCTGCCAGCATGTGCTTATCTACCCATGTGCACTTCCCCCAGCAGACAAAACTGAGCTGGAGGGAGAAAACAGGGAGCTGCAGGTGATGGCACTGGATTTTCTGGGATAAAAGTCAAGGTTAGGGACAGTTCATGCATCACTGGAGATGCCCTGGTGACAGAGGAGCCAGCAGAGGAGGTTTCACAGTTTTAGGGTTTCCAGGTAGGTACCTGAGCTCCTGGGAAGCACAACAGTTCATGGAGATGTCTGTTACATCTCTAAAACAATAAAAAGCACATAACCCACATAGCTATAGAAAAGGAGCTACAGAAAAGGTGCTTTTTTTAAAGCCTAAAGGCTGAAAAAAGAGTGCGACAAGAAGAAAATCTCTCCTTTGTTTTCTTTCTTCCGTGACTGGGGAGTGTTTCTGCAGGTTCAATTGTGGTTTCTATATAAAGATTAAATGTATTGTAAAATACCTGCTGAGCCAGGCAGCAGCTGAGGCTCCCGAGCAGATAGTGGATAACAGATCCCAAAGTTCACCAGGGCAAAGCAGAAATAAAAGTGCAGAATGCTGACATCTCAAAGTTGGTGCTATTTCAGACCATCCTTACCAAGAAATCTGTGTTTTCTACCTTACATCAATTTATTCTTTTTTAAAAAATGAGTATTTAATTGGATCTTTGAGCTTCCAGCAAGTGCTGGCCTTCTCTCACAAATATTTCCTGTAAATGTGAGAGCTGGCAGTGAGGTGTCCCTGTGCCCCCTGCTCTGCTCGTGAGGACAGGATCCCACAGGGATGGGGCAGTTCTGCTTTATCCCAAAATGATCAAACCCCTAAGGCAGGGCAGGAGAGAGCTGTTGGTGACCCGACTGTCACCTGCCACAGGCTGGCACTGTTGTGTCACACGTCCCCACCCTGGGGATGCCTTGGGCTATGGACCACAAGCAACCAATTCTTTCTCTTTTTCTTTTTTAATTTATTTTTTTAAATTTTTTTTTCTCATTTTTTTGTCACTCTAGAACCTGCATTGGTGCAAATAACTGTGTGTGGCCTCAGAGAGGAATCCCAGCAGCTGCTGCTGGTGAAAGGTGATTTCCTCTTGCTGAGCCCTCCCTGCCCCATGCCCAGCTCATCCTTCTGTGCCCTTTCAGCTTCAAATATCTGCTCAAAATACCTGCTGTGGCTGTGGGAAGCTGCAGAAAGGACTTGCCCTTCAAGGCTTTGTGTGTGTTGCTGTGAATTTTGCCCAGATCAGGGTGGAAACTGTAGAAAGGAGCTGTGAAAATGGCTAAAGGTTAAAGGTGGCACAAGAGGTGAGTTAAATTTGGGTGGAGAGCTGCTGGAAGGGAAAACACTGAATTGGAAGGGCAAATACTGAATTGAAAGGGCAAATACTGAATTTGAAGGGCAAACACTGAATTTTCTGCATTTATTGGACCCAGGGCTGGTTGTGCAAATCCCAGCTGAGTCCCAGCCAGAGAAAGGAAAAGCCCTGTGTCCATTTTATCAAAGCCTGGCCTAAACCCAAGGGTAGCACAGCTCAGGGATGGGCAGCTCTGGCTTAACTCCTGTCCTGCAGATCCCTGGAAACATAAAAGGAGTGTGGGGAAACCATTCAGGGCCCTGGCAGGAGCTGAGCTCAGCACTCCCTGCCCTGGGCATGGGTTGGTTTTATCTCTGGAGGGTGGCAGGAAGGGTTTGCAAACCACCTGCAGGCTCTTCTCATCTCTTTAAACAGCCCTGAAAAAATAATTCTCCTTCTTTTCCCTTTTGTATTCGAAGGTCTTTGGTAGGGAATTAATAACCAGAAACGATGCTGCCTCACTAAGCAGGTGAAGGACTTGGGGAATTGGTTTTGCATCTCATGGAAGCCTCAGACACCACAGGGATGCTCACAGAGCTCCAGCAGCCCCAGGAAACTCAGAGGACAAAGGCACAGCAGGGAGCAGAGGGTGAAGGGTCCCCAAAGGCCAGGAGTGGGAAGGTGGGAAGGGAGAAGAAGCCTCTCTGCAGGTTTATTTTGGTTTGTGTTTCATCCTGGGGCTGCTCATGGATCGGCCTGGTGCTGCCATGGCAACAGCAGCCTGGGCCCAGCACGGTGTGCAGCCATCTCCAGGGAGCCATCCTGGCCCTTTTTGGGGAAAATCACCCCAAAACCACCCAGGTGGTGCTGGGTGAGCCTGGGGAAGCCACTCAGACAGGACTTTTGTCACAGCCAGTGAGGGGACACACCAATTCCAGCACTCAGAGCTGGGGATGTCCTGTCTGGGGAGGAGATGATGTGGAGAACCAGAGTGAATCCAGCACGGAAGGCACTTCCAGGGAGAGTTTGCAAGGGTTAAACTGTCAGCAAACATCTCACCCAGCCCAGCAAAGAGGAGAAAAATTACTGGGATTTAATCGACTTTATCTCCAGAAATATTCCATAAAACAGGGAGAAAATAAATTCGGGAGTTGGGGGGGTGGGGGGGGGCTTGTGGGCATCCTGAGAGCAGAAAAAGAGGCAAAATTAATCCTATCAATAATCCGTGATGAATGATTCACTCAGCTCTCTGCTTCACAGTTCTCTGTATTCACATGGAATTGCACTCCCATGGAATTACACACAGCCTCATCTGCATGGGAATGAGGCAGCCCGGGAGGGATCCACATCCCGGGAATTCATTGTCCCGGGAA
>JANPWX010000265.1:133552-230255 GCA_024734555.1 Trochalopteron elliotii
GATGGGGGGGGGATGGTGGTAAATTCGCTCCGGGAGGAGACGTTCGCTGTGCTCGCCCTGGGAACGCCGTGGGGGATGTGGGTGAGGATGCGGGTGCGGTGTCGGGTATTCCCCACCGTGTGCCGTGCCCGGTGTCCCTCTTGTGCGGTGCCCGATGTCCCCCGGGTGCCGTGCCCGATATCCCCCCGTGTGCGGTGCCCGATATCCCCCCGTGTGCGGTGCCCGATGTCCCCCGGGTGCGGTGCCCGATGTCCCCCGGGTGCGGTGCCCGATGTTCCCTGGGTGCCGTGCTCTGTATTCCCCCGTGTCCGGTGCCCGCTGCCCCCCGGGTGCGGTGCCCGATATCACCTCGTGTGCAGTGCCCGGTGTCCCTCGGGTGCTTTGTATTCCCCCGTGTGCGATGCCCGGTGTCTCCCGTGTGCAGTGCCCGGTGTCCCCCCGGGCAGAGCCCCGGAGCGCTGGGAAGGAGCGGAGGGAAGGTCGCTGCCTGTGTGGTCGCACAGGTAAAGGTGACAGCGAGCAGCCACCGCCGGCTCCGCTGGGATGCCCGGCTCCGGCGCCCAGCAAAGAGCTAGAATGGGCAGCACCGACCCGCAGGAGCACCGGGGCTGAGGCTGGCACTGAGCAGGAGCCGCTGGCACAGGGAATTCACCGGGAGGGGAGGCTCGGCGGGCTCTGCACCAGCGGGAAACTTTGCTTCAGTGAGGATGAATGGCTGTCCCTGCAGGGCTTCAAAGGACGGGCAGGTTGTGGCACTTGGGGACACGGCTCGGTGGTGGCCTTGGCAGTGCTGGGGGAACGGTTGGACTCGGGGATCTCAGAGGGGTTTTCCAGCCTTAACAATTCCGTGATTCTGTGGGGAAGGAAGGTGTTTTCCAGGATTGGGGCAGCTCTGTGCTGTGCCGGTTTTGTGCCAGGGTCCAGAGTGCAAAGGCTCCTGTCACACCGGAGCTCCCAGAGCTCTGTATCTGTCCCAAGCTCGTGTCACAGAGGTTAAAACATTTCACTGCTGCTGAAGCTTGCTCAGGATCTCTCCAGAGTGAGGGAAGCTCACAGGAGCCCTGCTCAAACCTGGGTGCTTTGATTCAGGTGCTGGGAGTGGAGCCAGTTTGTGGATCCGACCCGGGGAGAGACAGCAGTGCCTGGGAGTGAAAGAACAGTGTCACTTCCTCAAGCCCCTGGAGCATTTCCCCTTGCTCCCAAATTTCACCCTCGGAAACTTGATAGAAGGGTGAGTAATTAAAACATCACCCAGCTGCAGGTTTGTGCTGCTTGAGGGCGGTGAGGAAGGAGCCAAGTCCTGCTTTGCCAGCTTTAGGCTCCTGGACAGCCGGGAGTGTGCTTTGAGATGTGTGATGTCATTATGACTTCATTTCTTCTTAAAACCAAAATACTTTCCTTTGAATGGGACTCCTGCCCAGTGTTTCTTGAAGGAGGATGATTTTTCTCTGCCCTCTGCTACTGCAGTTGGCTGGTCTCGCTTGGCAAAGGCAGGGTGGAGCTTTTTAGCAGATTATTTGGATTTTATCAGTGTAGCAGAGGGTGATGGATGGCCTGGCTGAGGTCATTCCCCAGGGAAGGTGCCCAGGGATGTGCAGCAGTTGTGCAGTGCCACTCCTTGGGGAAGAAGAGCCACAGATGTATCCAGGAGGCAGAGACTCAGGGATGGGAGCATTCCCATCAGGAATGGGGACAGGAAAGGAGCAGCAGCACCTTCCTCTCCTCTGGGGAGATCTTCCCTCTGCCTCTTCCCTCTTCCCTCTGACCTTGGCTCTGTCAGAGCTGTCCAACAATGCCGTTGGAAAACAAACATGAGTCAGGTTGTGAGTTTGCTCAAGTAATAACTCCTTCTACACCAAGGGCTGTTTATTTCCTCAAGCAGCCTCTGACTGGGGACAGACAGAAATAGTTGAGTTTGCCCAGGACTTTGTAAACACTGATTTAAAAGTAAGAGCACTCTGCCTGAGCCTGTTGGCTCCTTAAGCCCTTCTAGGAAGTCTCCAAATCGTACATTCAGCTCCTCTGTGCCAACTGTGCCCCAGCAAATGCCAGCAGTGCTTCTGCTTCTCCCCCTCCTCCTCTCCATGCTCTGGAGCCAGCTGGTGTGCCTCTTTTTCCATGTTTGCTCCCTTTTTCTAGGGATTCCAGGAAGTTTGGGGCAGGACAAAGAGCAAGGGACAGGTGCCTGGCAGAAAGGGGCTGAGGCCTTTGGGGGAGAAATACCTGGAACTTGTGGAAGGAGTTTCCAGGTGAATTTAGGGGAGATGCAGTTGGGTGTGGGTCAGATGGTGCAGGGGTGAGCTGGGAACTGCCCAGCTCTCCTTTGAGGACAGCTCTGTCCTTCTTTCCACACTCCTCCACTCCTGGAGACAGCAGGATGGGGGGGACAAGGAGGAGGACAAGGTGAGGACCCCAATGTCCCCCGTGGGGTCTGGCTGTGCCTGCTGCTGTCTCCCACACTGGGAGGGGATGGAATGAGGGCCAGGGAGGTGTGAGGAGGCAGCACTGCCCTGCACATCCAGCTGTCCCTCTGCACACTGTGGAAACACTCCCTGTGCTGTGTGTTTGAGGGAAGAGCAGGACAGTGCCAAACTCCCAACAGCTGCTGGTGGGCAGGAGTGGGGCTGCAGGGCAAGATTGCCCCTGTTGGGTTTGTTCAGAGGCACAAGAGGGAATAATCTGAGTCATTTCACTGAGGAGCCCCTCTGCCTGGGGATCCACAAGGGCTCAGGCTGGGCCAGGGGAGGCTCAGGGTGGACAGCAGCAGGAATTTCCCCATGGAAAGGGTGCTCAGGCCTTGGAAGTGCCCAGGGAGGTTTGGATCCCCATCCCTGGAGTGTCCCAGGAATTGCTGGATGTGACACTGAGTGCTCTGGGCTGGTGACAAGGTGGGGATTGGGCACAGCCTGAACTCCATGGGCTGGGAGGGCTTTTCCAACTGAAATAATTCTGGAATTCTGTGAATGTTGGTGTAAATCCTGAGAGCCCTATGGCTAAAATCTGGGGTGACAGTGCCAAGTTCTGGGGGTTGAAGAAAATCTCTCATGGGAACACTGCTAATTAATATCCACTTAGGATATCAATCCAAATATCCATTTGAAGAAAAAGGCACTGATGAGTGTCAAGTTAGAGACTGTCCCCTGTTCTGACAGTGTCATTCCCATGCCTCATTCCTTAGGTAGTCTCTCAAAAAAAAAATCCTTTCTAGAAAGAATTTTTAGAATTTTACACCCAATGAAATGGTGCCAATGTTTCTTTGTGAACCTGTCTGATTCCTCAAGGAAGCAGAGTGTGAAGAACCTCACTGTGGTGCAGTTTATGGGAAAGAGAGGAAAATGCTTCCTGGCTTTTGCATTTAACCCCTTGCCCTTCTGTTCCCTGGCATTCCCTGCTCTCCCTGGTGCATTTTTTTGTGGGACTGCCTTTATTATAATGTCATTTGTCAGGGAGATGTTCCCTTTGCCTCAGCTGGGGCAGAGAGTGGGCTACACTGGCTGTGTGGGGCCAGGAGGTGGGAGAGGGATGATCCATGAGCTCTTTCCCTCAGCTCACACCAACCCAAGCCCGAGATTTGCAAAGCAGCTGACTCGAATCTGCTCCAGTTGTGTAATTCCATTAGACTTATTTTGATGAGAAGCCATAATCTAATGAGTGGCTGCAGACGTGGGGCTGCAGGGAGGGACACGGCCAGCAGGGCACAGGGGGGGAAAGCAAATGCCTCTGCAAGAACACGAATGGAACTTCAGCAATTTGATGTGATTAGGGAGACAATTAGGGAAAATCGCTGGGGGTGCAGTGGCCCCGGGGCTCATGAGGAGGGGCAGCTGCTCTAGGGAGTCACAGGGTCCTGTCACCAGCCTACCACGGGGACATGAGGAAAAAAACCCACTTTCTGCCCCTCTTTGTGGGTGATGTTGGGTGTTTTTGTCTTGTCCTGGTGCAGCCAGGAGGGTTTGGGTATTCACAGATGGGTTTTCCTGGGTTTGGCTGGTGCAGCAGGGGCTGGAGCTGGACCTGTTGCACCAAGCTGAGGAGGGAGATCATTCCCCTGTGGGTTCTGGGTGTGGATTTCCCTGAGTTGAGGCAGCAGCTCTGCCTTCAGTGAATCTCATCCCCACCTCCTCCACCCTGCCCTCATCTCCTGCAACTCCAGAGGTTCTCACCCTCACACTTTTGTTTGAAATCAGTGAGCTTTGCACAGGCTCAACACCCCTGAAAATCAGCTGTGAGATCCCAGCCAGGCTCTCACTGCCTCCCTCCCCAACCCAGCTCCTCCCTCCCACCCCTGCCTGGGCCAGTGATGCCTTAATTTTTATCTTCCCTCTATTTCAGATTCTGTGCTGCCCAGGGGTGCAGTTCTGAGCCTCACATTCAGTGTCACTCAGCTCTGCACAGAGAAGCTTTGCACCCATGCACAGCTCCCAACACCTTCCCCAGATGCAGGAGGGTTAATTTGGCCTCATGAATCCCCTATTTTTTGGTGTACCAGGGCTGCTTTAACATCAGGAAGGTCACAATGAAACCTCTCTCATCCTTCCTGAGAGGACTTGAAGGATGCAGCTGAACCTCTGGGTCCAGCAGATCAGCTCTTCCACGCTCATCATCCCAGAAGTTGTTCTGAGGTGTCCTGGCTCTTTTGGGGCTCCTCAGCTCAGCCAGAATGTTCTTGGCTGGGCCCAGGTAGTGAAATTATTGGTGAGGTGAGAGCCAGGCTGGTTCCATATGGACTAGAAAAGTCTGAGGAGGATTTTTGTGATGATCTGGCTCTTTATGGATGCTTTTACATCACTGGAGTCAAAGCTGCCACCATGAAAGCCCCTCTCAGAGCTCTGTCTGACAGAACTCAGGGCTGCAGCTGATTTTAGATGAGCCAAAGCCATGGAATTTGTTTCTTCTTCACGGGGCCTCCATGGGATTGTTACAGAAACATGTTTTCCCTAACAGGAAAAACTGCCAAATGTTTATCAGTCAGCAGAGAAAGGGAAAAAAAAGAAATAAAATAGAAACCCAAACCCAGTCAACACTGTCCCCAGAAAAATAAGGGAAACTTGCAGCAATGAATATAAATGAGGAATTAGAACATGTAGGTGTCTGATAAGGGAAGCTAAAGGAATCTGTGAAATAATAATGAGCAGGGGGGTTAAGGATGAAGGAAAAGCCTCTTCCAAGAACATTAAGAACAACCAGAATGTCGTGTTCAGGAACTGCTCTGCTGGCTTCAAATGGTGGAGTCAAAACAGGAGAAGACAGTCAGACTGAAGCCTCCAGGAAATATCAACTGCTGAGCTGTCACCAAACTTACAGGTGAGAGAAAGCACTGGCCAGGCAGGCAGGGGGCAGAAATTGAGATTTGACAGTAAAACAGATGAATTTCTGGGTGAGGCCAGAGTGATTTCAGCCCCACAAAGGTGTATCACAGTCTGAGGGCTGCCAGCAGCCTCCCAAAAATGGTTTAATTACAAAAATTAGCCAGATGGCTGATCAGAGGTGTTTGGAAAAGTAAAGGGTTTTAATTAAAGAGAAAATAACAAACTATACAAAACAAAAGAGTAAAAGCCATGCAAGGTGCAGGGAGGTTCCTCACACCTGATAAGACACCCCAAAAATGGTCCAAGAGACTCTGAGCTCTCTCTTAAGTATCATTAAGTATTCAACGATCTGGGAGGGGTTTTTGTCTTTGCTGCCCAATAGAAAACAGCTCAAGGGTCCAACAGGTGCCTTTGTCCTGGCACTGGGCTAATTTTGGTGAGAGAAGCATAAAAGTTTCTGGTTCTATTTCCTTAAAAGTTCAGGGGTGAAACTCAAACTCTTTCCTTTATGGAAACACCTGCTGGGGTGTGGGTGTGCACTGCAACAAACAGCTCCTGGGGCAGAGGCCCTCTGTGCAAGCATCCTGGAACCAGTGCTGCTGTGGGGAATGAAGAAATTCCCTTTCCCTCCTCCTCCTCCTCCTCTTTGCCCTCATCCCCTCCCCATTCCTGGCTCTGACTCCCAGGCTGTGCTGCACATGGACCCACCCTCACAGACACAGGGAATTCAGCTCTGCAGCTCCCCAAACCTTCCCCAGGCTGAACAATCCAGCCTGTTCTGTGCCCCAGGGGCAGCAGGGAAGTGCAGAGCCAGCATCTCCTCGCTGCTCTGGGTTTAGGAGCCTCCTTGGTCAGCAGGAAATCACGGAGCTGATAAAAAAAACTAATTGCAAAGATGCCTTTTATGAGTGAGGTTTTCCACGGGCTGTGCTTGGCTGGGTTGTTTCATTGATCAGATCTCTTCTATTATAGCTCAGGGAGGAAAACAAGCAGCCCTGCTGCACTCGTGTTTGCTTTTAATAAAATACTGCAAGTGGAACCTCCTCAGGGATGATTAAAACATAACCAGGGAATTGGGAAGTGGGGGAAGAAGGGATTTCCTTCTGCCCATTCAGCTCAGTACTTCCCTGCTCCCTGGAACAGCCATTGACCACAAATATTGCTAAAAAGGGAGGAGAAATCTGGGTTGTTCACCCGTGTGAGACCTGGGGTGAGGTCAGGGCGATGTCAGCACAAATACCTGTAAGATGTGAGTGCCAGGGAAATCCTTGGCTCAGAGAAGGAAAGCCTGGAGCAGAGGAAGGGTTTCCAGCAGCCAGGAATTCCTTCAGCACGGAATTCTGGCAGTGAGGCAGGGCTGTGAGCACACCCCACTGTTTGGTGTTAGCAATAATGCTAATGGTGGCAGCAGATTAATTCTGGTTTGGATTAATGCTTCCCTCCAGCTCATCTGTGTTTGTTTGCATCCCCAGAACTCCCTGCCCTCCCCTCCCTGCCAGATGAGCTGAGAGATCTTCTGGCTCTGCTGTTTCCCAGGCAATTCCTTTCTTTTCCACATCCCTCCTCTTTAGCAAACAGCTGATCCCTCACCACTCTCTGGGTGCCCAGACATTTATTGTTCCAGCTTTTGTTTATTTCGAAACAAACACACACACACACAAAAAAAAAAAAAATCAGCAAGGAGAGCCCAGATCAAGGATCCAAAAATAGGAGAGGCTGAAAGCTCCAATCTTGGCACATGGGAAAACATTTTTAGGTGATGGAGGCTCTACAAAACCCAGCTAAAAGTGACAGCAGCAGGAAAAGGAGAGAAGTGGCTGTGGGATGGTCTCTGCAGCAGGATCCACTGGAATTCACACCATGGAACACTGCAGGAGGTCACTGTATCCTGTGGCTGCTGGGGATGAGTTTGCAGCCCCCAGGTGCAGTGATGTCCCATGTCAGGAACTGGGTGTGAAGGATTTGCTTCCTCTCAGCCTTGGGAGGAGTCAAGCTTATCCCACCTGAGTGCAGGAAGGTGGATCAGTGCAAAATTGCAATCTCCCTCCTGGGACATTCTCTGGGAATCTGTGCTGATCCCTGACTGTTTGGTGGGGAAGGATCTTCACAAGGAACTCCATGGAGATGATGAGGATGAGCTGTGCCAAGGCAGGAATCACTGACTGCACCAGGCGAGGATGGAGAAAAGGCCAAGAGGACTGGGAAAAGCTGAGAGAATTGGGATTGTTCAGCCTGGAGAGGAAATTCCTCCCTGTGAGGGTGGGCAGGCCCTGGCACAGGGTGCCCAGAGAAGCTGTGGCTGCCCCTGGATCCTTGGAAGTGTCCAAGGCCAGGCTGGATGAGGCTTGGAACAGCCTGGGACAGTGAAAATGTCCCTGCCCATGGCAGGAGTGGCACTGGATGGGCTTTAGGTTCCTTCCAACCCAATTCTGTGATTCCATGGTCAGTTGGGAAGGCACTGCTTGGAAAAGGACATGAAAGCCACACACAGAAAACAGGGAATCACCAAACCCCTCAGCTAAGGCTGGAAAAGAGCAAACCCAGCAGCAGGGCTCATCCAGGGGGGTGGGATGTGGAAAGCAGGGAAGGAATCCTTCCTCCCAGGGCTGTTTTTGGGTTTGCAGGTCAGGAAAGCCACGGGAGGGATCTGGGAGGGATCAGGAATGAGCAGAGTGGGGCAGGGGAGCTCTGTGCCAGTGACAGCACAGCCAGGGCTGGTTGTGGGGCTGCTGTGCAGGTGCAGGAGTGTCTGCAGCAAGAGGAATAAACACAGTCTGTCCAGGGCAGGAAAAGGAGTCACAGCAATAAAAGGCAGCAAGGAAGATTGAGGAGAGAGCCTGGAAAAATCCCTGCATGTGCTTCCCCTGGGAGACTGCAGAACCAGAATGTGGAATCTCCATCTCCAAATGTCATCCACAGCAGGTTAAAATATTGCTGGGTCTGCTCAAACAGCTCCTCAGGGTCTCTTCCAGGCCTTTCCTCCATCTGATTCTTCTCTCCACGACCTCAGAATCTGCTTTACAGCCTGAAAAGAAATACAGATCTGCAACAACTGCATGACAGATTTTCTTGGTAGTGAGTTGGTTTTTAAGTGACAAATGGAAACTTCCTGTTGGAAAAGCCTGATTTCAGTGTGATGTGATTTTCTGAGGAAAAGCCAAGATCACAAAGCAAAGCTGTTTGCTGGATCTGCTGACTTGATGCTCTTCTGAGCTTCTTGATGCTGTTCTGAGGTTTTATTGGATCTGCAAAGTTGGTGCTGACAAAAGATTTTTGGTGCCGTTTTCCCTTCAGATGTTTTTCCCTCAGATCAAAAGCCTGGTTAAATATAATAAACCAAAGGTGCAGATAACAGGGCAGGACATTGTGGCAGCTCAGGGTTTCCTGTTTCCCTGTTCAGGGCCACTTCTTGCTGGTTGCCCTGGCTGGCTCTGAAAGGTGTGACGTGAGCACAGCTTCTCCTTCCCTCTCCCCGAGTGCATCCAGGAAGAATATCCAAGGATCTCCTGGTTTCCCAGCAGCTTCCCCTCCCTGTGAACCCAGAGCTGCCTGTGAGGTGCAGGAACAAGGCCAGGCTTGGCACATCACAAGGTTCATCTGCAGGTGAACAATGGGGAGGGAGCTTTTACCTGAGCCTGGACTGCCAGGACACAGGGAATGGCTTCAACTGGCAGAGAGTGGTTTTAGGTGGGATATTGGGAGGAAATTCCTCTCTGGGAGGGTGGGCAGGCCCTGGCACAGGGTGCCCAGAGCAGCTGTGGCTGCCCCTGGACCCCTGGCAGTGCCCAAGGCCAGGCTGGATGGGGTTTGGAGCAGCCTGGGACAGTGGGAGGTGTCCCTGCCCATGGCGGGGGGTGGAATAGATGAATTTTGAGGTCCTTCCAGCCCAAACCATCCCACGTTTCTGTTTGATTTGGGCTGGTCCTTTTGGGCAAGGCCTTTCCTCACCCTGTGCTCAGCTGGCTCCAGTCCCAGGGCAGTGGGAGCCACTGGGGGAACTGGGGCAGGGCAAACCTGGGGCCACTCCTTCCTCCAAAACAAATGCCATGATAAATCCCTTTGCACCCTCTATCTCCCTGAGAGATGGATTTATTTTTTCTCTTCATGCTCATTCACTAAGTTGGGGTTTTTATGAGAGCACATCTCTATTTCTATCATTAGCAACACATGTGCACAGTGAGGGTTTGGGTACTCACCAGTCACTCACTGCTCATTGTGATGTCTCCACACTTTTCCCTCCTCCCTCACTCCCAAAGCAATTAACAGGAAATTCAGCTGCTGCCTGAATGGACACATTTCCAGCAATCTTCCTTAATTCTTTATTTACTGTAGAATGAACGGGGCAAAAACTGCAACGTCAGTTCCTCCTCTGAGGCTGGATCTGTTCCCTGCTCTCCTCTCAGCCTCTCCCTGCCCTTTCCCCAGCCCCAGCCCAATTTCTGAGGAGCTGTGGTGAAAGGCAGGTTGGAGGAGCATCTGATTGCTGCCCATGAATTCCTGGAGGGAACAGTTTCCAGGGAACTGGGGTGACCAAGGCTGAGCTGTTCTCAGCCAGCACTTGCAGCTGGGGGTCCCTCCCAGCAAAGAGGAGCAGGAGGAGGAGAAGGAGAAGAAGGAAAAGGAGAAGGAGGAGGAGGAAGAGGAGGAGAAAGAAGAAGGATGAAGAGGAGCAGGGAGAAGAGAAGGAGGAGGAGGAAAAGGAGCAGGAGGAAGAGAGGCAGATGGAGGAGGAAGAGAAGAAAAAAAGAAGAAGGAGGAAGAGGAGAAGGAAGAAGAGAAGGAGGAAAAGGAGGAGGAGGAAGAGAGAAAAAGGAGGAGGAAAAGGAGCAGGAGAAGGAAAAGAAAGGAGGAGAAGGAGGAGGAAGAAGAGGAGGAAGAAGAGGAGGAGAAAAAGGAGCAGGAGCAGAAGGAGAAAAAGGAGGAGGAAGAGGAGAAGGAGGAAGAGAAGCAGGAAGAAGAGGAGGAGGAAGACAAGGAAAAAGAAGAAGGAAGAAGATAAGGAAAAAGAACAAGGAGGAAGAGAAGGAGGAGGAAAAGGAGCAGGAGGAGGAGAAGGAAGAGGAGCAGGAGGAGAAGGGCTGCACCAGATAATGCAGAAATGAGGCTGGTTTGGGGAGGTCAGTTCAAATGATGCCGTCACAGCTGGGATTTCCAAGGCCAAGGGCAGGATGGATGCAGGCCAAGGTCCAAAATCCCAGTGGGACACATGCACTCACAGATCAAGAAATTCCTGAATTCTCCATCCACCATCTCGATCCCAGAGAAAAGTCCCACCCACGACAGGCTGCTCTGCCCGATGCAGTGACCTTGGGGAGCCCTAAATTGTGACAAATCCCACAAAAAATGCTTCTGTGCATCTGTTGGGATATTAGGAAGGATCTCAGGGAGGTCAGGTGTACAGGCAGGTTTATTACAGAGGAGCCAGTCCTGATAAATCCACATTTAACAGCAACTGCAGACTCTGTGACCTTGCCTGGCCCTTCCCAGCCTCTGCTGTAAACCATGTGCTCAGCAGCCTTTTTTTAATGATTATTTATCCTTTACCAGGGTTATTTTAAATTGTATTGTGTCTGGAGGAGCTGCCAGAGGCAGCTGAGGATGGTGGAGCTTTTTTTCCAGGCAGGCAGCACATCCTCTGGTGGTAAAAATCAATGAATTGGTCCCAGCACTCCAAAATCTGAGTTACCATTAATTCCTAAGGGATTTACAGAGAGGGTCTGGCCACAGTGAGCTGGAGCTCCTGTGCTGGTAAAACTTAGATTTAATTGGAGTGAAGGAAATAGAATTAATTAATGGAATTAATGCAATGGGAGAATCAGCTCTCTAGTTAAGGTGGGTGTTTTGTTCCTCAAAGGAATAATTTCTTTAAAGGGCAAGTTGGGACCCACTGAACAGTGCAGCAGTGCTGGAGTCAGGGGATTTCAGGGTGAAATGAGCTCCAGGCAGAAAATATGTGATGATAAATGTGTATGGAGGGATCTTGAAGGATCAGGGAGAGCAAGAATGAAAAATAGAAATGAAAAAAAAAAAACCAAAATGAGAAATTATTCATTGTGAGTGACTGTGAGGGGACTCTCCTGGCTTGGGAGGCTGCCAGGTCGTTTTGGGGACTGAGAGCCCCCTGATTTCCTTGGGAAAAGCATCCAGGTGAAAGAAACGTCTCACAAGCAGCTTTTGCTTCAGAGCAAAATCTGCTTTTATTTCAACAGCAGCGACATTATTTTTTTCATGTCCAGGCTCTTTTATTCCCTTAAATGCTGCAACTTTGGTGGAAGGAGTCTGGCAGCCACACCTGGAACTTGTTTTCCTAAAAAATAACATTTACTTTTGGCTAATTTAATACTCTGCAACTTCTCAGGGCGAGTTTTTCATTTGCTTTCTGAGGGGCTGTGTAAATATGAATAAAAGTCAGTTGTTTCACAAGCAGGGAAAAAAATAAAATATTACAAAAAAGAAAAAAAAAAAAAGCTCCTTTGGCAAACACCCACATGGAAGTTTTTAAAAGCAGCCTCAAAGTGCATCTGTGGGCTGCAGCTACTCTTCCACCCCCTGTGTATCCCTGTGCTCCAGAGAGGGAGTGCAAACAGGAAATCATCATTTTAAAGCCACTTTTTGGGGGTTTTTTGTAAACAGCCCCACAATTTGCATCCCTGTGCTGCCAGGTGTGAGCCTGGGAACAAGGAGAGAATTCTAGAGGTGTGCTGGGTAAGGTGAGAATTCCCTTCTGCAACCCTTTGATGGGAAATTTGGCAAGTTTGGCTTTTCTGTGGCAAAATTTGGAGTCTCTGCAATTGTTGGGGGCTGGACAGGCTCAGGCCCAGCTGATGCATCATCAGGGTTTGGCACCAGGACTGAGACCAGGGCAGAAAGGAGCTTCAACAGGGGAAAGTAAAGGAATTTTAGTGAAAAGATGCCCCAAAGCACCTTGAATTAACAGGATTTCCATCCAGCAGAGGCTCTTGCCCTGCCTCAGACTCCTACCCCAAATGAATCCACAGAGGACAATCTTTTATGTCATATTTTTTCACAGACATTTCAGCTCTCTCTCAAGCTGCTTTGCCTCGTTGTGACCAAACCTTTTTTTTTTCTTGTTTAAAGCCACAGAATTTCAAAATAAAGACCTGCACGGATGCTGCCTGTGCCCTTTCCAGTCTCACAGACCACCCCATCCATAAACCCCTGCAGTCTGAGCATGCTGCAACCTCCAAACTAATTTAGCACAGGAGGAACACACCCTGAGTCCAGGTGAGCTCGAGAATAAGGAATATCTCACTCCTGAGAACCCTGGAGATGATTGAGTACTGATCTTTACACTGGAGATTTTTAGATGTAGATGGATTTTAGATTAAGAAATACGAATCACAAACTCTGACAACATTCAGATTCTTTCCTGTGCTGATTTGTGGGCCATTCATTGCAATTTTTTTTTTTTTTTTTTTGGTTGCTGATGCTGCAGCTGGTTTTGTTCAGCTCCAAGGAATATAAAAGTCACAGACTGCTGATTCCTTTGTCCTGTTAAATTATCTTAGGGAATAAATCAGGTTTTCCTTGCTAATCCTTGCCACTGTAAACTCAGAACTAATTAATAATTAATGCCCAATATTCAGTTCAAAATCTGCTGTTCCCATGGGATTTCTCACCAGTTTATTTGCTGGAATATTCACTGTGGTGGCTGTAAATTACAAAAAGTCAGAGATCCTTTGTGAATGGGAATAAAAAATGGCAATTTCTTCTCGCGAGCAACAGGAGAACTGCAAAATGCCTTCAGGGTGATTTTGAAAAGTTTCTTTTTGATAATTTGAGAAGGGAAATGGAGTGGGGAGGCTCTGGGAGCTTTGGCAAGTGCTGGCCAAGTAGAGGCAGGATTTGAAGGTCTCCTTGTGGGAACTGAAAAAGCAGAGAACTTTCACAGCGCTGCAAAAAACTTACACAGATGGGGGTTTGAAACAGAGTTGAATTTTAGGCCTTGAAATATTTGGGGCATAGAAAGTTTTTGAGCTGCAAAAAATATAAAAACAAGCAACTATTGTGTGCTGTAAGGTGTAGGTGTAGTGTTTAGCGATTGGTTTAAGTAGGTGCTTGTGAGCTTTTAGCATCAATCTATTGGCTAAAAAACTTTTAAAAGGCTTTGGAACAGAGAGAACTTTGGCTTCTCCACCTCACCCTTCTCATGAGACTGAAAATGGAATAAAATCTTTTAAAACACCTCTCAGGAGCCCCGTCTCTGGGTCAGAAAAAGGGTTTTTCCAACACTCTGCCAGCCCAAGCTGTGCCTGATCCCCACCTTGTCCCCAGCGCAGAGCTCTGAGTGTCACCTCCAGGGCTGGGGATCCAAACCTGCCCAGGCAGCTGTGGGAAATATTAAAGGTAAGAAACCCCTGGCAAGTGTTTAAGCACCTTTTCCATGCAGGAATTCCTGCCCTGGGCCAGGTGTGATGTTTTTACACCTGGTTAAGGTTCGGGGCTGGCAGCGGGGGCTGCTCTGAGCTCCGAGTGGGAAACGAGCTCTGCCAACAGCGCCAGAGGAGAGGGGATATTATTTATTTAGCGTGATAAAGCAGCAACAATGGGTTAATCAAACACTCATTAGCCACGGCTCGGGCTATAATTAGAGAGCCTGGTGGCCACTTCCCCCTGAATGGCAGCAGTCAGACACGGAGTGGCCGGGATAAATGGGGATTATTTTGGGAAGCAGAAATGCCCTCAGTGCCCGGGGATCCCTGTGCCTCCCTTTATCGCGGCGATTAAGGGAACACAGGGCTCCAAAGCGGCCCTCGCTGCACTCTGAGTTCGGTGAAATCTCGAACAAAAGCTCCAAAGAACTTCTCCCGAGTGATTAAAGCTCATCTGAAAGAGCTCGAAATCCCAGCGGGTGCGAGGAGTTCTTTTCTCTCCCGCGACAGGAAGGGGAAAGGAAAGTTCTGCTGCTCAAACACAGGTTTGTGTTTTACTCGGGTGGTTTTTTCCCTTCTTGGTGCTATTTTAGGATCCAAATCTCCCCAGTTCCATTGTGGGAACATCAGAAGTTTCTCCTCCTTGGAGAGGCAGTGAGATATTGGCAGCAGCTCACGTGTGGAAAGGGAGGCAAACACCTCTCTCAGTTCAAGCTGCATTCCCGGGCTTCTGCTGGATCCTCCAGGGAATGTTTTGCTGCGTTTGAGGAATGGAAGGGCTGGAATCAGTGGCTGGAGGTGGCAGGAAAATGCTGGATAAATGCTCATTGCTCTGGACACAGCACCCCATCCTCACCTCACACCCTTGGGTGCCCCTGCAGTGCCTTCACGTGCCAATCCATCTCTTCAGTCACAACAATTTCTTACATCAGCATTTTTGCTGATATTGTTGTTGGTTGGCACTGAAAATATCAAGAAGGCAAATTTATTCTCCTCTAATTCCTGCTGATTTGCCAAATTCTGTTCCTCATCTTTAATTCCTGGTGAATTGCATTCTTTAGGAGCTGTTTTATTATTGGGCTGGAGAGCAGCCCTGGATTGATAGATTTATAATTACCTAGATTATCCCTTTATTCTTTCAAAATATTGATATTCTTTTTTTCATTAGCTCTGATTGTCCAAGTTTACTGGAAATCAAGACCAACCATGTGTGAATTTCCTTACCCAGCTCTTTAAAACCCTTTTTAGAGACAAAGATACCATTACCAGGACTTGCTAATCTGGAAGTGACCAGCATTAGTAAATGCTGTTTAATCTGTGGGGATGGAAAACATCACCACTTGTCAGGGTCCCCAAAATAAAATCACAGAATCCCTCAGGTTGGAAAAGATCTTCAAGATGACTGAGTCCAACTTCTGAAGTATTTACTGGCTGTGTGTCTTTTCTTAAATCAACTTATATCATCATCAACTTAAATATTTTCCACCTGATCAGCCTCATTTTAATTATTTTATTTCACCAATATGTTCAAAACCAAGCTGTTCTGCAGATTTGTCTGCAACTCTTATTGCTTTCTGACAATTCCTGAACTTTTACCATAAATCCACAGCTCTCAGCTTCCTCTCTTTCTGTGTTTTTGGAGGCATTTTTCCTCTGTATTTTTGCACAGCTGTGACCTCTGCTCTGAGCCTGCCCAGGGGCTTTGAGGTGCTGCAGGTTTGTGACCTGGTGCTTCTCACTCTCTTCCATTTCCATCCTTCCTCCTGTTTTCAGCTCTGCTAAAACCAGGAGATTTTGGCTACCAAAGCCCTCTGTGGAGCTGGAATCATAGATGGTCTCATTCAGCACAACCCAGGTGATTCTTTAGTGTTGTGTTTTATCTTCTTTTTGCCAGGGTCAGGATTAAATACTCCAGACCATATTTCTTGTTCAGACTCAGATGTTTATTAATCCTTATCTATAGCACAGTCTCACAAACCATGATTTCTACAGCACTTCTGGCTAATAAACTAAAAATGGAGCCCTGTCTCTCTCTACAAGGCCTTTAGAGGATAAACTGTCCAATTATGAAATGACACCTAAATAATTTTTACTTTTAACCCAATAACCAACCACCTGTGGGCCACAATGTGGATTTTTCTACCCAATTACAAAATCCCACCCAGACCCATGAAGAAGAAGGTGAAAAAGGAGGATTTAGCCACCACCCTAAATCCTCCATCTTGCTTTGTATCTATTACTGTATTCTAAACCCTTAAACTCTGAGTTTTCCACCCTGTGAGATCACACACTTCTATCCAAACCCCACACCCACAATCCCAGGGCTGTCACTCAATTTTGGGAGCCTTTTCCATGGACTCAGGTCAATGCAGTGTTTTCTTGGGGGACAGTGCCTGTCAGAAAGCCTGAAATTCTCCCAGAAAAGCCTGAAATTCTCCCAGAAAAGTCTAAAATTCTCAGTGCCCAGGGATCCAACACCTTAGAGTCACACAGGAATAATTAGAGAAGAGAAAAACACCCAGGCCAGGAGATCCTCCTGTTCCTGCTCAAGTCCAGCTGCAGAACCATAAATGGGGTCTTGGCCTTCAAAGCAGGAGCTGATTTCCTGCTTGCTTTTCAGACCCAGCTTATGGCAGCAATAAAAATAAACCAGAGGCATTTAATCCTGACACAACAAAGCTGTGGTTGTGCCTGAGCTCCAGATGGGCAGCGGAAGGAGTCCAGCACACAACAACCTGTGCAGGAAAATGGGCAGGAGCTGGAGGAACTTGGGAAAAACAAGTTGTGTTGTCAGGAGAAATCAGAATTAATTTTATGCTCTTATATAGAAAGTTTCAGTTATTGTAGAAGTCTCCATGATGGTGCAGATATTGTGTAACTTCAGTGCACACTAAAATTACTTTTTTTCCCAGAAGAAAAGAGGAAGAAAGATGCCCCCTAACTGGAATTTTGACATACAAAATCACTGAAAATGTTTTCATCCGTTTTGCAGGAGAAATCAGAATTAATTTTATGCTGATATCTCAGAGTGAAACCATACCAGGTATTTTGTCCTATGGAAGAATGCCAAAGCAGGAGCACAGGAGAGTGGATTTGGTCTGGATTTGGATTTGACCTCCAAATTCAAGCTGGAGGTCAGGTCTTAAGGACACAGAGGTGAATCTCTAGACCTCTCACCCTTTTCTCTGCAAAATCCAGCAGCAGTTTTTGAATCCCCAGCTTGCAGAGTGCCCAAAGAATCAGCAGCTGAAGGTTTAAGCTGCAAACAGGGGCCAGCCAAATGCTGCCTTTTGGATAAAAATATCCTTTATTTAATTGATTAAATTAAAACATTTAATTTATTATTAAATACAACCATTTAATTTATTATTAAATAAATAAATTTATTTCATTTATTGTTAAATAAAACAATTTATCTGACCCAGAAAGCACAGCTGGTGCCTTCCTGGGGCTGAAGTTTCCACCCCCTGGTGCTGGTGTGAGGAGGGGAAAAGACGGGAGGTGTTCTTAGGAAAGAAAAAACAAGTTCTGAGGAAGTTTGGTGATGTGTGAGCAGAGGGAGCACAGCAGCCCTGCACAGATCAGACACGGGGGGTGAGAAAGGACTCACCCATCCCTCTGGCCCTCAGCTGCTCATTGTTAACAGTTGTTAATTAACCTCTCACTGTATTTTCGGTGCTCTGTGAGGGCCAGGCTCTCCTGTGGGATGTTTCTCTGGGCTGAGCTTTGCCAGCTGAAGGCTTGGTCTGGGTCTGACAGGAATTTCTGAAGGTGAGAGCAGCGAGCTGTGAGAGCTCATCATGCCCCTGTCACAGCAAATAACCCCGCAGGTTTTACAGCTGCTCTCTCTCCCCTGGCACAAACAGAGCCTGGAAAAGGCAAAGATCTGCTGCAGATGTCTCTGCCGTGGAGCAAAGTCACCCGTGAGCCACCCAGGGGGACTTCACTGCTGTGAATATTTGATCCAGGAGAACAGGTACAGCTGCCCTTCCCTCGGACTCTGCTGGGGCTATTTTGGTACTCAGGGATGAAATATAAACTTTATCATTGACAGAATAACCTGATGTGAGGCTGAGGAGGCACAGAGGGCACAGCTGGGAGCTGTGAGGGCCAGGCTGGCACCAAGAAAAGGCTGTTTGCCCACCAGGTGTGGCTGCCAGTGTCACCCCAGTGCCACCCTGGGGAACACGAGCCCCAAAACTCAGTGCCTGTGGTTGGGGTGGGCAAGCCAGAGACTTTCCTTAAAGAGCTTTTGAAATATAAAGATTTAAATATAAAGATAAATGTATATCTTTTATAAAGATATATATAAAGATATAAAGATTTTTGAAATATAAAGCTTTTGAAATATAAAGATCTCTATTTCAAGCTGGACTCCATTTTATTTTTTGGGATGTGTCACATCTCTCTTTCAATTTCTCTGTTTAAGCAAACTGCTCCATTTTAACCTGCTGGAATAATGCTAGATTAAAATCAGCCCAGCAATCTGTCTCTGCTGACAACTGAGGGACTCCTGATCAGCTTTGTCCTTCATGGGGAGAGAAGAGAGCAGTGACAAGGAAGGCAAGAGGTGCTGTGGGAGGGGGCAGTGCCTTTGGCAGAAGTGGGTGGAAATAAAGCCATTTTATCCAGGAGTGAACAAGACGAATCACTTTGATATTTCCTGTGCCTCAAATGTTGTCACAGGCAGGATTCTCTTACAACACTTGGAGGGTTTTGGACTGCTCTGCAGTGATGAGCAAGAAATTGTCTTTGGATTGAGGTGACTCTCACTTTAAAAATATCAGTTTAGTGTGGGCTGGGGAGATCTGGTCCAGTTAACCTCTGCTAACAACTTGTTCTTCTCTGATAATGATGGAGCCATGAGGAAAATCCCCACTCCAAATGTGAAATGTGTAGGGAATCGAGCAACAGCTCTTTTTTTATTCAGTCCCAGCTTCGATTTAGCAGATGTTCACTACAGAAAGTGAGGAGCCTCTTGAAATCATGGATTTAGATGGTAGTAGCAGTCTTTATTTATGTTTGTTGGAGGGATTCTGCTGGCCTCAGTCAGGAATCACACACTGGATGGGACCTAAATGACTCCCTGCACTTCCAACAACCCCTGCCTGAGGTGTGGAGGGCAGCAATTTCCAGGAGAAGGTTAAACAGTTTCTAAACATCCTTTGCTCTGTGTTACCCCATAAAAAAGGTGTGTCTGCCAGAAAACAGCACTGAAATCAGCCACCATCACTGCACACCACACTGTGCTCTAGAAAGCTGGCAAAGGATCATTGAAAAGGGGATTTTTTACCTTAAACTCACAAAGAGAAGGACAAAGTCACTCAGGGATAAGCCCAATTCTTCACTGAGAGCATGAGACACGCAGAAACTGAACTGAGTTTATTTTTGCATCCCCCTCCCTGCTCTGTGGTGCAGCACAGCGTGTTGCAAATGGGTAATTTTGATCATTCAGAGTTATCTCCAAAGGCTTTGGCAGAAGGGGTTTTAATAGGACGTTGTAAAAGTGTGACTTCAGAAAGTTCAGTGGCAAGCTTCACTCTGTTCCTTACTACAGGGAGGAAAAATACAAAGGAAAAGAGAGTTAAAATTGGTTTAGAATTATTTGCAAATTATTTACACAGTGAGCAGAGACCCAAAAGGGTCAGGGGGAGCCTCCCATGGAGTTGTGAGGTTCAGAGGGGACCCCTTTGCTCTCTAAACTCCTGATGCAGTTTAGGTGCAGCTGGGTCCAGTCTGAGTCTCATGTGGACAAGGTTTGTGTCTAATGGAGTTGCCGACATGGAGTTAATTAGAATTAATTAGAAGCTGAGAGTCTGTGATGAATACAGGGCCTCAGCCTTGGCTAAGGAAGAATCTCTTAGTCTCAGGTAAAGGAATCTTGCAGTGTTTGAGGGAAAAAGTGTTTGGCTGGAAGTCAAATTGCACACAAAGGGAAAGGTGTGTGAGACATTCCTTGACTTGCTTTTGTTCATGGTAAATGAGTCTGGGAAAAGCTGCCACCCGCTATTCATGTGTTAATTGTGGCATCAGTGTTCGTGCTCTGGCATATGCTCGTGTGTCACTATTCCCCCGTGAGGGTTTCCCGGAGGAATTCCTGCCTCTGGTGCTGGTTTGGTTAAGGGCTCAGATCCTCCCAGAGCAGGAGGGACAGACAGGGTGGATCTGTCTGCAGGGAAAATGGCTTTTCCAGGATGCTCAGTCCACCTGGGATGTGCCTCATTTCGGGTGGCACAAGCGGTGGAGCAGCTTCAGAGCCCGGCGCTGCAGGAAATGGGGGTGGGAGCTTCTCACAGTGACTCAACTCCTGTTGGCATCAGCTGAGCAGTGACAGAAAGGGGAACTTGATGGGGGCTGAGTGGGATGAAGATAAATGGGGTGGGGAGTGTGTCAGTGTCTCAGTGTTTGCAGGGAAGATGGTGTGGCCACTGCTGGCATCTGGGGGGACGTTTCCATCTCCGCTGGGCACAGCAGGTGAGTCTGTGGTGCCTGGAGACACTTTTGGCCACCAGCCAAGCCCTTCTGCCTCTGACAGCTGAAATCTGTGTTAATGCCTTAAATCCACGGGAGAGATCCAGCCTTTCATCCACGTCCTCGCTGGGTTTTCCCATTTCCCTGTGGAGATGAGGAGGAGAAGGGGCAGGGGCAGTGTCTGCCAGGGGGAGTGTGGTGTGCCAGGGCAGGGAGGGAGCTGAGCTCATTCCTCAACTCCCCAGTCCCACCATGCCAGTTCCTGGATTGCCTTGGTTTTCTGGGGGGTTTTGTCTGTTTATGGAGATTTTTTTTCCATTTTAGAAATTGGTTTTTTGAAGTTAGTTTGGATTTGTTTGGGTGGTTTTTTTACTCTTATATAGAAAGTTTCAGTTATTGTAGAAGTCTCCATGATGGTGCAGATATTGTGTGACCTCAGTGCACATAAAAAATACATTTTTTCCCTGGAAGAAAAAAGGAAGAAAGATGCCCTCTAACTGGAATATTGACATACAAAATCACTGAAAAGGTTTTCATCCGTTTTGCAGGAGAAATCAGAATTAATTTTATGCTGGTATCTCAAAGAGTGAAACCATACCAGGTATTTTGTCCTATGGAAGGACTCCAGAACAGGAGCACAGGAGAGTGGATTTGGTCTGGATTTGGATTTGACCTCCAAAGTCAAGCTGGAGGTCAGGTCTTAAGGACACAGAGGTGAATCTCTAGACCTCTCACCCTTTTCTCTGCAAAATCCAGCAGCAGTTTTTGAATCCCCAGCTTGCAGAGTGCCCAAAGAATCATCAGCTGAAGGTTTAAGCTACAAACAGGAGCCAGCCAAACGCTGCCTTTTGGATAAAAATATCCTTTTGACTCCAGCGAATTTTCCTTGCAAAGTGATGTCTGATATCTCCATCCCGAATTCCTCCTGGTGGCAGACACCGAGCCGGGTCTGCGGAGTGGGGGGCTCATTTGCATTGCAAACCTGCCATCAGCGTCTGGGAAAGGCTGAGGCACTTTTATTCCAGCTCTCCTTTGAAGCCAAGTCACCACAATGGCATTATTTGCATCTGGGTTGGCATTAACAGCTCGGTGGTGGTGGTTTTATCCCTGCCTCCCTAGAGACAACACAAGGGGTAATCAACAGCCTCAAGTGCTCCGAAACTGAGCCTATTTTTTCCACTGGATTATCAGCAGCAAATGCACAAGCACGTTATTAAGATGGCACATTCATTTCTTTGGAGTCAGGATGGAATTTTGATAGAGTTAAAAACCCCATTAATATTTACATCACTTAGTGGTGCTGGAAGTAAGTACATTTATTTTAACTCAAGCTGCAAAGCATTTAGTTCTTTGTAATTACAGCACTGCTATTAAGTATTCATAAGGCTGCACAATAGAGTGTCACAGGAAACCTGGTTTAATTTAGTGATAACTCAATGTTTTAGTTTTGTGTAAAAACAGAAACTAATTTACCAAGCCTTCTTGCTTGTGTTTTCCCACCTGGGCTTTGCAAACTTTCTCCAGCTTTGCCTCCATTCAAACTTCTTTTTGTAGCTTTGAAAGTTGGGAAGTTCCTGGGCAAGCCTTGCAGGTGTGCAGGTAGTTTGGAATGGGCACAGCCAGGCTGGGGGAAGAGCTGGAAACCTTCCTGAAGGAAAAAGACCTGGAAGTGCTGGTCTAAAGCAGCTGGACATGAGCTGGTGGGTGCCCAGGTGGCCAAAAAAGCCAAGGGCACCTGGCTTGGATCCTCCAGTGTGTGTCTTCACTGGGGTAAATTTGCATTTATGGGAGATTCTGGAACTAATTCCTGTATTTCTCTCTCCACTGCAGGATGAGGTCTCTTCTATGGACTTTGAACTCCCAGCTGCCTGTGCCTGTTGCCTGTGATGGAAGAACTTGATGTGAATGTGAGGTAGGAGGAAGGGCTGGGCTCCTGCAGCCCCTGAGCTGTGGCAGGGCAGTGACCCTACAATGCATATGCAGGGCTGCAGGGTGGAATTTCCTCTTTGCCTGCAGATCAAAGTCTCTGCTTGTGCACCAGGGCTTGGTTTGGGGGCTCCTGGAGCTTCTCTGAGGAAGTGGCATCACCCTGCTATTTGGATAAGTGTCAAATGTGGCCTAGACAAATCCAGGATTTCTTTTCAGTAGAAAATGTTACGAATTTTGAAAAGGTTGCAACGTGACGTTGGAGAGACATTCCTGGAAATTTTTGACAGTTCAGCTTGGAACTTGCATTCATCACAGCTCGAGGGAGGTGGCAGACCTCATTTTCTCTAATTCCAGGGTAGAAAACTAAATGACCCGCGAGTATTTCCTATTTATATTTTATTGGACTTTTTAATTTCGTGTGCCTCGCCGATTGTTATTGGCTACATTTATTATAGGCAGTAGGTTAATGAGATCCTGTCAAGTGGTTTGAAATGAAAACCTCAGATTGGTTACAGCAATCCAGAGAGGCCAAACTCTGCCTCTCTTGGGCTAATTGTGCCACGCCTTTGAAAGACTGAAAACCTTCCCAGACTTTGGGTAAGACTCCCATCATCTCCCTGCAGAGCATTCCCAGGAATGAAGGAGAGCTTCTGTTGGTCTGACAGCCCCTCCTTATGTCATGGCAGCTAAATCTCACTCTCTTATATTTTTGAGACACAGGTGACTATTATCTACACCAGCTCTGCATGGTATTTTTGGTCTGCCTTCTTCTTCTGCCTTTTTTTCCTGCCCTTTTCTCTCTGTCCCTTCTCCTGCCTTTCCCCCCTGCCTTTTTTTCCTGCCATTTTCCTACCTTTTTTTTCCTCCCCTCTTTTTCCCTGGCCCCTTTTTTCCCCCACCTTTTTTTCCCCACTTTTTTCCCCAACTTTTTCCTCCCTGATTTTTCCTGCCTTTTTTCCCCACCCTTTTCCTCACCTTATCCCCTCTCCTTTTTTCCCCTCCCATTTTCCCTCCCCTCCTTTTTTTCCCCTCCTTTTTTCCCCTCCTTTTTTTCGCTGCCCTTTTCCCCAGTTTTTTCCCCACCTTTTTTTCTTTAGCCTGCTTTTTTTCCCTGCCTTTTCCCCCCACTTTTCCCACCCTTTTTCCCATCCTTTTTCCCCCTACCTTTTTTCCCCTCCACCTTTCTTTACTTTTCTTTCTTGTTTACCCATGACACCAAGTTGGGAAATGGCATTTAATTGAGAATCTGAGCTTTGCTCAAAGCTGGCACCTGATTTTCCTGGGCTGGCTGATGTTTCCCTTGGAAAATCTCCTTAATGCTCACTAGGGACATCATGTGTGCTGATGTCTTTACAAACAATTTCATGGGTGAGGGCAAGGGTGTTAATTAAAGGTTTGAAATGGCTCTTGATGTCTCCACCAACGTCAAGGGCAAGGTTGTTAGAGAACCCAGACAGGTTTGACTCCTGAAGTTTAGGGCAACAGATAAAAGGGTCAGCACAAAGTCTATTGCAGAACCAATGGGAAAAGGAAGAGTGAGCTCAGGATTAATGGAATTGCTGATAAATGCAGCAGGGAGTTTAGGATAAAAGGAATTTTGAGAAACCTCTCAAGGCGTTGGACTCTCTCCTTTTGTTCAAATAAAGTTGCAGGACTCCTCTGTCTCCTTTATGGACACTGGCTTTTCACAGTGGGGCCTCCTGCACGTGCAAAATATTGATCCCACAGTTGTGCTCCAGGCACATTTTGGGACATCGAACTCAGTAAAGGGTTCTTGCTTCCTCAGATGTGGGGAACAGATTGTCACAGTCTGGATAAACAGGTGAAAAAAAAAATCTTTTTGAAGGAAAAAGCTTTTACGAAACCCTTTTAATTGTAGCTGCTGGTGAAGGCAGACTCCTTTTGCTTAATCAACTAAGGAAAAACAATGTATTATTTCAGTGTGCCACAGCAGTAATTGCTTTTTATTTTTTAAGCCGAGCCCCTAAACCAGCTAAATTTTAGATTGATGTTAATTGCTTCCAAACTTGGCTTTATCAGCTTTAGTTTTCTCCTTTTGTTGCTGAAGGTGTTTTTGTGGCTTGAAAAGTGCAGAGCCCTCCAGCAGCTCTGTGTGCAGCTCATTAATCTTATCTTGACTTTGAGGAATGAGCAGCGAGGTGGGGGAGCAAGGAATCAACTCGGTTGGGTTGGTTGTGTTTGTTTGGAAGCAAAGGAAAGATCCCAGTTTTTAACCCACAGCCCTGGCACAAAGACATGGGGAACACCAGTCCCGACCTCCATCCGTGCCCTTGGCAGGGAATTGTGTGTTTGGTGAGTCCCAAATCCTGGAGTTTGCTCTGCTGCCTCAGGAGGTTCCTTTTCCCTGTGGATCACAAGGAGTGGAGCTTTTGGGAGCTGTTGGAACCCTGGAGGCTGAAAATTTCAGGCTTTCTGTGCTGACAGGCACTGACCCCCAAGCAAACACTACTTTCACCTGAGGCTGTGGAACAGGCTCCCAAAATTGAGTGACAGCACTGGGATTGTGGGTGTGGAGTTTGAATAGAAATGTGTGATCTCACGGGGCAAAAAACTTAGATTTAAGATTTTAGTATATAGTAAAATGTATGGGGCAAGATGCAGGATTTTGGGCATTGTCCAAGTCCTTCTCCTTCTCCTTCTTCTCCTTCTTCTCCTTCTTCTCCTTCTTCTCCTTCTTCTCCTTCTTCTCCTTCTTCTCCATATCTTCTGGTAGTTTTTTCTAATTGGGTGAAAAAGGTGCACATTGCAGGCCTTGGGTGGTCATTATTGGGTCAAAAATCTAAATAATATAGGTGTCACCTCATTATTTTATGATTGGTGCTTAAATAACCTTGGAAAGAGTTAGAAGTACTCCATTTTACCTCTGTTTTCTAACTTGCTAGTCAGAGCTCATGACCTGTGAGGTTGTAATAGAGATAAGAAATAACAAACACCAAGTCCAAACACAAAACTGTGACTCCTCTGTATTAATCCCAGCTCTAACACAAAGAAAAGAAGAGAGAAAACCAACATTAGGGGGCTGGCTCTGGGATGGGTTTGGCTCCGGGTGTTGTGCACAGCCAGGAGGAGGCAGGGAAGGTCCTCAATCCCCTCTCCCCATCCAAACCTGGGAGAAACAGGAGGAAAAGTCCTAGAGGGAGAGAGAGGGACCCAAAGCTCCATCCCTGGAGCTCCAGGGATGTCCCAGGAGAGGAGCTGGACTGTGCCTTCATCTCCCCCTTGCTCAGGACACTGCCAGCCACTCATGGTGGGGACAAGAGCTGGGTCTGTTAGAGCTGAATGTCCTGTTGAAACCAAATAGGCACCAAAATGACCCAAAGGGTAGGAAATGGAAGGAGTTTAGGGAAGAGTTTGTGTGCTCTGAGGGCCCTGGCAGTGGGGATTCGAGGAAAGCAAACAGCTTAGGACACCTGCAGCAGGTTGCAATAGGAGAGTTTATTCTTGTGTACACAAGCTCTTTTCTAAACCTCTCCAGCTCCTGCACTTGGAGTCATTCAATCATTGTTTATCTCAAGTCCTTTGATCACCCTTCTGTTTAGGTGAGAAATACAAGGCTATAAAATGTCATTTAACAAGCCACAATCAGCCTGGAGCTCTCTTCCTCATTCCCTTTCCAAGGGAAGATCAACTCTAATCCTTCTGTAATATCAGCAGCATCCATCCAGAAAGGGATTTGTTCTTGCATTTCTGCAGAGATAAATGAACTGATTGAGAAGATTTTCTGCCAAACTCTGCCTTCTCCACCTGCTCTCCCAGGCTGGGGAAGGGGCTGGAGCAGCTGAGGGAGCTGGGAAAGGGGCTCAGCCTGGAGAAAAGGAGACTCAGGGGGGACCTTGTGGCTCTGCACAAGTCCCTGACAGGAGGGGACAGCCAGGTGGGTGACCATGACAAGAGGGAACAGCCTCAGGCTGGGCCAGGGGAGGCTCAGGGTGGACAGCAGCAGGAATTTCCCCATGGAAAGGGTGCTCAGGCCTTGGAAGTGCCCAGGGAGGTTTGGAGTGCCCATCCCTGGAGTGTCCCAGGAAGGGCTGGAGGTGGCACTCAGTGCTCTGGGCTGGGGACAAGGTGGACTCAGTGGTCTGGGAGGGCTTTTCCAACCTCAGTGATTCCATGAAATGTTGTAAGGAGCCACTTGCAAGAGCCCGAGGGGTTTTTGCCAGGTTTATCCTCTCTGTGCCCAGACCTGCTGAGGTGCTTGGGCACAGCAAGGACACTTTGGGAGGAATCCACAAACTGGGAGCACTCAAACACCCTGAGGGGCATTTCTGAACCTGCAGCCACAGAGTTCAGAGACCATTCCCCACCTGCCAACAGCAGGCAGAGCAGGAGGGCACAGGGAAGCAAGGAATCATAAAGAGGTTCACTTCTACATTTTACATTTTACACTTTTACATTTTGTGTTACCAGCCAAAAATTTCCAGTAGCCAAAAAAACCTTGAGGGAAAAAAGTTCTCTTTCCTAAATGCTCCCTCCAGCCCAGGCACTGCTCCATCCATGGGGGAGTCATCAGCCTGGGTATTTTTCATATTGTTCAACTCTTTTCTCAGTTTCTAGGGAAACACTTTAAAGCACTATATTTATGGGAACATCTTTCCAAACACCTCCGCCAACACTTAATTAATGGAGTTTTTAAGCCTGGCTCCAGCTTCTGCAAATTAATAGTGTGCTCTCTGATGGCAGCTGTGGAGCAAGGGAGACACACAGGCTCTGTAAATAAAGTTGGAGAGTGCAGAGGGGGCAGCTCCTGTTTGTGTTTGTGCTCAGCCCCATGGGGAGGTCAGGCCATCACACATCTCTGGGAGGTTTCATCTGCTTTTATTAGAGCAACCTGTGCACATGAAAATTCCCTGGACTGAAAGCTGGGCCACAAAAATGAACTTTTTGTTGTCTTGCATCACATTTTTAGCATCAGTGTCTCTGCACAGAGGGGCAGCGAGTGGAGATCTGGAAAAGATTGTGGAAGGATGTGAAAACCATCCTAAAAATGGGGATATCCCAGGGCAGGCCTGGCTCCAGGGCTTGGCAAAAATGGGCTGGACCTTATTGCCAGCTTTTACCCATGGCACTGCAGTGCCAGGAGATTTCCACAATGCTTTCCTTGACTTTGCAGGGCTGACCCTCAACATCAGGCTGCCAAAATTCCCTTTGTCCCCATGTTTGCACTGCTCTCCTCCCCAGGAGTGGCTGTTTCCAGGAATCAGGGACTTCTGCAGAGGAGCACATTCCTGCTGGAAGCTCCTGCCCTGCTTAGCCACAACTAAACACAATTAACAAACACTCCCAGAGCTTGCCAGGCTGGAGAAATGTGCTGGTCCTGACTCCTGGGTGGCATCTGGGTTCCATCCGAGCTGGGAGCCTGCACTTCCCATCCTGAAAGCACCTTGACCTCCTCTCTTGTTTATTTGAAGTGAGAAATGTGATGAGGGCTTTGTGGAGAGTGTTCACAGCATGCACTTAGCTGGGGATGTAGGAGGAGGTTTAAATAAAATGAGGAATTTAAGTGCTCTGCTCTTGAACCAAGGACGTTCCGTGTCCTTGCTGGGGGAGGACACCTGTCTGGAGCCTCCACACCAGTGAGGGCCATAAAAATGAGCTGCTGAACATCAGGGGCTGGAAGGTTTCTGCCTGCCACCACTGGAATTATATTTACCAAACTTTGGTTTTTATAGTGAAGCTCACAATGAGCTGGGAGCTGTTTTTTGTGTGACTCGGAGTCACACAGGGGTGGCTCTGGGGGGGGAAGGTCTCAAATAAAAACTATTCTAGAAATCAATGTTTTATCCTGTCTGTGCCAAGTCTTCCATTAGCAGAGGCAACAGCAAGGAACTTTTTCGTTCCTCTGGAGGCTTGAAACTGGGAAACTCTCCAGGAAATATTAGAAGTTAGACAGCCAATACTTGTATTTGTCTTTTGCTGTCCAAGGTGTAAACAGGCAGTGGGAAAAGGGCACAGCCTGGATGTTTTAATACAAAGGGTCTTGACTAAAGGCCTCTTATTTAACAATATTTCTCTGACTGCAGCTATTGTTTGAAAAAGCAGAGCAGGACCTTCGTGGTTTCTGATTTGAAGATCTTGCAAGTCCCAGGCTTTGGGCAAAGATGGGAACAAAGGTTTGGGAATGCTGAGAAGGACAACGAAACTGCCTGAGAGGGTTTTGATCAAGAGATAACAAATCTCTGGGCACAGGGCAGGGCTTATTTTGGGGGAGTTTTTACAGGAAAAGGTATAATAAGACAGGGCATTAAATGCTTTGAGCCCAGGAGCAGCAGCATAACTCCTGAAGAGCTGTGGGCTCTGTGCACCCCAGTTCTGCACCTGGTTATTGCAGGAGGTAATAATTCTCAAATTCTCAATTCTATGAGAAATCTGGGCATTCAAAGTATGTTTGGCATGAGCCTAAACCTTTATTTTCCCACTCTATGTCATGGATCTGTATCCAGTCCTCTGTTTCTAAACTCCTGAGATAATGCTTGAGTTGTACACGTGTGTAATGGTGATGCCTTTGTAAGGCAAAATTCTTCTATACAATAGCCAAATTACAAATATTCTTGTGCAGAAGTACAGCCTGGACTCTGCCTTCAGCACTTGGGGAATATGGAAGGGAAATTAATGACAATTATTGAGAATGTTGGGAACCAGGTGCTTCATTCCCTCAGCTCTCCTGAGCACGGCTCTGTGGTGTTTGTTGTTCAACATTCAGCTTGGTGTGTGACAGGAGACAGGCAAGAGCTGCCTAGAAAACAGGGGGTAATAATCATATTGTGATTATGGAATAGGCACCAAAAGTTAGGATTGCTATTCAGCTTTTTTCATCATCCTCTGCTCATCATTAAACTGCTGTGTGGTTTGGAAGAGGCCACGGACTCGCTTTGGAGGGGCAATTCTAATGAGGAACTGATCAAGACATTTCTGATGAAATGTTTGTTTGATCCTTGGTTTTACTCAGCATTTGCAAAGGAGAAATGATTGTTACAGCAGCTCTGCCGGGCTGTGTAGTGTTGTCTAAATCCCTGCCTAAGTCAGAGATTTGGGTTTTTCCATTACTGTGGAGTGTTTGGTAACTCCATTAAAATACTCTGACTCTGCACAAAGTCCCAGCTCCCCCAGCCTTTCCTCCCAGCAGAGCTGCTCCATCCCCCTGAGCATCCTGCTGCTTCCTCTGGACTCTCTGAGCAGCTCCATGCCCTCCCCGGGCTGCAAATCCCAAAGTGTTGTGTTGGTGTGAAAACAAAAGGGGGGAGGATCAGCACGTGAAGGGGACAGCTGGATTAAAGTTTGAAGACTTGCAAATATATAATAAGGAGAAAAAACTAACCCAAGGTGCTGCAGAGCCCAGGTGGATGTGGCAGGGTGGGATTTGGGTGGCACAAGGGGCTCTCCTGTGGAAGTTGTTAGAGGATGCAAAACAAAGTATTTGCAGCAGCTGCCTTTGCTCCGTGTAAATACTGTGATCTTAATCTCATGCTGATTTCATAAGTTAATTTTAGCTTATATTTTAGGTGACAGTCTAATGGGTTTTGAGGGTTGTACTCACATCCATCAGCCCTGCAGCGATATCTGCTCGTGTGTGGGTGTAAATTATGTAACTCCTGATCTGCTGCCTGGGACAGAGCAGAGCCAGGGCTCTATCCTGCCCTGCAGGAGGAGCAGACAGAGGTGTCTAGGCCACTTCATTCCCTGCCAGGAGAGGCCTCGGGGTTAGCAGAGCCCAGAGCTCCCCAGGGCTGGCTTTATTTCCTCCCTCATCCCCCAAACTCCTGCCTTGCTCTCTGTCTCAGACCATCATAACTCATCTCATTGTCTTGGAGGAGTTTTCAGCCCCAAGATCCAATTTGTTCTGAGCAGAGGGCACAAGTTCTGCTGCTGCCAGCTCAGGGGAGTGCAGGGAGCAGCAGGGAGCTCACACAGCCCTGAGTTTGGCACTTGGAGACCCTCATGCCCCATGTGAGAGCCAGGCCCTGCACCTCACCTCCAGTCTTGGGTGCAGTTTGGGCACCACAATGGGAAAAAAAATATCTCTAAAGCTTGGGAGAGCCTCCCACGAGAGACACAGGGATGGGGAAGGGTCTGGAGGGGCCATGGAGGAGCAGCTGAGGGCACTGGCATTGTGCAGCTGGAGGAGACTGAGGGGAGACTCCTTGGGCTCTGCAGCTCCAACCTCTGCTCCCTGTGACAGGGCCGGGGCCCAGGAGCTGTGCCAGGGCAGGTTTAGGCTGGATTTTGGGAAAGGTTCTTCCCCCAGAGGGTGCTGGCACTGCCCAGGCTCCCCAGGGACTGGGCACAGCCCCAGAGCTCCAGGAGAGCACTGCAGGGATGCCCAGGGTGGGATTTTGGGGGGCTGTGCAGGGCCAGGAGCTGCACTGGATGATCCTGTGGGAGCTCAGGATATTCCAGGATTCAGTCCCCGAGCCTGGGGTGGGATCAGGGCTCCGGTCCCGGTGTCTCCCGAGGTCCCCCCGTGTCTGGCAGGTCCCTGTTCCCAAAGCGGAGAGCGCTCCCAGCACGCATTGACTGCGGCAGCCCACACACGGCAATTTCTGAAACATTCCGATAGCCTGTCTTCTCTTCATCTTGACACAATTGGTTTTAATCAGTGTTATCAGCTGCTTAAAGCACTTCACTGCAGCTTTCAGCCTCCGGGAGGTTCACGGAGCGGAGGTGCTGGGTTGGGGATGTTATCAGGAGTTTTGTTTCACAAAAAGGAGAAAAGGAGTCTCACGAAAGGAGAAAACCTCATCCCTTCCCTCCCTCCCACCCCACCGCCACAATTTATTTGATCCCCCCCCCCCAAAAAAAAAAAAAAAAAAAAAAAAACCACTCAACGAATCATACGACCGAGGTATTTTGATACTGTTTATTTCTGGCTTGTCAATACTTTAATTAATTTCAATCTGTTTGTAAAACAGAAGTGAAGGACATAATTGACTGGAATCTGTTAGGAGTTGTCCTGCCATCTGCACGGGCTGAAGTGAAGCAGTGTAGCATTTAAAGGCATTAAAGGAAATTAAACGCTTCTGGATTAATGCTGATTTCTGATTAATATTTTACCAGAGGATGTGGTAACAGCTGGAAAGGCAGAGATCAGATCATCGCTTCCCTATTGTCAGGTTTCTGTACTGAGACACATTATCAGGTTTACTCATAAAATAGCTTATCTTGATTTTTAGGTGCTTAAGACCTAATGATCTTTTTTATGCCTAGGAATAATCAGGGAAGCAGCAAAGAGGCCAATGACAGCTTATTTGTGGTTATGAAATATGGAGTGGCAGAGGGAAATACCCTGGCTGGAAACAAATCAACCCAACCCTTCCCTGTATTCCCCACACCCGAGGACACTGTTAAATCAAGAAAACTCTTTTCTGGGCTCCCACTGCTCTGAGTTTTTAGCTGACTCTGAGTTTAATCTCCTTCAGCGAGGCTTGTGCACATCCCTTTTTGGGGAATGCTCCCTGTGACCCCTGGGGAAGCTCCAGGCTCCCTGTGCAGGCAGATTTACCCCTGCCAGTCCCATCCTTTAACCAGCCCTGCTCCTCTGCCCTCCAAGCACGGAATTATTTCTCTCCCTGCTGCAGGAGTTCTGTGCTCTCAGCACGGAGCTGTTGGCAGGGATTTTCCCCTCTGTGCTGCCGGGATGTGGGACGAGAAGCAGAGAATGTGACCCCCGTGACTGATCCGCGCTCTTTAACTGCCGCATAAAATATGCAAAAGCGCTTGAGTTCATTTGGAAAAGTTAGGGTGTTTACAGGAAAGTGAAAATTGAGCTTGAAAAAGTAATTACCCTTCTTTTTACTTTCACATTAATGACTATGCAGAAGAGCTTTTTAAATATGTCCATATGTGGGTTTTAAGCATTCATTCCCCATCAGTATTTCACCTTTCTCCTTAAGTGATTTCTATATTCTTGCTAACCAGCAATCATTTTGCCTGAATCTCATTTCCTCATAATAGCAAACCCATCAATCTCTGCTTTATTAAAGAGGGGAGCGAGCTTGGAAGCCAGAGCACTCCGATTTGATAAAAGATGTTATGCAAACCATTGATTTTAATTTACAGCAATATCCACTTCTTCCATTATTAACAACTTGGAATTACTGAGACTGAATAATTAACATGTATTCCTGCCTGATGATGGATCATTCCAAAGGCAGAAACAGCCCAGACGAAATTCCAGTGAGGAATCTGCCTGTTTGATGTTCCCCGGGGGAGCAGTGCAAAACAGCACGAGAGGAATGCTCCCCAAAAGTGATTTCAGAGCAAATTGTTCCTCTCACAGATGTGCCAGTGGGAATTCCTGCCCTGCTGGGCTCTGCTCAGAGCCCCCTGCTTCTGTCCAGGGATGTCAGCACCCTCTGTGCAGGGCTGATACTTTTCCATGTAAGGCCAGGGTGGTTTTAGCCCCACCAAGGTGTTTCAAGCTCTGAGGGTTGCCAACAGCCTCCCAAAAATGGCTTAAGAAAAATTAACCAGATGGCTGAGCAGAGGTGTTTGGAAAGGGCAAAAAGATTTTAATTAAAGAGAAAATAACAAACTATACAGAACAAAAGAATAAAAGCTGTGCAAGGTGCAGGGAGGCTCCTCACACCTGCAAAGACACCCCAAAAATGCCTCGAGAGATTCTGAGCTCTCCCTTAAGTATTCAATGACCTGGGAGGGGTTTTTGGCTTTGCTGCCCAATAGAAAATACAGAAAATATAGAAAATAGCTCCATTCCTTGAGGAGCAGCTTAAGGATCCAACAGGTGCCTTTGTCCTGGCACTGGGCCAGTGATGGTGAGAAAAGCATAGAAATTTCTGGTTCTTTTTCCTTAAAAGATCAGGGGTAAAACTCAAACTCTTTCCTCATATGGAAACACCTGCTAAAGTGTGGGAGTGCTCTGCAAGGCAGAGTTGTCTGTGATGCACAGGGTGGGAAATGTGGATTTAAAAGTGAAAACACCCCCAGGCAATGTCTGGAGAGTTGTGGCTCAGGGCTGAGCTCCTCTGGCGTTGCCAGAGTTTGTTTGGAAGGGTTAAAACTCGACATCTCTGTGTGCCAGCAGTTTCTAATCTTTTTTAGCTTTTCTCCAAAACAGGAGAACTCAGTGAGATAAAGTGTAAAAAGCCCAGGATGTTGTTTAGTAAATCAAAAGTGACCCCGGAGTCAGTCAAGGTAAAACAGAATAACAGTTCCATTTGTCAATTACCTGAGCAATCTCACAGCATTAATCCTGGGTGCCCAACACCAGCTCTGCAGGCTGAGAAGAAATTTCCCTGCTGAATTAGTGCCAAGTGTTGCTTTTAATGCCAGTTTATCTCCAGTTATTGATAACAGGAGAAATCCCCTGTTCTCACCCGTGTAATGTCAAGTCACACGAGCAGGTGAAGGTTTAGGATGCATTTTCTTCAGGATATGTCATTAAAAATAACTTTAGAGGAAAAATAACTCCAAATTTTGTAATAAAACCAAGTTTAGGAGGAATTTATTGCATGCTGGGTGTTACCTTCCTGCTTTGTAAAAAAGCTCGGAAAAAAAAAGAAAAAACAAAAACTTTTTGAAACAGCAAACTATTTGTAGAAATGCAGATTTAAAATGTGGCTGACACTGTGTCTGGGGGTATTGTGTTATTCTTCCTTTTTCTTTTCTTCCTCTTCATTAACTAAAAAAAAATTGATCTCAGAGTAGGGGGAAATAATTTTTTTTTCTTTCCCTAGCTCTGGAAAAATTACTGAGTAAAAAAGCGGGGGGGGGGGGAGGAAAGGAAAAAATTAGAAAAGAAAAGAAAAAAAGAAAAGCCAGACTGTTTTGTGTTTGAGAGAAAAAAGGCAAAACATTATGTAGATTTCAAAATTCAAGATGTAAAATGCTTGTCTTGAGGAAAGTTTGAACCCATTAGTCCTTGTCACATCACGTCAGGAACTGTAGTGACAGACAAAGAGTGATGGGTTCAAACTGAGAAGGGGGAAATTGAGGTTACAGGTATGGAAAAAATCCTTCCCTGTGAGGGTGGGAAGGGGCTGGGATGGAATTCCCAGAGCAGCTGTGGCTGCCCCATCCCTGGAAATGTCCAAGGCCAGGTTGGAGCCACCTGGGACAGTGGAAGGTGTGGAATGGGGTGAGTTTTAAGGTCCCTTCCAACCCAAACCATTTTGTGATTTTATGAGAGTAAAACCTTGGGAAAAAAATGGAAAAATGATGGGGAAAAAACCCCAACCCAAACCAAAATGCTTCTGCAAGGGAAATAACAAGATTTATTTGCGTGAAAAAGAATGGAAACATTTTTGTGCAGAGGAAGTGTCCAAGGGCAGGTTGGACAGGACTTGGTGCAACCTGGGACAGTGGAAGGTGTGGAATGGGGTGAGTTTTAAGGTCCCTTCCAACCCAAACCATTTTGTGATTTTTATAAGACTAAAACCTTGGGAAAAAAATTGGAAAAATGACAGGAAAAAAAAAAAAGCTTCAGCATGGGAAATAACGAGATTTATTTGCTTGAAAAGAGAATGAAACATTTTTGTGCAGAGGCTCTGCACAAGCCAACCTATTTCCTAATTACAATTCCTTATAAATGCTTTTCAGCCTATCAGCTTTGGCCACACAATGCTGCTAATGCTTCTAACACCAATCACCTGTAATTTTACCCCACATGATCTGGCTACAATGCATCTTTCACAGTTCTAATTCTCCAAAATATCTGATTTATTTGCAGGGTCATCATTAGAAACTTGTTTCCAGTTCCATTTCTCTCTCAGCAATGTCTGTCCTGTCCCATGGCTTTTCTCAGTCAGCATTTCTTATCTCTTATCAAGGTTTGCACACAGATGCACAAAACCCCGTGAGCTTTCAGTCAGGCTTTGAGAATCCTCCACAAATCCATTCCTCACGTTCCCTTTTGTCTCTTTGGTCTCCCTGTGCTCCCTGGCAGTTCCAGTGAGGGCTTTGGCATCGTGGAGAAGATCCTGCTGCTCTCCTTCATCTCCGCCGTCATCCTCATGGCCATCCTGGGCAACCTGCTGGTCATGGTGGCCGTGTGCCGGGACAGGCAGCTCAGGTGAGCCCCTGCCCTGCTTTGGGGTAAATTTGGGAGGAAACTGCTGTTGGAACCCTGATCGCTGAGTGCAGCCCTGAGATGTTTTGGTTTTCTGAAATTCTTTCCCCAAAAAATTTTCCGTAATCGAAAAGAAAAGTGGTTTTGTGACTGTACCATGTTGTTCATTCCTTTCCCTAGGAGGGACTTCTTCTTGATGTCCCTCTGGTCTGACCAATGTGATTGAAAAAGTTTGCCTTTGTTTCACCAATCGAATTGGTCTGTGGAGAATAGTATAAAAAAAACCTCCACATCCCAAAAATAAAAAAGGTTTTTCAACCTTCTAAAGTCAAAGTCTGTGTAGTTGTAGTGTACAACAACGTCAACTGAGAATTTCAGCCTTTCTGTGCTGACAGGCACCGACCCCCAAGGAAACACTGCATTTGACCTGAGGCCGTGGAAAAGGCTCCCAAAATTGAGTGACAGCCCTGGGATTGTGGGTGTGGAGTTTGAATAGAAGTGTGTTATCTCACAGGGTGGAAAACTCAGAGTTTAAGGGTTTAGAATATACTAATATATATATAAAGCAAAATGGAGGGATTAGGGCTGAGGCTGAGTCCTTCTTTTTCACCTCCTTCTTCATGGCTCTGGGTGGGATTTTGTAATTGGGTAGAAAAATCCACATTGAGGGCCAGGGGTAGTTGGTTATTGGGTTAAAAGTAAAAATTATTTAGGTATCTATCATTTCTTAATTAGACAGTTTATCCCTTAAAAGCCTTGTAGAGAGAGACAGGGCTCCATTGTTAGTTTATTAGCCAGATGTGCTGTAGAACTCATGGTTTGTGAGACTGTAACATAGATAATTAATAAATATCTGAGTCCGAATAAGAAATATGGTCTGGAGTATTTAATGCTGACCCTGGCAAAAAGAAGATAAAACACAACAGGAAACCCCCAAATGGGGTCCCTCTGGAAAGCAAACCCAAACGGCCCCTACCCCAGCTGGTCCAGGAAAAAATCTTCTTAGAGAAAAGTGGAAAAACCATTTATTTAACAAACAAAGTGCCCACAAGCATAAAAAAACTCTCACCGTTCTGAAGAGAGATGGCAAAATTGAGAAAGTCCTGCCATGGGTGTAGCTCAGCTCTCCCAGTCTCTTATCAGTCCCTCCAGTGCTGGAAAATGCTGTCCTGGGCCTGGTGGGCTTCATGTGTGAGATCTGGGTGCTCCCCTGGGTTTTCAGTCCAGAACAGGTTTAAACACTCCCAAGAAAAATTAAAAAACAGTCCAGGGAACTTCTCTGCCTCAGCTAGCTAAAATCTGCCTAAAAGCACAGGGGGTCTCTGTCCCACTGTGTGTCCATGCTGCAGACAAACAGAGTCCAGGAGAGGAATGTGGAGGAGTGAGAGCAGATTCTGAAAACAAACCCCGTGTTTCTTCTTCCCCCCTTCACTCACAGAACCAGCCTGAAAGGTGTAGAACTTAATATCCAGCAAAAACAGACATTTGGGGATAGAAACATCATAAAGTCACCCCAGGACACCCACCCAGGTGGCCCTGGGCACTGTCCCCAGGAGCTGAGGGCAGGAGCAGCCACCAGGGAGGTGCCCCTGCCCTTCAGGACCTGCTCTGCCCTCAGCTCATCCTGCAGCACATCATTCCCATCCTCATCTTTTCAGCATTCTCAGTGTGGAAAACCAGACAAGTCAGTGAAGAGCACAGCTAAGCAGCAATTCCCTGGAGATACAGTTTGGCCTCTGCCCCTTTTTCCATCTCGGATTTGCCCCCGAGCTCATCATCACCACATGGACCAAGGTCTGGCTGTGATGGTGCAGCACCAGCACAACTTAGCAAATGTTGCCCACGATTTGAGGGGGTCACAGGCACAATTCCTGTCTCCAGGCTGCTGCTAACCCTGGGAATTGTCAGCCCAGCCTTAGGAGCAGAGAGAGAGATTTAACAACCTCTATTCATGTGCTGCGTGGGATTTTTAATGGATTTAATTCTATTTTATTGTTGTGATTTAAAAAGTACTCTTCGAGTTAAAATTACAGCTTCAGTCTAGATTATTCTCAGTGCTTTCTGGAAGGATTTTCTCCATTTACAAGTTAAAATAAAATCTCCCTTCTGCACCCCAGAGTCTCCAGTACAAGCTGTGAGGCTGAGCCACATGCAGAGGCCTGTGAGCATCCTTTTGCCTCCTCTGGGTGAGCAGAAAGATGTCCTTAGGCCAGGAAAATGGTGGATATTTAACTTTAAAAGCCAGGAGCAAGCCAGGGGTGACCATATAGAGTGAGGAGTGTGTTAGAGAGGAGCTTTTAGTGTGATGGAGCAGATAAAACCCAAATTCCAGCAGGAATCTCTATCCATGTGTGGAAGCTGCTGCACTGAACCCACCCTGATTTTGTGCTCTGCCTTGCAGGAAAATCAAGACCAACTATTTCATTGTTTCCCTGGCCTTTGCTGACCTGCTGGTGTCTGTGCTGGTGATGCCCTTTGGAGCCATCGAGCTGGTGCAGGACAATTGGATCTATGGAGAGATGTTCTGCCTGGTGAGGACATCCCTGGACGTGCTGCTGACCACAGCATCCATCCTGCACCTCTGCTGCATCTCCCTGGACAGGTATGAGCTGGGGAGGGGCCCTGCTGGAAGTCTCTGCTGTGCTCTTGGTTATCCTGAGCTGCCAGAGGGTAAAGATGGACCTGGTGGGAATGGCAGAGCAAGAAATCTCTCCCAGGGGCTGATTTTGGAGAGAATCCTGATGAGGGCAGAGGAATTTGGAATGGGATGAAATTTATGGTGAGGCCCTGGGTTGTTCTGTGTTGGCAGCACTGGGCAGGTGTGGCTCTGTTCCTTCTTTGCAGTAAAGACACATCCAATGTGTCCAAAGGTGGGACAGAGGGAGGGGTATCATGCACAGAGGGTTGTTCCAGCAGAGAAGTTCCTCTGCTGCCAGGGAACAGGGACAGGAGGAGAGGGAACGGCCTCAGGCTGGGCCAGGGGAGGCTCAGGGTGGACAGCAGCAGGAATTTCCCCATGGAAAGGGAGCTCAGGGATCAGAAGTGCCCAGGGAGGTTTGGATCCCCATCCCTGGAGGTGTCACCTGGATGTGACACTCAGTGCTCTGGGCTGGTGACCGGGTGGGGATTGGGCACAAGATGATCATTAAGATCTTTTCCAGCCTAAATCTCCTGGGAGATCTTAAAAACTTTCCTTTCTTTCAAATTTTCTTGCCACCTAAAAGTAGAACCCAAAGCTTCATTAATTTATGGTGAGCAATTCTGTTTGAGTGCTGTCTGCAGGTTTTCAGGGGAAATGGTAGAACTTCCATAAGAGTTTTTCACAAGATAAACACTCAGTAGAAAACATTTTGGCTATTCTCATAATATGTAGAGCTTTTCTTTTCTTTTGGAGTTCTGTGTGGAGATTTCAATACCTTTAAAAACACTCTTACTTAGTACTGCTAACAAGGCCAAAATAACCATAATTATTCTTGTCATTATGACAGCTGATATTTAAATATGTGGCATTTCAATATCTTGAGAGTCTGAGTGCAGTCAGATTTCAAAAAAAAAGTTGCCTAACCTCTGTATTGATGGGCAGCACTGCTCTGGAGTGGGAGACAAGGCACCACTAGCACAGGCAGTTTTGTATCCAGAGAGAAGCTGACGTCCAACAGCCACAGCTCCTGTCCTTATCTGCAAGTTTAGATGGCTGGAACACAAATGGGAAGCTCATTATCTTCAAACCATTGACAAATTGCCACTCTGAGCCAATTACCAGGAAAGCAGATGTTGGGCACCGTGCTCTGGACATGACCTTGCTCTCTGAAATGTTGGAGTTTGATTCTCCAGGCTCTTAATTAAATAGAGAGGCTTGTGGAGAGAAGGGGAAATGGGATTTCAGCCCTGAATCTGCAGCAGGGGGTGAGGAACCTCCTGTGTGGAGGGCACAGAAAGGAGGTTCCCCCTTTCTCCTGCCCTCCTGGAGACCCCCCCATGTCCCCTCCTCCTGCTACCCATCCCCATCTGTCCCCAAGATCCTGGGACAACCTTGGAGTTGATGCTTTAGGGATATCCCCCCACCTCAGCCCATGGTGGTAAAAGTTCTTGGCAGAACCTTGAATTTCTCTAACATTTTTTTAGTTGGTATGGGGTTGTTTTTTTCCACAGTGAGGATGGATTGAGAACATCGTGGAGGAGCCAGAGTAGAGGAGGAGAAGGTGGTGGATGAGCCCAAAAGGGCAGAGCAGGTGGATGAATGAGAGTTTTTTTGGAGGGAAGGATGACTCAGCCCAGCATGGATCCCTCCCTGGGCTGCAGAGGCAGCACTGATTCCATCCCAGGGCTTAATTCAATTTTTTTTTTGCTGTTTGCTTTTGTGTTCATTCAGAATTTATGGCGGTGTGCTGCCTCTAGTTGGTGTTTTTCTTTTCTGTGATCTATTTCCTGCCTTCTGTTTTATTTCAGGGCATGCAGGTGTGAGTTTTAAAGGGTTTTTAAAGAAAACTGGGTGGTTAATCTAATCCTAAAGACTCTGTTTGGAAAGTCATTCCCTTCAACATATTCACAAAGTGTTGCTTGAAAAGACTTTTATCAGATAATGTCTTGTATCTGTTCCCACTTCTGCCTTCTGGAAAAAAAGGAAACGAGCTCTGAGGCTTGAATTCTCAAAGGCATTGGAGAAAATCTGGAAAAATCACCACATAATAAACTGATTTTACTGCTCAGACACAGGGAGAAAGGTACTGCAGAGAGCCTCTGTCAGCCTCAGTTGGAAAAGGGATTTTCCAAGGTAGGAAAAGTATCTCAGGGCTCACTAAATCCAAAGTTTGCTGCCACTGCCTTAAGCTTTTTCATCATCTCTTTGATATTCTAATATATTAGAGGGATTTACCCTTGAAATATTTATTTATTGCATGTTTTATGCATACATGCCCATTCTTTGTGCCAGTGCAATAAAAAATAATTGCACTGCAGATAAACAGACCCAGAAGCTGTGATGGAGTCTCCGGATACAGCGAAGCTGTCAGGAGAGGCAATTTTCTCCTCCAATATTTGCAGTCCAATTTGCAAAGCAATTACTTTTCAAAGTCTTCAGGAGGGGTGGGGAAAGCAACAGAGAAACAAATAGGTCCTAAATGTCTGTGGGTTTGGGTTTGGGTGCACATCTGGCACCTCTTTATGCAGCTGGAACAGCCTCTCCCTGCCCCCTGCACCCTCCNCTCCAGAAAAATTTCATTTCTTTTGCCACCCTTGCTGCCAATAACCCTCCACACACCTCAGCCTCATGGGGACCATGGAGGAGCCCTCTCTCATCTCCATTTGGCAACATACATTTGTTTGTGTTCCCTGCTAAATTTATCCAGCTCCAATTAACTGTTCTCTTTAGCATTTTTCTCAGTGTAATTATCTCAACACCAGGCAGGCCGTTGTTTTTCTAATAAGAATTTAATTTTGTGAGATAGAATCATTTTAGAACATTTTCTTTTTCTGGACCAACAGTGCAGAACTTTTGTTTTCTTTGGCACAATGAGAGCCTAAAGCTTATTTACTCAGTGGGAAAAAGGAAAATAGAAAGAGCTGTTCTTTCCAAAAAAAATGTTCAAATCTGGTTATACAGAGGCCAGAACCTGTTTTCACTGAAATATCAGCAACAGTAGTGTTGGATTAATTTCCCACAGGCACAAATAAATTGAAATCATGGCTCCTTAGGTTCATCACTTGGTCAGGGCTCAGCTGGAGACTCTGTCCCAGTCTGGATTCTCTGAGGGACAAGGACAAGGGCAGTGACATCCCCCTGACAGAGGGTTTGGCTCTTGCACCTAACTTTGGGAGAGAACCAGCAGCACCCACAGTTTTCCCATCCTTTCATCTTCTTTTTTTAGGATTTCACATCCTTTTGTCTTCTTTTTTTTCTAGTTTTCCCATTTTTTGTCTTCCTTCTTTTTGCAGTTTTCCCATCTTTTGTCTTTTTTTTTTTTTGCAGCTTTCCCATCCTTCTATTCTTCTTTTCTTTTCGTTTTTCCCATTTTTTGTCTTCTTTTTTTCATTTTTCCCATCCTTTTGTCCTTCTTTATTCCAGCTTTCCTATCTTTTGTCTTCTTTTTTTTTTTTTCCCAGCTTTCCCTTTTTTTTCCTTTTTTTTTTTTTTCGAGTTTCCCCATCTTTTGGCTTCTTTTTTCCTAGATGATCTAAGGGGGGGTGGGGGTGAAATATTACTCAGTGTGAGTGCTCAGCCAGCGTTCTGTGCCTCATCCTGGCCCCAGTGATGATCCAGCATATGCTCTGTACATCATTTTCCATATGCACATGACACCAAACGCTTGGAAGCGTGGGCCACCCCCAGAGGCAGGCTGTTAATAAGGCTGGGGGTGGATTTGTCTGGCTGTGATAGCTCAAGAGCTCCTTGCAGGGTAGTGCCTCCAGGCTCCCAGCCCCAAACTGCTCTGCAGACCAGGGGAGATGCTTTTATCCCTCCCCAAGGGCAAGGAATGATCTCCTGCAGCTCAGTAATCCTGTTTCTGTAGTGCCCAGGAGGGCAAGGAAGGAGCATGGTGTGGTCAGAGCATCACAGGGCCTGAGGATGGAGCTGAGATCTCCAGGGCAGCTTTTCCACAGCCACAGGGTTGAGGAGGTGTTTGGATAAAGAAATAGTTTGCTTCCTTGCCATGGCCCACAGCTGGATTGTGCTGCTGTCAGACAGATCCTGGGTGTGGAACTGGAGCAGGACATTCCAGGGCCTGAGAGAAGATGGAAAAAGAGTGCCAGGACAAGGGAATGGTTTCCAGTTGGGAGAGAGATTGGGATTTGGGCAGGAATTCCTGGCTGGGAGGGTGGGCAGGCCCTGGCACAGGGTGCCCAGAGAAGCTGTGGCTGCCCCTGGATCCCTGGAAGTGTCCAAGGTCAGGTTGAACAGGGCTTGGATCCACATGGGACAGTGGAAGGTGTCCCTGCCCGTGGCTGGAGTGGAATTAAATGATTTTTAATGTCCCTTCCCTGTGATTCTGTGGTTTCTGCAGTGGCCAGGAGAGCCATAAGGGCAGAGAAATTATGGATTTCATCTTTTCAGCCACCTGTAAAATGTTAGCACTTGATTCATTCCTGTGGCAAATGTCTGATAAGGAAAAGGAGAAGTATTAGAATAACCTTTGCTTTATTGGAAGAGCTGCAGCTCCGGGAGGGGATTCCTGTGTTTCCCCTTCAGTGGAGAATGTCATTGCAGAGGAGAGGAGGTTTCACATCAGCTGCTCTGCCCTGGGTAACAGAGTAACGTTTGTAAGGAACTTGACTGAGAATAGAGAGAATTAATATTTAATTTGGCCTGGACAGGGTATTAATCATGTGTATATATTGCATTTTATGTTCATCCATCACGCTGCCACAGCAGCACATATCAGATATTCCTTGTGAGCCCAGGAAAACAGCTCTGCCTGGAAATGAAGCAGAAACACAGAGCGTGTCTTTATCCCAGCCTCTGACTAAAACTATTGATAATCTCACAGATATAATTACTTTTCTCCCAGTGAATAAATAGCTGTTTAAATGCTCAGGCCACCACATACATCAAACCACCAGCTCCTGCAGAAACTGTGACTTCCAGGCCTTGTGGTGGCACTGCCAGCTGTCTGTCACCTGACTCCCGGGATGGAAACCTGCTGGGCTCTGCAGGAGTGGGAGCTGTGCTCCCCTGCCTCCCTCCCCATCACACAATTGTCACCCACGCCCTGCTCAGGGCACTTTGTCACCCAAAACAGCGACAGGAGGGAGCTCAGCTGAGCACGAGGGAAGTTCTGGGAGCAGCACCAGCGGAAAATGAAATAAAATAAAATCTTTTGACATGAAAAGTGGTGGAAAATTGCTGCTGAATCACTGGGAGGGAAGAAATATGAGAGCTTAAGGTGTCATTTTTACAGGCATAATTTTTACTCTAATGGCCTTTAATAGCAGGAACAATTCAGTGTAATCCTTTCAGCTGCAGCAGAGAGAGGATTGGGGAAATGTGATCATTCAAACTGCTGGCAAGAATTGTTTTCCTGCTGTACTTAATTAGCAGTGTACAGTGGTTTTCCCTTCCTGTTTGCTTAGCCAACTTGTCCAAGGCTGGCTGCTGTCTTGGCTGCTTTTATCCTTTCATTTATTGGATTTCTTCTTTTGCCCTTTCTGCAAAGAGCTGGAGTCTCTCGTGAGTTGGCTTTGATGCCTTTGAAGTCCAGCACCTTCAGTGGGTGACTTTGAGATGAGAAAAAACTAAATAGTTTAAATATATATATATTTCATATAAATCCTTTTTGTGTTGAGAGTCAGAGGAGCAGCTCTGATGCCAAGGGAAGCTCCCTCTGTCCCAATCAACATCCCAAAAATTCCCATTGGAATTCATTTCCTGGGACAAGGATCAGCCCCAGGGGAGCTGGAGCTCCACCAGAGGAACATTTCACCCACAGGTCTAAAAGATTTTCTCCTGGCAAATCCTATTTCTTTGGAAGTGCAGCTTTCCAGAGGAACAGGCTGATTTTTCATGCACGCAGGAAAGCAGAGGAGAACAGAGGAATTATCAAATTGCAGGAGCAGTTGAATGCCTGTTTCAGCGTTTTTCCCCTGTGACATTTTGAATCTTGTTTCAAAGAGACTTTTAAGAAATGTTTTCTTTTGACACTTTGATATTATTTCAAGCCTCTGTGTGGAATATATCATCTGATTTTATCAAAATAAAGCAATTCACTTGACTCCACATGACTTTAATAAAAAAAAAAAAGCCTGAGGAAAAAATGGAAATTCATATATTTTTGTGCCTGTTTAGGACAAAGCTCTTGGTTCCCACCCAAGTCTTCATGAAATAAATGCAGATCTCAAAGAGCAGCTTTTTAATACACACACGTGTGCTTGCTAATTTAATTCCTCTAATTCATGGTTCTGCTGACCTCATAAAATTTTTTACAGAGTGTGCTGAAATCCAAAAATCTAAAGAGCCAAAAATATTTTATTGGGAACTTGAAGCTGATTGTCAGGTCAGGACCATTGAAAGTCTGCAACTGGATATTTGCTGGCCTGGTTTTCTTCCATAAATAATCATTTCAGAGCCAGAGATTTCCAGTTTTAGATTTGCTACCCCTTCCTGATGGAGAGATCCACCTGCAGGGGGTGGCACAGGGATCAAACAAAGAGAAAATTTGATTTCTTATCTCTTTGAGAAGACATTTTTAGGTCATAACTATTTGAGGAGCAGGGACCCGTTGTACTTGGGATATTTTGAATGGATCTGGAGGAAGGAGGAGAGTTCAGGGCACATCCCCTCCATGGTACAAAGACACCTTTGCCCTGCCCTTGGGAAGGTTAAAGCCCAGCTGGAAAAGAGGTGGATTCCTGGGAAATGGAAAAACACACTTCGTTTTACTGACATGTTCACAGCTTTGGGAGACTTTGTTAATTTGTTAACAGCTTTTGCAGCTTTGTCAAAATAAATCTCCAGTGCAGGCAGGAAATTCACCTGAGGCTGCCTGGAAGGAAGGGATATTCCTTGGAGGGTGAGGACATCCTCAGTGCAGAGAGAGAGCAGGGCTGAAAATGGAATTTCTCCCTTGCCCTGCGACCTCTGACAACCCACAGTATTTACCTGTTCCTCATTCTCCCTGGCTGGAAAGCAAAAACTCTGTTTTTTCCTTTAACCCAGTGGAAGTACCCCAAGTTCCTGTGTGAGAGGCCCAGTGGAAGCAGGCTACAGACTCCTATTTTCCCTCTATTTCAAAAGGCAGGAGAAGCAGCTGGAGAAAGGGTTTTACAACTTAATTTTCAGAAGGTTTGAAGCCTCCAGTGAGTGTTTCTGTCCCTTTTTTCCCTGCAGGTACTATGCCATCTGCTGCCAGCCCCTGGTGTACAGGAACAAGATGACCCCGCTGCGCATCGCGGTGATGCTGGGAGGCTGCTGGGTAATCCCAACCTTTATTTCTTTCCTCCCCATCATGCAAGGCTGGAATAGCATTGGCATCATTGATCTGGTGAGTAGCCAAGGAGGGAAACCAATTCAATGTGTTGGGTGCTGGATGTTCTTTAAAAAACAATTTCAGGGAAAGGGAAGAAGAGGGAGAAATTTTCCGTTCCCGGTGCAGAGGGGCTGCTCTTTATTTTGGGGAATTTCTGGAGGGGATCTTTAAGGGGGGGCTGAAGTGGTTCTGTCCTGGAAGGGCTGGCACAGGGACAGTGGTGGCCTGGGGGAGGATTTTGCCCACATTCACTCCCAGTTCAGTCAGGAGTCCTTGGGAAAATGGCCAAGCCCCAGCTGGCCCCTGACAACAACTCAGGAGTCCTTAGTCCTCTTTGCAGCTCTCACTTAAATAAGAGGCAGGATTATTCTCTTGGTAGAATTTGTAGTGCCAGGACAAGGGAATGGCTGCACACTGCCAGAGGGCAGGGTTAGATGGGATATTAAGAAAAAGTCCTTCTCTGTGATGGTGATGAGGCCCTCTGCATGCCCAGGGAGGTTGTGGATGCGTCCAAGTGTCCCAGGATGGTTGGACAGGACTGGGAGCAGCCTGGTCTAGTGGAAGGTGTCCCTGCCCATGACAGGGGGTGACATGAGATCCTCTTTAAGGTCCCCCTGAAGCCAAGCCATTCTCTGATTCTCCCATTCCCACTCCCTCCCTCCTCCCGTGCCTCGCCCTCCCCTCCGCACCGCAGATCCAGCAGAGGCAGTTCAACAAGGCCTCCAACTCCACTTACTGCATCTTCATGGTGAACAAGCCCTACGCCATCACCTGCTCCGTGGTGGCCTTCTACATCCCCTTCCTGCTGATGGTGCTGGCCTACCACCGCATCTACGTGACGGCGCGGGCCCACGCGCGGCAGATCCGCCTGCTGCAGCGCGCGGGGAACCCGCAGGAGCCACGGCAGCACCCGCAGGAGCACCCGCAGGAGCCACGGCTGCACCCACAGCACCCACAACAACACCTCCAGGAGCCACAGCAGCACCTGCGGCAGCACCCACAGGAGCCACGGCAGCACCCACAGGAGTCACGGCAACACCCTCAGCAGCACCCTCAGGAGCCACGGCTGCACCCGCAGCAGTACCCACAGCAACACCTCCAGGAGCCACAGCTGCACCCACAGCAACACCCACAGCACCCACAAGAGCACCCTCAGGAGCCCCGGCAGCACCCCCCCGACCAGCACAGCACCCACCGCATGAAAACCGAGACCAAAGCTGCCAAGACCCTGTGCATCATCATGGGCTGCTTCTGCCTCTGCTGGGCCCCGTTCTTCATCACCAACATCGTGGATCCCTTCATAAACTACACGGTGCCCGGCAAGCTGTGGACGGCCTTCCTGTGGCTGGGCTACATCAACTCGGGCCTGAACCCTTTCCTCTACGCCTTCCTCAACAAGGCTTTCAGACGTGCCTTCCTCATCATCCTGTGCTGCGGCGACGAGCGCTACCGAAGGCCTTCCATCCTGGGCCAGACCGTGCCCTGCTCCACCACCACCATCAACGGCTCCACGCACGTGCTGAGGTGAGTGCTGCCCTCAGGGGGGCTGCCTGCAGCAGGTTAGAGGGTGTTAAAGGAGTTTTATGAAGTGGGTATTTATTAAAAGGCCTTCAAAGGATGCACCTTGGGCAGTGCAAGAGCCTGGCCAAGGCAACACCCAAGATGGACCCTGAGTCAGGAGCTTTCACACTTTTATAAGTTTTGGTCCATTTACACGTTGGGGTTCATTGTCCAATTACAGCTCCAGGTGATGCAGTCCCATCCTCCCAGTTTGCTCTCCTCAATTCCCTGTTGTTTGCACTTTTGGGGCCTGAAGCTGCAATGGTGTCCTTGGTTCTGGGGCTGGAAAAGGGTTGTTCTTTCTGACTGAGCTGTGAGAACTTGCTGACACTTTATATGAAGTTCAGAGTTATGTACCAATGCTGTGCAGAATCTGGAAAATATGAAAGCTGCAACTTAAGGCATCAGGGGTGTCCTGGGAGACGTCTGGGGAACTTGGGGCTGGTTCTTCTGATGCCTTGAGAGGCCGCCTAGAACAGAGCTTAGATGGTGTTAAAGGAGTTTTATAAAGTGGGAATTTATTAAAAGGTCTTCAGAGGATTTTTTTGTCTGACTGAGCTGTGAGGAGAACTTGCTGACACTTTATATGAAGTTCAGAGTTATGTACTAATGCAGTGTGGAATCTGGAAAATATGAAAGCTTGAACTTAAGGCATCAGGCGTGTCCTGGGGAATGTCTGGGGGACTTGGGGCTGGTTCTTCTGATGCCTTGAGAGGCTGCCTAGAACAGAGGCTAGATGGTCTTAAAGGAATTTTATAATGTGGATATTTATTAAAAAGGCCTTCAAAGGACACACCTTGGGCAGTACAAGAGCCTGGCCAAGGCTACACCCAAGATGGACCCTGAGTCAGGAGTTTTCACACTTTTATAAGTTTTGGTCCATTTACACGTTGGGGTTCATTGTCCAATTACAGCTCCAGGTTATCCAGCCCCATCCTCCCAGTTTGCTCTCCTCAATTCTCTGTTGTTTGTGCTTTTTGGGCCTGAAGCTGCAGCAGTGCCCTTGGTTCTGGGGCTGGAAAAGGATTGTTTTGTTTAACTAAACTGTGAAGAGAACTTGCTGACACTTTATATGAAGTTCAGAGTTATATATTAATCCAGTGCAGAATCTGGAAAACATGAAAGCTGAAACTTGAGGCATCACCCCAGGGCTGCACAGAGCCTGCAGCCACCAGCAAGAGGAGTCTGTAGAGGATTGCTTTCATTTTGCAATGTCTTGGTGGCATAAATGCTTAGAAATAACTATTAAATGCTTAGGAAAGGGATAAATAAATGCTCAGAAAGGGATGGGGCAGAAGCAATCCTGAGGGTGCTCAGACAGGCTGGGTTTGTAGGGAACTGGTGTGTGCAGTTTCTCCAGGGGTGTGCCCAGGAAAGAGCTGGGAGAATGCAGAAGGTGTGTGTGAATTTTGGCATCTTTTGGTCTGAAGGGAACAGTTTGACCCTGTGGGTGCTGCCTCCTGCATCTTCTTTAGGAAAGGGACCAAAAGTTTCTGCAAATGGGGAAGTTGTGCCAGTGGGATTTTACAGGTGCTCTTTGTCCCCTGGCAGGGAGAGCAGTGCCAAGAGGGACAGACCTTGTGCTGAACTCAGCTGTGGTAAAAAATCAGCACAACAGTGAACTGTAAATAGATGGGGATCTCTGGGTGTTCAGGCTTCTGTGCAACAGCAGACTGAAAAAAGCCAAAGTCATCTGAAAAATGCTGTGTTCCCCTTGAAACAGATTGTTTGCATTTCTTCTGTCATGAGTAGATATTTATTCAACACAAACCAACAAGCTCCTGCCTCCATGAATCACTGAACTCTTGTACAGCACAAGTGGATGGGGAGCCAGGTCAGCATTGCTGCAATTCCTGGGGGAAACAACTTGTGAAATTTTGCTACAGCAAAGAAGATGACTTTGGGTGAAATGTATTTGAGCAATGATGAGAGCAGACAAACTCTGGAACATCTGGGTCAGGGAGGTCACTCTGGTGTGTTCCCATTTCCTCTCAGAAGTGCTCAGAGCACTGCATTGGTCTCTTCAGGGAAAGCTCTGGTGAAAGGTTTATTTATCACTCATTTTTCAGCACTGAGAGGTCTCCTCCAAATGTCAATTGGATTTCTCCAAAGGAAAACACATTCTGATTTTTTTTCTCTTGAAGGAGCCAAGGGAAACAAAGTGGGGAAAAACAGAAACAAGCACCTTGAGGGGTTGGAACTGCAGTGAGCCCCAGTGCTCCCTGTTGGAGCAGGGGTGCACCAACTCAGGACTCCAGTTGTTAGAGGCTTAACAGCTCCACAGATCCATTGGAATAAAAATAAATCCATGCTGGTTGTAGGAAAGAGATCAGAGCTGCTGTGGAGCAAAAGGATGAGTGATCACAGAATTCTGGAACCATAGAATGGTTTGTGTGGGTCTTTGAATGGTTTGTGGTGGTTTTTTGAATGGCTTATGGCATTTTTTTTTTTGTGGTTTGAGATGATTTTTGAATGGTTTGTGATTTTTTTGAATGGTTTGAGATGGTTTTTGAATGGTTTGTGGTGGTTTTTTGAATGGCTGATGGCATTTTTTTAAATGGTTTGAGATGGTTTTTGAATGGTTTGTGATGCTTTTTGAATGGTTTATTGCAGTTTTTTGAACAGTTTGTGATGTCTTTTGAATGGTTTGAGATTTTTTTTTTTAATAGTTTGGGAGGTGTTTTTCAATGGTTTGTGGTGTTTTTTTGAATGGTTTGAGATGTGTGGCTCTCAGGCAGGATTCCCCCACAGCACAGGGTGGTCCTGGGGGTGGAGCAGTGACCCCATCCCACCTGTGAGGGGGAGATTTCATGGGCTGCAGCTGTGGCTCAGCTCAGGAAAGGCAGAGGTTGTTCCTCAGGGCTGTTCCTGGTGCACCCAGCAGGTCTCTCATGGATCTGGGCTTGCAGGTAAAATATCTCCTCCTGTTCTTCCTCCTCCTCATCCCTCATCCGTCCCTGGGCAGGAGGGCAGATGAAGAGACCAAGGCAGAGCAGCACACTCAGTGCTGGGGGTTGGGAAGGGTTAAAATTCTGACTGCTTGGGAATTTTAGTGATCCTGTCAGATGAATCAGAGCTCTGACAGGTTCTGTCTCCTTCACTGCAAGTTCATCAAGCCCAAGTGGATGGTTTTGTCTTCCCTCCATTCCCCATCACTCTCTGTTTCACACTGGATTTTCACTGGGCATTTTTGGAGGTATTTTGGGGGCAAGTGTGGAGTTTTTGTGCTGGTGGCACCCACAGAGCTTTTGGGTCTGTGTTGTCCTTTCTCCAGCAGTTCCTTTGTTTATGGCACCAAGAGAGAAGATTTTTTCCCCCTTGCCAAGGTGCTGATAAATCACATTCCCACTAAATTCTTTTTTTGGAAATTCCTGAGCAAAAGCTTGAGAAACACAGCAGATGATGAGCATTTAAAAGTGGTGATTTCAGTGATATTTCATTTATTTTGCCCAGGGCAGGGCAGCCAGAGGTTGCTCAAAATGTGTTTTCCACTCCAGAGGTTTTGGTTCAGGGATCAGCTCCCTGTGCCAGCAGAAGTGGCTCCAGACCAAGCCCGAGCTGAGGGGATCTGATTGCTGCCTGGAAATGCTAATATTGTTATATAGGCAAGAGATAATTTGGTTTTCACCTAAATTTCATTAGCTGCCAACCTGCAAAGGGATTCTCTAAAAACACGGGGGATGATTAGACTCAATAACAACTAAAAAAAGAGTTTTGTCATTTCTTGAAGGAGCTTTCTTAGTTTTTTAATGAAGCTTTGCCAATATTTGCAGCCAAACTTCTGTTCCAACTTCCCTGGCGTGGTTTTCCAGCCTGGCATCAGTGCCAGCCTTCCAGTGACATTCCCTGAGACCATCAGAGGTTCCTCAGACACATTTGGGCTGAGCCAGGGAGTGCAGGGCAGATTTGGGATCTGCTGCAGGATCCAGGGGCAGAGGAACCCTCAGGCCCAGGGGTGTGGGTGTTCCACAAAGCCCAAGTTACCATCCTGTGCCAGAGGAGCCTCCTTCCCCCAAAACCAGCTCCCCAAAGGGCAGGACACTGCTGAAGCCTTGTCCCAGCTCCAAAAATGCCTCACAGAGAGCTTCTGATGAAAGAAAAGCCTCTTGTAATTGTGTTGAGTGAAATCAAGGTATTTCTCTTATTTCCTACAAAGGAGAGCGGGGGTTAGAGTTTTAAAAACCACAGTTTCCTTCAATTTTCTAAAGAGACTCCCTTTCAATGGGCCTGGACATTGGAAAAGGAGATGACAGTGAAGCTAAACCCCTTTTTATTATTTGGCCTAACACCAGGTTCAGGATCAGAAGTTGTACATCAGTTTGTGCCTGGTGAGGCTCTGCAGGGCACCTTGAGCTTTGAAATGACTGAAACGTGTCTTTGGCTGCTTTCAATTGCACCTTTTGTGCTGTGGGTAATGAAGTTGCCCAAATCATCCCATAGTTAGTTACCAAGTGATAGTTATGAATTGATAGTTATCAAAAATCATGCAATTCCTAGTTCATGAAGTGATTGAGTTGTGTTGTGGTGGGGCAGGATCTCCCAGCTGGGGATAGGGATGCATGGCTCAGAGCAGAGCCTGCATTCCCTGCAGCTGGAATTCCTGACAGCCCCTCCTGGCAAAGCCAGACCTGGGGGAAACTTCCCACTTAAATAATGGAGTGCAGCTCCAACGACAGCATTTAGATAAAATACAGACACCCCTCATCATGCAGCACGTACTGAATCCAACTCCCAGACCTTTGCCAGTCTCTCCACTCATTCCAGAGATCCAAAACAGGATTTAAAACTAATTTTGGTACCTGAATAAATTCTGTTATGGGTAGAAATTTGCTCTCCACCTACTTGCCTTCTGTTTCAGCTGACCTTTGAATGTGTTGGGCTGGTTCTCTCCTCTCCAGAGATTAATTTGGTTTATCACCAAAGCGTTTTCAGACAATGCAAATCAGCATGTGCAAAGAGCTCCACATGCCTTGGGGTTAGAAATTCTATGGAAACTTCAGCAATTATTGTCATGTTCTGTTCTTCCTCGGGGCAGCAGTGTCTCCAACTCGGAGCTAATTGTGTAAGTGCATTTTAATTTTAGGTTCACTTCTTTGTTCTTCCTTTCAATAATTCTCTTCCTTGCTGATTGCTAGAGGAGAATTTATTCAAGTACTGTGTGCACCACCCCACTGTAAACGCACAATGTGGAAAAGCTTCCCTGTTGCTGCAGTAAAATTGTTTATAAGAGTTTTGGAGTGGCTGTGGGAGAGAAAATCTTGTTATTCCCAAGGTATTTTGGCCAGAAATTTGGTATTTCCAGGAAGGTGTCAAGGACTTTCAGCACATCTGTTGTGATTCGATTGGTTTTTAATCATTTGTCATTTTTGGGCTCCTCCCCATTGCCCATGGTGCTCACCCACCTATGCTCCCAGCCCTTGGACAGCTCTGAGCATCTTTCCACCTTCAGCTTTCCATTTCAAAACAGAAAAAAATGGCATTTGGAGGGTTTGGTTTGATTTATTTGGCAGAGCAAAGGTGATCCTTGCCACCATCTGCTGCTCAGTGCATCTTGAATGGGAACTGATGCAGAGCCAGGCTTGGTTTGGGTTTGCCACCAGTAGAGCTGCACTTCTGCTATGGGAATGTGGGAATGACATCCTGCCCTGCAAATATTCCATCCCTATTCAATCCAGCTGATTAAGGCTGTTCCTGCATGAGCTGATGATTTCCAGCCCTCACTCCTGCATTAATCTTTCTGTTCTGCGGCCACGCCAGACCAGAAAAGAGCATTTTAAATTGCAGGTAACCAGATTTAGGAGGCAGTTTGGGAACTCCCCAGGGACTCCTTCCCTGGGCTGCCCTTAAATTGGATTCCAGAAGGCACAGACACATTCCAGGCAGGGTTTGAAATGAGTTCTGCACAGCAATCCTTGGGATAAGCTTGGCTGTATAATTTTTTCCTTGCTGGAGCAGGGCTGGGAATGGGAATGGGAACATTGCTGAGGTTCATCCGGAATTTCTGCCTCCCTCTGGTGCTGCTTCCCCTCAGAGAAGTCAGAATTCCCTTCTTGCCGAATTCAGCCTTCCTTGGCAGCGGTTTCGAAGCCGGTGGTGTCCCTGGAGTGTGGATTGTGTCTGACACTGGCACTGCCGGGCTTTCAGAGCTCTCCCTGAAGGGTTGTTAATGAGGCTGTTAATTTGTGTCATTCCACCGAGCCATCAAAGCACTTCGGGGACTGCGGAGCACGTGGCGCTAAAGAGCTTTTTGCTTTATCTCTTGAAGTGTTTGTGTTGTCGCGGAATCGCTGAGGCTGGAAAAGCCCTCCAGGATTGAATCCAGGCTGTGCCTGATCCCCACCTTGTCGCCAGCCCAGAGCTCTGAGTGTCACCTCAGGAATTCCTTGGACACCTCCAGGGATGGGGACCCCAAACCTCCCTGGGCAGCCCCTTTCATGTTTTTATACTGTGCCTTGATACGATGTCACAGCCCAAACGATGTGACACACACACAGGAGCGTTTTCCTGCTCTCAAATCCTTTTCTCTCCCAAAATGAAGTTTAAAAATTCCTTTAACCTCCATGTTTTCCAAGCTCTGAGTCCTGGCGGTGCTTTTTCCAGCCCTGAAGTGAAGCCACTTCTGGAACAGCACATAAACAACACTTTAAGTGCCGTGCACAGCAATATATTGTGGAGATTTATTTAAGAATTGAAGGAAACAATATAGATTTGTCTCTTTGCAGAGCTACAGGAACCAGAGCACAGCCAAACAGGCAAACTCAAGTACAAAAGAAAAGAAAAATCAAGAATCTGGTCCTGTCTCGTATTAAAGTTATCTATGAGTAACTTTATCCCTGATTGATCTGTCAGTGCACAGGAGCAGCCCCAGTTTGCACTGATCTATTAAAGGCACATGAATGCGTTCAGGGAGATTCATGCCCTGTGCTGCTGTGCCTGACAGGCTTTTATAGCACTGTGCTCAGTATTTATTAGCACAGAAAGCACTTCATAACACTTGGATCCAACGTTTGAGACAAGAGCTGCACAAAGCAACTGCTCCATGGGCAGGAAAGCAATTAGGAGTGACACTTCCACAAGTGCTGCCAGGAGATCTGCAAAGGGCTGCATTCCCGGGGCTGGCAGGGGGGAAGGTGGGGATGTTTTATCCAGCAGGAGAGTCCCATCCATCTCCCCAGCCTGGGATGCACCTCCTGCAGCCCCCGGGCATCCCTGCAAATCCATCCTTGGGCACAGCCTCTGTGGGGGAGAGGAAAACCAGGCACTGATCTGTGCTCCTGGGACAGGGACAGGACCCAGGGCAGGACTGGAGTTATGCCAGGGCAGGTTTAGGTTGGATTTTGGGACAGGTTCTTCCCCCAGAGGGTGCTGGACATTTCCAGCATTTCCAGCACATTGGAGCTGTCAAAAGACTCCAGGATCACCAGTCAGGGATCTCCAGCAGCTCTGCATTGCCTCCATAAATCGGATTTTTTAGCCATGCTGAAGTCATGGGGACAAATAAAGTGGCCAAGCTACAACTCCTGGACTTTGCTTTAAGAGTCAGATGTGGCTTCCTCCAGAGAGGATCCTCAGTCAGACCAAAGGGGGGATGGAACTCATGGAATGAGCAGGAGAAAGGCAATGTCCACTCCCAAATCCCTTCCAGACCAGTACTGGAGAGGTTTTGGAAAACAGAGAGAGAATTCCTGCTTAAAACCCTATGAGGAGACAGGAAAAGGATCTTCTTGAAAAGCAGAACGATTCCCAGGATGGTTTATGGAAAAAAAGGGCTGCACCTGATGGCTCAGATGGTTCTAACACTAAAAGGCTCCTTTCAGGGGGAGGTTTGGGAATGTAGCTGTGACTCTCATTGACTGCTCAGTGTTTGATGTGGGGCTGTTCCTGATTAACCAGCGCTGTGTTTTTTCCTTTTTCCCCCCTTAACTCCCTCACTGTGTCTGTCTTTGCTCCTTCCTGCACTAAAAGTGGCTGTTCCTCTGTCTCCAAGCTCCTCCTGCTCTTCTGCAGCAGACCAGCTCCTGTCTAGCCATGACCATGCTCTGTAAGTCCTTTCTTTTATTACTGCAGCTCTGTCTGTTCACTGTTTATTGCAACCCACTCTAAACCCTCCTTTATTTCTGAATGTTTGTGGGGTGGAGCAGCAGCCCCAGGGGCACGAGGGTGTCTGGCAGGACATGGGGATGGGCTCCTGGCTGCAGGATCCTGTGGAAAACAGGGATTTTCCCCTTTGGGATGGTTGTTCTCACTCCAAGGACCAGGACACAGCACTGCAGGGTCTCCTCCGTGGGCAGCACACAGAGAAAAGCAGGATACAGAGAATGGGTTTGGATATTAGGAAAAATTCCTCCCTGTGAGGGTGGGGAGGACCTGGATCCCTGGAAGTGTCCAAGGCCAGGTAGGACCTGTCTTAAGTCAGTTAAACCTGACAGCTCAGAGACTTCCCCTTCCCCCAGAGGTTCCAGTTGTGTTCCTGCCACCATGGGAATGCCCCAGGGCCAGGCACTTCCAGAAGAGTGAAATAAGTGTGGAACTGGCTTCCTCCTCAAAATATTTTTGGAACGGGGGCAGGGGAAAGGAGCAGGGCTCATCCCAGGGCTGAGCAAATCCTGGTGGCCACAGTGACACAGTGACAGCCTCCCTGTGTGGAATGACAAGTCACAGGGACTGACAGGACACAGGGGATGCATCTCTCCCTTCAGTACCACACCCCACAGCATCCCCAGGTGCCATCCCTTCACCTGCAGCCCCAAATCCTGGGCACACTGAGCAGCTCCCACTAAAGCTGCAATTATCCCACCAGGTTTGTGGCAGGCAGGGGCTTAAGGGCTTCCCTCCTCTTTTTCCCTTCAGTGCTGTTGTTTATTCCTCATCAGGCACCCAGATTTCAGGGAGGCAGCAGATTTCAGCAGTTGCTTCATGCCAGCAGAGTTCAGGGTAATTTCTGTTCCCTCCATGTGGAATTTTGCACAGCTAGGTTCCCTAGGAGGGCTGGGCACACAGGGAGGGAAATATTTCAGAAGGCAAAGAGGATAGAAAAAAGGCTTTTATTGTCTAATTCTTACTACCTTTTATAAGGTGTTCCCATACACACTTAACATGGTTGGTGAATAGGAACCTGTTTTTAATCCCATTGGTTAAACCAGAGAAACACCAAAACACCACCCGGGGAAAGATTGTTTTGAGAAAGGAGAGTTGTTTTGAGAAGAAACTTTTTTGAGAAATTTTTCCTTGGGAAAAAGTTAGCAGCTGCTAGCAGGCTCAAATCTCTCAGCCCCAGAAATATCAGGCCCACACTGGAGGAAACAGAGAGTCACAGAATCCTTTGGGTTGGAAGGGACTTTACAGCTCAGCTCTGCCACCCCCTGCCATGGGCACCTTCCACTATCCCAGGTTATTCCAAGCCCTGTCCAACCTGACCTGGGGCACTTCAGGATTCTTCCCATTTTGGGATCTAAGGCTTCACTGAGCACTCAGAAGTCTCAATTCCAGCTGTACCTGGCTGTCGTTCCTTCAGTCCTTTGTGTCAGGTGTCTGTGAAATGTCCTCGTGTGAGTGTTTGTGTCTGCTCTCATCCCTCTGGAAACATCCCCGTGTCCATCCCTTTCTTGTGATCCATCTTGGCTGCAATTCTCCCAAAAAAGCTCCACTGGAGAGAGGCTGCAGATGTGATCTGCTGTGTGTGCTGCTCTCTCTGCTCTCCCGTGGGGTTGTTGCCTTTGCCTGGAACAATCCAAGCTGAGCTGCTGCCAAACCCTGTGACCCTTGGACATCACACCTCTCCCCTCGTTCTGCTGGGCACAGAGAGGAAAATCTTGATTTTTCCACCATATCTATGCAAAGCAGTTACAAAACCTCACCCATCTGGTCTGGTAGGATTTTATACTTCCCTGGTCAAAGTGACAAATACCTCCCTCAAGGTCAGGACAGCAGCAAAAGTAGGTCAGATTCAGAAAGCAACAAGGAGCAAGGACAAAAAAAATCAAAATGCAGTGGAAAAAGCTGCCCTGGGCAGCTCCTTCCATGATCTGGGCCAATTTTGCCTGGTCTAGAGACAGAACTGGGGTGATAAAACTGCTTCTTGTTCTTCTGCTTCTCTCTTTGTCCTTGTTTATGTCCCCCAGTTGATTTTGTCACAGTTGTTATTGATGAGATCCTCGGTGAGGCTGCAGAAACGTTATTGGAGATCGTGCTGGGTTTTTTTTTTTTTTTTTTTTTTTTGAGGCTTAGAAGCACTGAGAGAGAAGTTGTCAGTGCCTGTGTAGGAACACCAGTGATTGAAACACCTCAGGCACCAGAAAAAGTGGTTTCAACTTGTAACTCAAACCTTTCCCCACAATCATCCTTGGAGGCTGCCTGGAAGGAGAAGGAGAAGTTCCTTTTTGTCTTTTTTCCTACATTAACAATTCCTTGGTGTGGTAAGGATGAGCCCTGGTGGGAGTTATGGCTACAGTGGTACAAGAGATGTCTTGGAGAGAGGTTTCAGCAGCAGAAACCCAATTTCCCAAGGCATAAATCCTTCAGATTTGAGAACTGCTGTCAAAGAACCAATGGAAACAGCCAGCTTGGAACAGGCTTCCAGCTGGAAAGGCAATGAGGATGATCAGTGCCTCATTAGCAGCGTGACTCCAGGATTAATTGTGGAGTGGATTGATGGCAGTTTGCTGTGCCCTGCCAGTTCCACGTGCTTTTCTGCAGCAGGAATGAGCTCCAGGGCTGTGCAGCATCTCTGGCTTGCATCCAAAGGGAAGGAGAGGAAACCTGTCATGGTGGGAAGCAGGAGAGAGAGGGAGGCTTTCCCTTTTTTCCAGTTAAGCCCCAATGAAGGAGGAAACAGGCGTGTGTGTGTGTGTGTGTGTGTGTGTGTGCTCTGTATTCCACAGGCACATTCCAGCAGCAGGAGCTAAGCCAGCACCTCCAAAGGCTTCTCCAGGAAGCTTCTCCAGGACTTCTCCTTAAGATTTCAGGGATTTCTGAGCTGAAGCTGCTCCTCCACCCTCATTCCTTCCACCCGGGGCCACGGGAGCACGAGGAGGAGCGGGGAGGGGACGATGGTGCCGATGGCAGCACCATTTCCAGAGCTATCAACACTCTCATTGTCATAGCTCTTGGAATGGTTCTGCCATAAGCACTGGACTGCCAGCAGCTGTGCCTGGGAGGGCCTGGCCCACCTGCAGTTCCCCTCCCTTGGCATGAAGCCTGGTTCCTGAAGGATGGATGAAATCTGGCCCTCATCAACAACCACCACACTCTCCTCATCCACAAATCCCTGATGCCTCCAGACCTCCCTGCTTGAGCCAAGAAGAAGCAGAAAGTTCATGGAAATGTTGGGAGCGAACCAGTCAGGCCCTGCTTGTCTGTCTTTGGGAAGACTTGTTCTTTCACAGCGAGTTTGGGTGAATGGGAACGACGTGCTCATCCTCAGCAGCCCATCCCTGGGGTTGTGGAACTGCTGTGCTTTGTGCAGTTGTATTCCTGAAGGAATCACAGCTAGAGAGAAGATCCTGGTGACAAAATCATCACAAGTGGAGCTGTCAAGCAGAACCAGGAGCATCAGGAGCCCCAGGAGCTCTGTGGTCACAGGACAGCTCCTGCCTTTGCTCCCCTTTGTCCTTGCTCCAAGAGTTTTCCTGCAATGTTCCATATTTTACCACCCCAGTGTTTTTTTGGCAGAGAAGAGGAGGAGGCCCAGCAGCTGCAGAGAAATCATTGTGGATGTGCCAAGGTCCCAGGCAGGTGTTGGGGAAGGGAAAGGCCTGGCAAACAGGGCTGGAATTCCTGCTGGAACTGCCATTCCATGGGCAGCTGATCCCTTTTGGGGGCTGGCTCAGACTGGGGGATGCAGAGAGGGGCCAGGGCACAGGGCCAGGCAAAGCTTTTGGAACAAGAACAAGCTGTCACCTCTCGACAAATCCCAGATCTCTCTGTCTCCCACGAGCCTGATTCCTGCTCCAGAAGATCCCACAGGGATCTGAGAGCCCCAGCAAGGGGAATTGTGTTCCTGGCTCAGGGTGTGCAATATCAGGGACAGATTCTGGTCACTGAAGGGTCCAGGCATTTGTGACAAACTCACAGGTTACTCAGCCAACCCTCTGGAGACATTCTAAGAACTAATTAATTCTTTCAGTTTCTGGATTAAACTCTTGTGCAAAACATCCCATCAAACAGAGGCCATTATATGATGTGTTAGTGTAATTAAATAAAGAGAGAACTGAGCTCCAGAGATGCCCACAACACTTAATTAAGATTAATTAAGCAACATGAATTACAGCTGGAGAGGATGAAAGGGAGCAATTGAGAACTGGCTCAGTGAAGGGGTGGGATGTTGGGTTCATAAATTGTTTTTCAGAATCCCCAGCCAAGTTTATTTAAAGGGGTTGGGTTCAGCCCCTGGCACTGCCCCGTTCTCCTGCCCAAACACAGGGATCTCCTGCACCTGGGAGAGGGAAGGTCTGGATTTCTGGAGGCTCAGCAGCACAGATAAAGCTCTGCCAAAATAAACACAAGATTTCCTTCACTCCCTCTCTGAAGCTGCAGTGATCTGCATTCCTTGGAATCAGAGAAGTCCAGGATGGGTTGGGTTGAAAGGGACCTTAAACCTCATCCAGTTCCAACTCCAAACCACTTTCCACCATCCCAGGCTGCTCCAAGCCCTGTCCAACCTGGCCTTGGGCACTTCCAGGGATCCAGGGGCAGCCACAGCTGCTCTGGGCACCCTGTGCCACATCCTCCCCACCCTCCCAGCCAGGAATTCCTCCCCAAAATCCAACCTAAACCTACTCTCAGCTTGAAACCATTTGCTAAATTATTGGGCAAAGCACATCTTTGCTTCCCTCAACATAGCACAAAGAATCATGGCACAAAATAATTGAATTTATTTTGTGAGGGCAGTTATTGTTGTAGGAGAGGCCAGACTTCAGTCAGTTACATTGGGAACCTGATGGGTGAAAAGCAATTTTCTGTTCCATTTGCCACATGTATCACTGCTTTGCTTTTCCTCAGGAAGGAACAGACATAAATCTGAGCAGATTTTATTTACCAAAGCAGGGACTAAGGAAGAGATTTATGGACTGTGTCATCTCCTCTGGAGCAGAAAATAGCCAGGCCCAGGGGCAACCAAGGGATGGCACAACCTTCACAAGTTTGAACTTATTTGTTTGCTCTGCACAGCAAATTTGAAGGCAATGTATAAAGGTGGGGTCTCACAGGTGGCCCTGAAAGACCCTCAGATGGGCAGGAAGACCAGAAGGAAGCAGAAAATGACAGAAATAACCTCATGTTAAGAGCAGGGATATGGAAATGAAGGGTTTACACACACACAGGTGTTTTGATGGCCTTGGTTACCTCCTCCTGTGCCCAAAATCAATCCATTGGAACTGAATCAGTGAAACTCTTCATGTCTCAATCTGCAGGGAATTTCTCTAAGGAGTGATCTCAAAAAGAGTTGCTGAGAGCTGGTTTTACCTTGAGTAAAAACAAAAAAACCAAAACAAACCCATCAGAGAAACAATAAATATCTGCTTGATTATGATCCCTTGTTTTTTGGGTTCCCCTCATCCAACCTACAAAATAAGCTGTGCCTTATATTCAGATTTCTGCCTCTCCTTACCCCAGGCACAGCACATTCAAATGTTGAGCTTGGCATTTTTCTTTTGGGCACCTTCAGGAGATTTGAGGCTCTGCTCGTTGGGATGCTCAGAGGGGAAAAAAATAATAATAATAAAAAAAGGTTTTCCGTTTTCCTCAGGTCTTTGTTCCCAGAGGGTTCCTGAAATCCCAGAGGGAGCAGGGCCTGGCATCACCTGCACAGATCCTAAAAAACAAAAGATTTTCCTCAGGTCTTTGTTCCCAGAAGGTCCCTGAAGTCCCAGAGGGAGCAGGGCCTGACATCACCTGCACAGATCCTCACGGGCAGATGCCCAGGAGCAGTTCCTGGAGGGGCTGAGGTGGGAAAGCAGCACCAGCACAGGAGGTTTGGGCACAGAGGGACAGAAATTGGGGACAGAGCAGCCTCTGAATCACAGCAAAACAAAGCAGCAGCTCCTGTCCCCCCTCCTGAGGAGGATGTGACCCTGCTGGGAGAGAGCTCTTGGCAGGGAAGGGGATGAGCAAGGGGAGCATCATCCTTCCTGAGGAACAGGGGAAGGAACACAGGCACAGGCAATATGTGCTCCTTGGCTGGGAATCCCTGAACAAACTAAAAACCAGGAGAAAGTGCCCAGCAAAGTGAGGCAGGGAATGAATTGTGCTCCAGGGAGCACAGGGAGCACAGGGGGTCTGAAATCCCAGCCTGCACTGATCAAACCAAGGCTTTTGGGGGAGAATCTGGAGATTTTATTCAAATGAAGCACCCACTGCCAAAGTCCCCATCTGTGGTGTGACATTTCATCCTGAGAAAAGGCTCACCAGAGATGAGGAGTGGGGAGAACAGCTCCCAATTAATTAATATTGTTCACAATGTCACCCATGAAACTTTCCAAATTCACACCCAGTGGGTTGCAAGGGAGAAAGTCCAAAGCCAGGAATGTGCTGCTTTAATCACATCATAGAAAATTTAATTGGCAAATCTGGATAAAGAAGGAGAGGGGAGAAGAAACTCACCCTGAACACAACAAGGTGGAACCTGGTGTTTGCTCTCCCAGCAGGATGGAGACCTGAGGAAAGGCAGCCAAATAAACTTCACTTAAAGTTGATAAGATTTACCAAGCTTAATCTACAACAGGTCCTAGTTGAGATGTTAAAGGCATCACAAGGATATTTATTATTAATTTTAAATGTTGGGGTTTTTCCTTATTAAATTTAACAGGTTTTAAATTGACTATTATTTAACTGGCATATTGTTATTTAATTTTTATGTCATTACTCCCATTACCAGAAAATACAAATTTCAGCCCTTAAATTAGATACCTCAAGGTAAGCACAGCTTCCCAGCACCACCTTGGGGCTGTACAGGAGCTCCCAGGACACAAACCTGTGGAGTTTGCATGGACAGAAGGCAGGAGGGGCTGGATGAGCCATTCCCTGGGGAGCAGAACTCTTCCCTCAGCCTGCAGGGTGGGAGGAAGACTCAGCTGCTGTGAGGGAGTTGGTGGCATTTGCTCCTGAGAAAAGAACCCAAAGGAGTGACAGGAACAATGTGCACATGCCAGACTTTTGTTATCAAACACGTGATGCTGGGGAGAAAAATCTGCTTTTGACACCTACAAAAAAAAAGCTCTGCTGTTCATATACAAAGGAGGGAAGGAGGGGAGGGTTTTTTTGCCAGATTTCAACGAGCTGTAATTCCATTTCCCACTGGGTATTTCAGTGGGGAAAAGCCACCCATTCCCAGAGGGAGAGGGTTGGGAAATATTTGAGGGGAGGTTTGGATCCCCATGCCTGGAGGTGCCCAAGGAATTCCTGGAGGTGGCACTCAGAGCTCTGGGCTGGGGACAAGGTGGGCATTGGGCACAGTTTGGACTCCATGGCCTGGGAGGGATTTTCCAACCTGAGATTCTGGAATTCTCCCACTCTGGCACATCTGAAACCTGACAAACTCCACTGAGCAGCTCCAACTTTTGCCACTGTTTCACTCCACAGCTTTAACAAATGTAGGGTTTTTTTTTTTTTTCCCCCAGCAGATAAAAGATTTAATTATGCCAGCGGTGAGACCTCCATTTAAAAAAATAAAAACAAAAAAAAATTCGTTATCTCCCATTTGAATATTATTAATTGATCCTGCTTGTGTTTCATTAATTGAAGCACTTAAAGCCCAGTCTGAGCCATCCCATCTGGGGGTGGTTGTGAGCTGCTCTTAATGGGCTGCTCTGTGTTTCTGATGTGTCTGAGCACTTCCAAGTGCTCTCCTCATTATCAGATTTGGGGCTCTTATGACTGTTGCATTAATTACAGTGCAAAAAAAACGAACTGGAGGCCAAAATCTGCAGCTAATTAGAGCCTCTAATGGAGTGCCAAGCTTCACATTAACGAGAGAGAAATGGAAATAGGGAGTTAATGGGAGAAAAAGGGGAAAGGGCTTCTCTTCCCCAGCGCCCCTGAGTGGCCTCTCTCATTTGTTTACTTGTTTACTCTGGTTTATAATTAGCAAATGCATTTCACTCACTGCAAACAAGGAGCTCCTGGTGGATTTGGAAATTTGCTTCATTTCTATCCTTGGGTGCCCAGATCACTGTTTTTGTTGTGGAAATATCAACTTCTGCAACATTGAAACATCACAAATCTATAGGAGAAGGACTCAGCAGCTCTGGGCCATCCCCACCCTCGTGGTTGTTGTGTGGATCCTTTGATTTCCATCAGAAATTCCTGCTCACAATACCCAGATTCCAAAGGTTTGAGCTGAAGTTGAGCAAAACATCCTGCAGTGGAAAATAGGGAAAATGATAAAACATTATCCAGGTGGAGCAGCTGAAAGCAGAAGGAGAGTGGGAAAAGGGAAAAAAATGATCAAATGCAGCAGTTGTGGTGAGGGGGATTGGAAAGGAGCACAGAGAAATTCATTAATAGAGCCTGGCAATAAAGAGGATTAAAAAAGGGAGATGGAATTGAGCACCTGCAGTCCCAGGGAAACAAACTTTGGGTTAAATTCAGCAGGAGAAAACCAAGAGGAAACAAGATTCTGAAGGGTTTGGACATCTCATTTCATTATACTATTTCAGGTTATTATTTGCCAGCACTTCTAAACATCCTCCTTGAAAAAGATCCACAGCTCCTGCAAACACAAAAATAAAGGCACTGGAGGGGGGTTGGTCTTGGTTTGTCAGAAAAAAAAAAAGAGGGATGATGGAAAAATGGGGGAAAAAAGGAGAGACACAAACACATTGGGAGATGCTTGCTTTGTTTCCTGAGATTTGTCAGGGGCAAAAAAAAATCTTTTTTATCTTTTTCTAAATGTTTCTCTCATTCAAGGGCTTTGCTTACCTGAGAACTGCTAATTTCCAATCTGTATTCCTGCAGAAATCCTACAAAATGCACTGAAAGCTGGGTGATGTGGGTTGGAGACAGATGTTTTATAAAACCTCTGCCCGATATTTAGCAAAGAACGACGAGGGCTGAGTTCAGCTCCCAAGGTCAGAACAGCATTATTTGATTTAAAGATAATTAAGAAATTCAGCTTAGCTGCTCAGGAGTGGGAAAATAAACACTTGTCATGAGACAGAGAGAGATTTGTGCTTAGATTTGACTACAGAGGACACTAAAATCAACATTGCTGTCAGAGCCATGTAAATAATTCAGCAATCCCAACATTTTCCCAAGATCTGGGTTTCCACTATTGGGCTGTAGTGGGATAATTCAATTTATTCTTACCCTGCCCTAATGACTTTGTGCTGATGGTCAAGTGCAGAACTTCACTGCAGTGAGGGGAACAGGGCAAATTCAGCCCAGAGGTTACAGAGTTACTGGGAAGTTTTTCATCTTCTGCAGTCTGGGAATGCTGAGAGAGGGAAAATTCTGCTCTCATTTGTGGAAGTTTCATTTGCAGCTGCATGAAAAGCAAATGTTTTGTGAAATTCCATTTGTTTTGGCCTCTCTGCATTCATTTTTTCCAGCAAGAGATGGAAATGGAACAATGACTTTTGTTCCCAGTTCATTCTGACATTTGGTGTCGTTCAGATTTGAGGATTTTGCTCTTTCAAAGCCTTCCCACTCTTTCAAAGTGGAAAAATACCACAGATTAAAATAGGGAATTCCAGAGATTCTTGGATTTTGTGTCACACTCTTCTCAGTTCTCTGTTTCCCAGTATCTCCCAATTTTCCAAAAATATCAGAAGTACCTTTCCAGGGAGACCACAGGAGGGGACCTTCCTGATGTCCTGGAGAACACGCTCAGATTTTATTCCTGCCCCACTGGAATTCCATCTGTGGGATCCTTCCTGGTGCTTCCAACCTTGGGGAACTCGTGGTGCCACCCAGACTCATCCTGCACTTCCAGGGCTTGGTTCCTGGGGCGTTGTGGCTGCCATAAAACACAAAAAATAAAAAAAAAAAATACTCTTTTCCACCCATTCCTGACAGGGGAATGAAGCAGAGCAGATCCAGCACGGGCTGGGATAAATCACAAAAATCAGCTGAAGCTGCTCTGTCTCTTCCCCTCACTTTTAGAGTGGTGTATGAATTCTGTTGTTTTCTAATTCAGAATTTATAATTCTGGAACTGAGCAGATGGTGCAAGGCTGGTTCCAGTGATGTGTTCATTAAAATAACCTCTGCCAAGTGATTGTTCACCACAATCCCCATTTCACATCCATTATTTCTTCTTGCTCTTGGAAGTTCTTGCTCTTTCCCTCTGAAAGCAGCAGAGCTTTGAGGAATGGACACAATATCAAGGTGAAGTTCCAGCAGTGGTGCTGCAAACATTCCAGAGGGAAATCACTTTGGGAGAGAAGGGAAAATGCAGAGAAAGATAAATTGTGGAGCAACACAATTGTCAAATCTCAGAAAAGTTGAAATCCTTCCTTCCATTTGGAAGCTCAGTTCCATTGAAAATGTGGCTCCAGACAACTTTTACCTCAAACTTTTACCTTCTACATTCCAATATTTTAGGTTTAGGAGAAAAACATTATAAAAATACATTCTTGAAAACTCAAAAATAACTCCAAAACCCAATAATAATAATGGGATTCTGCTCAAGCCAAACGCAAATCTTCCCAGTTTATCCCATTTTACATAATTACATCTTGTTTTCCTCTGGGCCCAGCAAATCTTTCCTGGGTGCTCCTGCAAATAACAAAAGATTTGTGATACAATGACAGCCATCATCACCTGCTGGACTTTTCCTTGGAAATCTATTCCAGGTGGGTTCTGGCTGGTCCCTGGAGGCAGTTTCTGGTTCTGTATGAAGGAAGAAAAATGTTTTGAAGTGTTTCATTTAGAGTTGGGCTTCAGCAACTGGAAAAGGAGAAATTGAAGATGCAGGCAGTGAATGTTCACTCCCAAAACTGTCAATATCACAGTGGGGAGATCAACCCCCTGATAAAAGCAGCCAAAGGAGCTGAACATCAATTGGAGTCTGATTTTATCTACTTTTTTCTTCTTTTTTTTTTTTATCTCACGAGGAGTTGAAGACTTGCTCCAGATCAGAAAGGGGGAAAATATCTGAAAGTGAAAAAGTTTGGAGGACGAGAAAAGCAAACAAAGTGAAGAGCTGAGAACAGCAGCATTGCAGGGAATTTGATACCCGGATTTTCTCTCCTGTTCTGGCATTCTCAGGGCGTCTGTCAGGAGCTATTTTGCATTTATGACACAAAAATTACAAAGACATTTATAAATACAGAGAAAACTCAGGGCTTAGCAGCTTTTTGTGTAATTCATGTCTAAACTTCCCGAGCCATTTGTGCACCCAGGGAGACCTGAGGGACCCTGCTGTAGTGGTTTTATTAATTTAAATTTTAAATTAAATTTAATTTAAAATTATTAATTTTGTTAATTTGGGGGGTTTCTTTTAATTGGTGTAGTGGTTGGAGTGTTTACTAGAATTATTTATTTTGTTGTTGTTATGAGATAGGATTAGGAGAGGAGTAAAGTAGGTTTAAATTTTAAAAGGTATAAAGATAGGTTTATTAATATAATTACAAGAGAGATAAAAAATTAAGAATTAGAATAAAATGTTTAAAATACCTTTTTCTTTTTACAAGTTTTGGTTTTTTTTTTTTCCACAGATAACATGTAGAGACAAAACTTGGAACTTTAGATTAGTTTACCACTAATCTACTTATAAAATCTACTTACTTTTACTACTTACAAAATAGTTTTTTATTAGTTTATTTAGACAGAGTGTCTGGGAAATTTGTAGTTGTGAAGATTATTATATTATATTATATGGTAAACTAATATATTATATTATATTATATTATATTACATTCTATTACATTACATTCTATTCTATTACATTATGATTTTTTGCCACTGCTTTCTTCAGTCAATGCAAAACCAGCACACCTGGCAGTGCCAGATGCACCAAAAATATCTGATAATCTAAAATCAGATACTGATAAAAGTATCAGATACGCCAAAAATCCCCCCAGCCATCCCTATTCCTGTGCAAAATCTCCTCTCTGCCTATTATCCTTCCTTTTTTTGAGCAGAGGGGGAAAGGATTTAGTGGCAGAAGTCCTGGGAAGCCCAGAATTAGCAGCTCTGGTCCCTCCCTGCACAAAGCCCAGCTGCAGAACCTTCCCTGAATGTCCAGGCAAGGGCAGGACAACAGGAACCACCTCCAAAAATAGCAGCAATTAAGGGGAACCACCTCCAAAAATAGCAGCAATTAATAAAAAACCAGCTGTGAAGTGGGAAGGGATTAGTGAACAGAGAGCAGAGGCAGCTGCACACCTCGGTGGGTTTGGGAGGGTGGGAAATGCAGGAGGTGCAGCCACACAAATCCCTCACCCTGGCTGGGCCAGGCTGGTTTTCCCTCTCTCCATCATTTTATTTATGATCAGTGTGAGCCAAACTCTCACAATTCCTGTCCCTGAGAGAGGGCAGGGCTGATCCCGGGGGTTTGAGCATCAGGAGAGGCCTGAGCAGCACCTCGGGCCCTGGGGAAATGGTGATTGGTTTTTATTCCACCTGGGGAAACCAAAACCCGCCCATTTTTGGGCTTTGCTTTCCTAATAAATCGTCCAGGTTGGTGTTGGGGGACGGCTCTGCAGGCAGTGAAAGTGGGAATATTGCACCACTGCATCCCCTGCATCCATCCCCTGCACTGGGGCCTCTCCCTGGGATTTGCCAAATTCCCGAAATAATCTGGAGCTCCTTGTGAGGGCAAAACCCCCTCCCGTGCTGATCCAAGCTGCAATTCCAGAGTCCCTCGGGCTGGCAGGAGCAATTGTCCCCAGAGCAGCCCCATTCCAGGGCCATGGGGAGGGTTTGCAGCAGGTCCCTGGAGGGGCACTGCCCTCCCATTATAGGGATTTATTTTGGGGAATGGTTGGGATCTGGGAAAAGCTCCCTCAGAGCTGTCCCCACTTTAGGAGGATGCAGAGGGCAGGGACAGCCCGGGGTTCTCTCTGAGCACAAATCCCATCGGAGGAGCCCATCAGAGGCAGGAAAACGCTGCAATTAATCGGCTGTAGATCATTTACTTAATGCATTTAACCCTTTTAATGAGTGTTTTTTCCCCTGCACACATATTGCAGCTCCCTCAGACGTGTTAATTTGTCAGACCTACCCGGCTGCTTTCCCTTGAAGCCTTCAGCCCACACAGGGAGGGTTCCAGTGCTAGTTCCTCCTTGTATTGTAGGATAAATCCTTGGTAAATCCATGTGGTGGGAGCTGGGGCACACCAGCTGTGTTCCTGAAGGGGAAGCAGCTGAATTTGGGGTGCAGATGAGCCTTTTCTCTGAAATTTGCTCCCCACAGGTAGCAGCAGCTGAGAAATGAAGCGTATTTTCAGGGAGAGGTCAGTGAATACACAGAGGGGTGAGAACAAAAGCCGGGGTGTAAAATCCCGGCTTTTATCCAACACTAAATCCCTGCCCTACAACTGGCAGGCGGCTCTGAACTTCCAATTGAACGGAAAAGCTGCAGGGTATGGAAAAAACCCCACGGAACACAAAAGCCTGGCAGCAGAGGACGCCCTGAACAGATTCCTGCAGATGCTGGGGATATTTTAGGGATGATTTTCCGGTACCTGAGCAAGCCACGAGCTGCCACTCCCTGTGCCAGGAATTGTCTTTCCCCCTGTCCTACCAGTCCTCTTTCCCCACAGGGTAAACAGCTGGAAGTGTTGAACTCACTGCCAGAGGCTTCAGACAGACCCTTTGTGCCACACGACATCCCGGGACACCTTAATGACTCCTCTTTAGCTTAATGAACCTCTAACAATCGGCACCGCCTGCTCTTGCTGCTCTTGCTCCACTCTGGGACGGCCGCAGAACACGGAGGAAGGTTTGGATCCTTGGATGTCCCTGTCCATCGTCCCGAGCTGCTCCCGGGATGGAGCAGGGGCTCTCCTCTCCTCTCTGTGTCCCGTCTGTGGCAGAGCCTTTGGCATTCCCGAGGTCTCCCGGGAATGTGGAATTGTGTTCCACACTGTCCCTGTCTGCCTTGGTCCATCCAGTCCCAGCTCTGTTGTCACTTCGTGGCCGTCTCTCGTTGGAGTCTGTTCAGTGCCAGGTGCAAAAACGTCTCTCCTCGTCTCTGACATCCAGTCTGTAACTCCTTGGGAACACGTTTTTAAAATTCCTGAGCCTCAGTTGAAGTTTCAAGGGATGTTTGAGGGAAATATCTGCACAATCAGTGTTGGGAGTCAGCGTCCAGTCTGGGAAATCCCTGATCTTTATTTAGTGCTGTAATTCCAAGGGATGTTTGAGGGAAATATCTGCACAATCAGTGTTGGGAGCCAGCGTCCAGCCTGGGAAATCCCTGATCCTTATTTAAAGTTCCAAGGGATGTTTGAGGGAAATATCTGCACAATCAGTGCTGGGAGCCAGCCTGGGAAATCCCTGCAGGAGCATCCACCAGCCCAAGCACACCCAGGCAGTGCAGCTCACCTCAGACACCTGAAACCCAACAGGTTCTTGGTTTTCAGGGATTGCTTTGACTGCTCCAAACTGAAGATTTCATTCCCTGGCAGAGCAAAGCAGGGATTCACACTTTTTAATGTGAGATCTGGATATTTGGAAGAATCAATCTCTTAAATATACTTTGGGGTTTGCAAGGTCTTGTTTTTTCACAGGTTTAGCATTTGACGTGGCACTGACAAAGCTTTGTGTTCCCCCTCCCAGGTACACGGTTTTACACAATGGGCACCACCAGGAACAAGAGAAGCTTCCCATCCACACCGACCCTGAATCCCAAGAGTCCTGTTTCTAGTTTCCTGGGCCCAGAAGAGGAAGATCAGAAGCCTTTTAGGATATCCCAAGGATTCACCGACAGCAGGACGTGAAAATTCATCCATCTGCATTGTCGTGGTGCCTCCTGCAGTGAATTCCCAGGAATGTCCGGCAGTGGGAGCTGGGCGGGGGCGTGGGGAGGGTCAGGATTGCTGTCCCTGTCCCTGTCCCTGTCCCTGCAGGAGCACGGCCCTGCTCCAGGAGTGAGGAATTCCTGGCAATCAGGACACACAACAGCTCCAAACCAGCCCGTGCAGGGACTCCTGCTGCTCCTTTCCTTTCCAGCTGCCCTTGCTCAGCTCAGCCCCTGTCCTGGGGGTCACAAGGTGTGGCTGAAGGCCAGCAGGGTGGGACTGAGCTGCTCCATCCCTGCTGGCTCCTGCCTGGACACTGCCAGGGGAGGAGCAGCTCCACGTTTTCTCCAGGAAAACAAGAGGAAAAGTTTGCAGCCCCTGGGCCAGGCCAGCCCCAGCTGCTGTTTCACCCACCCTGCTGAGCTCTGGAAATGCTCTGGTTGAAATCCTGGCCCAGGAGGATTCCAGGGGTGTGCAGGGAGCTGCAGTGGGGCCAGCCCAGAGCCATGGCCCTGCTCTGCCATTCCCAGGGGATGGGACAAGACCCTGGAGCCCAGAGCTGTTCCCAGCCCTCCCCTGAGCAAACTTTGGGCATCCCGAGGCAGGAGAAGCTGGGCCAGGAGCCAGAGGCAGCCTGCAATGGATCACTAAGTGCCATCTTGGAAAACAAACCATCCAAACCCTTTTCTAGCTACATTTGGAAGAGAGACTTCTACTTACCTTGGCCACCTTTATTTTTCTATTCCTTGCTGGTCTCTTCCAGTTGAGGCAAGAAGTTTTCCAGACTTTCCAGTCTCACCATTTGCAAAGGTCTCAGCCCTCAGCTGCTCCCTGCATGTCGATGTCGCCACGTTCCTCGTGGGCTGCTTCCCCCTTTGCATGGAAAGGGTGGGCAAGGCTCTGAACTCCCCAAATTTGGGAAAAGGATTTTCATGCAGGATCAAGACCACGAGCCTTGACCCTTTTTAGGTGAAGATCTACCCCAGAGATGCCACCCTGAGCCTAGAAAAGGAAGTTGTACTTTGTCATATCGTGTAACCATGTACAGATATTTTTAATGTACAAAGAAAAGCTGACATTATTTATTATTTTTTATCAGGAACATGTGGTTTTTTCATTAAAAGCTTCTAGACCAAGGAGCTTAACACTCTATGTATTATTATTATTTAGTAATATTTCTGTTGCTATGTGACAGGTATTTACTGTAAACAGACAAATCCTGCTCAGAACAAACAAAAACATTGCTCAGTAGGAGAAATCTTGTGCATGAAAAGAACAAGTGGCTTCCTGGCCACGGTGTCTGACTTCTTTCAATACTTCTTCCACAGCAAAGTCACTGCTAAAGCTTCACATCCTTTTCCTTTAGGATTCAGAAGGACACTGGGCAGAAACAGCCCCAGTTGGAAGACCAAGGTGGAAAATTGCTGGAAAGACACAAATTATTGATGTTTGTGGTGGAAGGTGCTCCTGGTTCATCATTGGCACCTGGTTGGTAATGATCTGTTTTTAGAGGGTTTTATTTCCAAAAAAATTTCATTCAGCTTTACTCTTGACACCAGAACAGTGAGTGAAAAAAAGCCATTATTGAAAGTTTGGAAAAAAATCCATCCAAGGCTGCTTCAGTCCTTGATCCTCCCCCTCTGTGGAAGTGCCCACAGGGGTTTTGTTGGGATTTGGGCACATGAGGCTGCAGAACAGCTTGGCTTGGTTTCACCTCAAGTGTCAAATTTCTTAAAAGAAACCCTAAAATAAAGCTTTTCTCTGTCCCCATTGAAGGGCATCGAAATCTTGGTGTGAAATTTCCTGGCGTGAGATGGAACCAGCAGCACAGGGAAGCCACAGGGAGGGGATCTTTGGTTCTGCTTTGTCCTTCAGGCCTTGTTTTCTCCTTCATTTTTATGTGCATTGGGAAAAGATCTTTCTTTAATTTCAAAGAAACTCCCAGTTTCCCCAGGGGAAACATTCCCAAGGCTCTGTCAGCAGGAGCAGAGGCTCACCAGCCAAAATGGTCAACAGCTCTCCCTGGGAAAAGGCTCCAAACACAAAATGTCCATGTCCTGTGTCACCTCCTGTCCCTCCCTGGGCTCAGCAAACTCGTCAGGAACCATCTGGCAGCTCCTCCTTGATCAATCAATGATCCCAGCAGAGCTGCTGTGAACCCAGCAATGCCTCTGTGCCATCAGCAGTGGCACAACTGCCCTGGAAATGAAGGTGCCTCATGGAAAGGCCCCACTCTGGATTTCTGTGGCCTCCCAGTTCAGCTTTTGCCCATCTTGGCTGGTGGTGCCAGCCCTTGCCTGTGCTCAGTGATGTTTGCTGCAGTGGCTGTTCCTCAAAATAAAAACTCCTCTCTGGACATGGCAGTGAACTCCAGCTCGGGCTCATTTCTGGTGCTGTTTGCACTCAATTCCCAGGCTGGGAGCAGCTCAAACCTCCCAGCTGCCCCACAGGAGGCTCCAGGACCTGTCACAGGGAGGGGGAATCTGCCCCTCTTTCCTTTTCCTACAGCTCCCTGCCAGGAGGGAACAGCCAGGGGGGATTTGGGATCTTATCCCAGGGAACAGGGACAGGAGGAGAGGGAACGGCCTCAGGCTGGGCCAGGGGAGGCTCAGGGTGGACAGCAGCAGGAATTTCTCCATGGAAAGGGAGCTCAGGGATTGGCAGTGCCCAGGGAGTTGTGCAGAGCCACAAGGTCCCTCCTGAGCCTCCTTTCCCAGCCTTTCCTGGGGCTCCAGACCCTTCCCCTTCCCTGGACACACTCCAGCCCCTCCAGTTCCCTCCCAGACACCCCTCGAGGTCCCTCAGCAGTGCCAGCACAGGGGACAGTCCCTGCTCTGCTCCTGACTGTCCCCAGCTCACAGAAACTCTGCCCTATTCAGCTTCATTCATTCCCAGCTATGATTTATTTGCAGTCCAGGAGCCCCCACCTGGTCCTGGCCCCTTACCTGGAGGATTCCCAGGAGCTGCTGATGGGATCAGAGGCATCCAAACGGATTCATGGGAGAAATGAAAACCAAGGGGCACCTGGCTGCTGAGCAGAGTGGATCCCTTGCCCCAGAGACACTTTTTAGGCAAATTCTGCTCCTCCAGGGGTGTCTGTTCCACCAAAGGACACTTCAGGGGGGTCAGACATTGGGAATGTTTCACTGAAAACCTGCCCACGAGGCAGAGCTGACAGGTGAGTGATGCTCACCTTGCTCTGACTCAGAATGGCTTTGATTTTACTTCATCTGCTCCTCCTGGGCCCCGAGCTCTGTGAACAATCAGCAATACTGTATCAGCTACATCAAAGGCATTTCTGCCTTTCCAAATCCCTCTCAATTCAGGGATTACTAACAGATACCTTCACCTAAATCTCCTCTCAGCCCCAGATCATGGCTTTCAGGGTGGAATTCACTCCCAGCTGGCTCTGCTCTGCAAGAGGAGGGAGAATCAGAAGGTGTATTAGGCACATCTCTGTGTCAGCCTGACTGAAAAAGGTGCCCAGAACCGACCCAGATCCTGCCCAGAACCAACCCAGATGGTGCCCAGAACCCAGAGGGTGCCCAGCTCACTCCCAGCACAGATAAGAAGCAGGAGCAGTTCCAGCCAAGTGCTGGGCTGGGAGCAGGCAGCCCACACAGACTGACTCATTCCCACCCAGCTCTGGGAGTGCTGAAGCCACAGGGAGCGTTTCCATCCTGTACCTGGCAGCTGGGAACCCTTCCCCAGTTTAGGGTCCCCTTTTCCCCCACATTTGAGCTCCTGAGCCATCTCTGAGCATTCCCAGGCCAAAAGGCAAGAAATCTGTTGCTTTCTTACAATAAAAACTCAATAAAAATATACCAAAGCTTTTAGTTCTTTCAGTTTTTGTATAAATCTTGCTGAATAAATCCCCAGTTTATCTCCTGTCAACACCCAGTGACTGCTGAGGAGCTCCCAGGGCCAAGGTGTCCCCGTCACACCCTGACAAGGGGTTGGAATTGCTTCACTGGGAACTGAAAGTGGGAATCCTGGGCAAGGGGAGGCTGCAGCTGCTCCTCACAGCCTGAAGAGCCTAGAGAGAGCAGGGGCAACAGCCCTGTCTCCATCAGCTCCTTACAGCTTCTCCTCAAACTAAAACCCTTCCAAAATCCTTTCCTTTTTGCAGCCCAAGCACTGACTTTGCCTTTCTCCTAAATGAGAGGGAAGAGCAACCCCCAGGCCAGCCAAGACGAGGCTTTGTGGCCCCTCTGCTGTGCCCAAACACACTCTGGCCTTTCTCTATTTACCCTCTGGACTATTTGGATGACATTTCCCAGGCACCTGAGCCTCTCCCAGCTGGGATCTCTGCGTCCTCTTCCAGGAGGAGCTGTGGGAAAAGCTCATCTCAGCCTCACTTCCCAATTAGTGCATTTACCACCTGCCTTTTGCAGCTGAGCTGGACCTGGAAATGCTCATTTCTCCTCAGGGGCTGTAAGAGGAGCCCCCTCTGACTGTGCACCTGCACAGAGGGACAGAAATCCAACCAAGATCTCACTTACCCCGTGGTGCTGAGTCAGAGCTGACCCAGGGAAGAAATTCCTGTTCAGTGTTTTCCCCAAAGTCACGTCCAGGAGGGAAGGAGGGCACAGAGGTGATGCAATCACACCTTCCTTGATCATTCCTTTACCCTGCAGGTTAAATGTTTGCCAGGCTGCCTTTGGTACCCAAAAGCAAATATCCCTGGTTTTTGGGGGGCTGTGGATGGATCCCAGATTGTCCCCACAGGAGCAGAGCAGAGCTGAGAGGCCCAGATGGAATTCCCTGTGCTGGGAAGAGCAGGATCCCTGTCCCCAGGAAGGAGAGAAGGGCAGGATCCCTGTCCCCAAGGAGGGAAGGGCAGGATCACTGTCCCCAGGAAGGAGGGAAGGGCAGGATCACTGTCCCCAGGAAGGAGGGAGGGAAGGACAGGATCACTGTCCCCAGGAGGGAGGGAAGGACAGGATCACTGTCCCCAGAAAGGAGGGAAGGGCAGGATCACTGTCCCCAAGGAGGGAAGGGCAGGATCACTGTCCCCAGGAAGGAGGGAAGGGCAGGATCACTGTCCCCAAGGAGGGAAGGACAGGATCACTGTCCCCAGGAAGGAGGGAAGGGCAGGATCACTGTCCCCAAGGAGGGAAGGGCAGGATCACTGTCCCCCAGGAAGGAGGGAAGGGCAGGATCACTGTCCCCAAGGAGGGAAGGACAGGATCACTGTCCCCAGGAAGGAGGGAAGGGCAGGATCACTGTCCCCAAGGAGGGAAGGACAGGATCACTGTCCCCAGAAAGGAGGGAAGGACAGGATCACTGTCCCCAAGGAGGGAAGGGCAGGATCACTGTCCCCAGGAGGGAAGGGCAGGATCACTGTCCCCAGGAAGGAGGGAAGGGCAGGATCACTGTCCCCAAGGAGGGAAGGACAGGATCACTGTCCCCAGGAGGGAGGGAAGGACAGGATCACTGTCCCCAGGAGGGAAGGGCAGGATCACTGTCCCCAAGGAGGGAAGGGCAGGATCACTGTCCCCAAGGAGGGAAGGGCAGGATCACTGTCCCCAAGGAGGGAAGGACAGGATCACTGTCCCCAGAAAGGAGGGAAGGGCAGGATCACTGTCCCCAAGGAGGGAAGGGCAGGATCACTGTCCCCAAGGAGGGAGGGAAGGGCAGGATCACTGTCCCCAAGGAGAGAAGGGCAGGATCACTGTCCCCAAGGAGGGAAGGACAGGATCACTGTCCCCAAGGAGGGAAGGAAGGGCAGGATCACTGTCCCCAAGGAGGGAGGGAAGGGCAGGATCACTGTCCCCAAGGAGGGAGGGAAGGACAGGATCACTGTCCCCAAGGAGGGAAGGAAGGACAGGATCACTGTCCCCAAGGAGGGAGGGAAGGACAGGATCACTGTCCCCAAGGAGGGAGGGAAGGGCAGGATCACTGTCCCCTCATCTGCAGGGACAGCAGCTGCTCCTCCTGCCACACACCAGGCACAGGAAGGGAAGAGAGGCCTGGCACAGGAACATCTGGGATGCTCCAAGGAAAACTGAACTTTTTTTCCCGGGCAGAGCCAGGAAACCCTCCTTTGTCATGGGGATTGGATAAAAGTGCCCGAAAAAGCCACAAAATGCAGAGGGGAGGAAGTTTAGACCCAAAAAATCAAATCCCCATCAGATCCAGCTCCTCCCTCCCCTCCAGCCCTCAGGAGATGGATTCAGGCTCTGGTGTAAAATGGGAGTCACATTTCAGAGGTGAAAATTACAGCAAGGTTCAGCTTCCAGAAATACTGAATATAAACAAACACTTTATTTTATTTGTGTAAATACTTCTGCAAAAGGCTGGAGTGAGGAGATACCAGCTGGAGACGTGGTGCAATACCTCAGAAACTCAGTAACATTTTCTGGACTAAAATGGTAAATCTGACAGAATCAATGACTCAGAGGACTTGAAACACTTCTAGAAAGGGTCACAATTGTTTTGGTTGAACATTATTTAATACATTATCTATGGTTAATTAAATATAAGAGTGATAATAAACCATTGACTGTGATCCTGCATTAAAGCAAATTTAGTAACATTCACATTCTCTGGTGCTTAGTGCTCCACCTCCAGTCAGCACAGAGCAGGACTGAGGAAATGCTCCCTTTTAGGCACCATTCTCTTCCTCTTAGCCCATGTATTTGTAGTTTCATATTATCCCAAGAATTCCCACAGAGGCAGAGAAAACCAACACTGGCTTTGCTGCATGGAGCAGCTTCACCTGAATTTTACAGAGCGAAACAACATAGAAATCCCCAGCAGCCACATTTACCCCAAATTCAGAGAATCATCATCAGGATGATGAGCAAAATTGGATAAAATAGTCTGAATTGCACAGCTTTTACCTCAGGAAGTGTCATTTTCCAGGCTGGTAACACCAATTTTAAAAAAGCACAGATGAGAGACCAGGCCAGAGCTGGGAATTCTTGCAAGGTCTGCCAGCCCTGGGCACCCTGGGATGGAAAAAGTGCATTTTACACCTGCCCTGGCAGCAAATCCCCACCAAACACCAGTGGGCACTGGGAGCACCTTTCAATACACAACACACACACACGTTTTGGGGCAAATAGCAGCAGTTTTTTACTGACCAGATGGAAAAATGTGCATTCAGGAGTGAGCACAAGCCAGCCCCAGAGCTCCCTGGCTGTGGCACATGGAGCCACCAGGCACTTCCACATCCCCTTTTCTGCCTGCCTGAAGGGAAAGCTCAGCTTCCAGCCAGCCAGAACGGGCAGATTTATGTTTGAGAGGGTGGAACCAACAATCAGCAACTTGATTTCCACAGTACAGAGTTAAATACACTACGAATATGAAATCTAACAGTACAAAATGCTTGAGAACATTCTGTTTCCAAGGTGCTAAAAATGGGGGCTTCCTTTCCCCCCAGAAAATGGGTTGAACACCTCTAAAAACTACCACAGATCACCAAATTCTCTACCTTTTTTTTTTCCTTGCTTCTGGCCTTCTTTGCAACAGCTGGAGAATATTCTGACCCTTCCAAAAATGCACACAAGACACCAGGATTGTGCTCAACAGGTTTACTCAGACTGGACTCTTAAATGCTCAAGAAAAAGGCACAGATTAAAAGAGACTCTGATGACTCTTTTGAACACAGCAAATGGAATTGTTGTTTGTAAGGAAAAAAAAAATACTGCTATGAATTGTATGGGCTGAAAAGTTCAAATCTTCTTCCCCGTTCCTAATTATTGGCCTTCATTAAAATGGAATTAAATTAATCGTATAAACATATGAAATAAAGTCTCAGTATTAGGAAGTTTTTTGTTTGTTTGTTTGTTTCCTCTATGTACAACTCTTAGTATACAATTTGTACTTTTCCATTTTACATTTAACTACATCCTCCTGGCCACAGGGAGAGCCCAGGGCACCTTGGTGGGAAATGCTTTGCATTCGAGGGGGGAAAACAAAACAAAAATCCTGCTTTTTCTTGGCCAGCAGTGCCAGGGGGAGGGCAGGGCAGGCTGGGGACAGCCCTCAGATGTAATCATCCTCCACGGGCTCCCCGTTGACATCACAGTAGTGGATGAAGATGGCCACGACCCTCTGGAACACCCCTTTCCTGACCTGCCGCAGCTCCGAGATCTCCTCGCCGATGGTCTCCATGCAGATGTCAGCTGACAGCTGCCCCTTCCTCCTCGGGGCGTAGATGGTGGCTGGGGAGACACAGCAAGGAAAAGGGGATGTTTTCACCCCAGAATATTCCCCAGCCAGGCTGGTTTTGCATCCAGACTTGGCTAAAAGCCTCCCTTGGCTGGCCACGTTTAAACCTGGGGACAGAAATCCTGCCCTTCACTCCCTGGGGACAGTGAACCTAAAGGTTCTCTCCTGCTTTCCTCAAAGCTTTGCACAGCTCCAGTCCTCATGGCCAAATGTCTGCGAGTGAAATGAATCCCAGAGGATCAGAAATCCTCTCCCTGAGGCCTCTCTGACATAATTCCAGCTTATCCATTAATTAAATGTTTTATAAACAGCAGCAATTAAGGATAAAGCAGCAGCGCTCTCCTTTGTTTTCATGGCTTTAACACCATGACTCTTTTAACATCCTGCTCTTAAATAATTACCAATTTTTGGTAATTCAGCCTTCATATTGAACTACAAGCATCAACCTAAAATAAGATTAAATTATGTTTGTCCAAAATAAAGTTTTTAAAAGAAATTAAAAAATAAAACCAGAGAAAGGTATAGCAAAAAACAAAACAAAACACAATCTTCCTCACCCTCTCGAGATTCCTAAACTGGAGCTGGATAAGAATATCCAAACCAGGATCAATTAAAAATCAATGAAGATTCCAGGATGTTTCTAATTAAGTAATGGAAGAACATATTTTTCTCTGCTACCAAACAAGGTTTTAACTGAGCCCCAGGCACTGCCTACCATCACATCTTACCAGACAAGCTCCAAAATAGAAAGAGCCACGTCCACAATAAATTCTAACTCTGTTCCAGAGTTCACAAGTCCAGTTTTTAATTTTATATCAACTTTCTGTCAGTTTTCTCACTTCTCTCCAGCCTACCCAAACAACAGATCTACCAAAACCAGCCTGAGGAGCAGGAAACTGAAAAAGAAAGGGATGCATTGCCAAACAAGCCAAGTTCTGTGGAGAAGCCAAGCAGGTTACTCACTCCTCTCATCATCCTCAAAGTCGTATCTGGCATAGCTGTTGGGCTCTGCTGTCCTCAGGGACCTCAGCCAGGGGAAGTCAGTGATCATGGAATAGGGAGCACCATCCACAATGCCTGGGGGAGGAACAGGGTGAGCAGCCAGAGAGGAAAACACCACCCCTGCAGCACTTTTTAAATCATTGATCATCACGAAGCAGCTCCTCACTTCATTCCCACCCTGAGCTGAGTTTCCCCCCTTTCCTCACAATTCCCCACAGCTCTGGTGATGAGCAGGAGCCCTGAGCTCCACACAAACTCTCACCTTCCAGGGTGTAAATGTCTCTTCCCCAGGGGTACTTGGGGTATTTCTTCAGGTCCTCCTCAGTCCTGGTGGCCTCAGGGAAGAACTCGTATTTAATCAGCTCTCTGGAGAGGAGGAGGGAGAGGTCACAGCCAGGAAATGGGAGGTGGGAGGGAGACAAACCAACTGAGAAATCCTAATACACACCCTTCCCTTGGAAAAACTGCCCCAAGAACCTCACACCAACTCAGCTCCACCCCTTCACTCTGGAGAGCAACCACAGCCCACAGGGATGGGTTTAGAGCTGCTGGATGAGACAATTCCCTGCTGCTGGGAATTCTCAGGTGCTGCCCTCAGTTTTCTTGCTTGCAAGTGTTTGAAATCTTTCAGTGCAGATTCTCAGGCAGCTTCAAGAAAACAATGTATATTTTTAGAAATTATCTGTTGTTTACATATTTCTGCTCTGGGAGGAGAAATGTGATGGATGGTGATGTTCACCATCCAGGTCAAAGAGGTGGCAACCTGTGTAACCAATCTCTTGACCTCTGTACAACAATGGAGTCAGATAATTAAAATAGAGAAGCTTTCCCTTGACCTGCTGTGCCTGCCTCATCCTTCGTGTGCCTGAAATTGCCACACTCAGGAGCTGATACTGACTGAACATCACCTTCCACAGAAACCATCACTACTTCTTGAAGCAAATCACTTTTAAAAATAACTCGGGAAATCACATTTCCCAACTATTCCAACAACTTCCATGTACAACTGCATTACTGCTGGATGAATGTGATGGTTATTGCTAGAGAATTTACAGGGTTTTCCATATGGCTTTACAGTCTGTTTTATATTAAATGCATCTTGACACTGAATTTGCACTGCACCACCCAGAATTCAACCTTCAGTAGTAACTAAATGGATTTTTTTTAAAATTTGGGTGACAGAACAGAGCAAATCTGGAGCTGCAGCTGCTCCAGGACAGCTTCGCAGAGTCCCTGGAGGGCAAAGAGGGATTTCAGATCACACACAGCTACAAGGAGCACCCAGGTTCTTACAGTCTGAGTTATTCAGTCTGAAATTAATTCAGTGCATCCTAGTTTATAATATCCTCTAATGCAATGAATACTGGAGACAGATTAAATATTTAAACGCCCTATCAAAGTATCTTAGAATTCAAGTAGCAGATTCTGCAATAAAAGCCTTGTTGGGCTTTAAACAACCAAATTTCACTCCCTGGGGGTGCTCAGGGCTGTCTGGGGATGGCTCAGGGCTGCTCAGGGCTCCCTGGGGAAGGGTCAGGGCTGCTCAGGGCTCCCTGGGGAAGGGTCAGGGCTGCTCAGGGCTCCCTGGGGACGGGCTCAGGGCTGCTCAGGGCTCCCTGGGGAGGGCTCAGAGCTCCCTGGGGAGGGCTCAGGGCTCCCTGGGGACGGGCTCAGGGCTGCTCAGGGCTCCCTGGGGACGGGCTCAGGGCTCCCTGGGGAGGGCTCAGGGCTCCCTGGGGATGGCTTAGGGTTGCTCAGGGTTCCCTGGGGAAGGGTCAGGGCTGCTCAGGGCTCCCTGGGATGGATCAGGGCTCCCTGGGGAAGGGCTCAGGGCTGCTCAGGGCTCCCTGGGATGGTTGATGGCTGATGCACTCACTGGTTGATGTTGGCTATGGTGTCCATCCAGCTGCGCACCCGCACCTTGTTGCGCACGTTTGGGGGGTTGCTGAACTCGTGGATGATGCAGATGTGGTAGGGGTAGGGCCCACTGAAGATCTTCTGCTCCAGAGTCAGTGTGTCCACCTGGGCACAAAGGTTTGTGAGCACCACAGACACGGGCATGGGGTTGCAGGGTCAAGAGCAAACAGATATTGACCAAATCCCCCAGGAAATGCAGCAGTGAGAGAGGATTTTAACACAAATAAATACAGTACTGAGGGGAGTGAAACTCCCCCAGGGCAGCTTTGCCAATTTATCTTCTTGAGTGCTGGAATTGGATGGGAAATGTCTAATTTATGAAGTCTTTCCCAATTCCAAAGATGGAGTTGGGAAAGACTCAGCTATTTCTCAGCTATGTGGAAATAAACTCCATAAAATTATAGAATGGTCCAAAACTACATGAATTCCTCAGAATTTTTGTTATGAGGAGGACTTTTGTTACATAATTTTTGTTATCAGTAATTTGGGGTTTTGTTCCCATCTAATATTTTTACAGGTGTCCTTTAAGAGATTTAAAGGTTTCAAAGCAAAGCTGATTTTATGGAATTTATGTACAGTCAACTTTCCCTTGGTGGCAAACCAAGACAGGAAAGCAGGAGAGGAGCAGCACTACAGAGGGATCAAGTCAAACATTCCCAATCTTTCAGATCTTAAATGAAGCCCTCATAAATCCTCATCAGGTGATTTAAACAACTTCCTAAATGTCCCTGCTTCCAGCTCCTACACAGGGGGAGGAGAGGGTGGCTCCCAGTCCCACCAGCATCCTGCAACACTTCAGCATCAGGAGGGGATGGAGCCTTCAGTGTCCCAAACTCTGCTGCTCCTCAGTCCAACAGGAGCAAGGATTAAAGGATGGGTTAAAGGGTTGTGGATTTCAGATCCCTGTGCCACACTCTGCTCACACACAGCTGCAAGGAGCACCCGGCTTCTCACAGTCTGAGTTATTCAGTTTGAAATTAATTTAATCCTAGTTTACAATATCCTCTAATGCAATGAATACTGGAGATAGTGAATTTTAACATTTAATCTATCAGAGTATCTGAAACTCCAAGTAGCAAATTCTGCAATGTAAGCCTTGCTGGGCTTTAAACCACCAAATTTCAGAGTTGTGCTGCTGTAACATTTCCTGCCCCACTGGAAACCCCTGCAGGTGTGCTCCCAGGGAATTCAGGTGGTTCTGTACCTGCTGCATGGGACGAAGGTAAATGATCCTGTTCCTCTCTGGGGGCATCCTGAGGATCTGATCCAGGACCTGATCCATGTTCAGCTTCTTGCACTGGGCGTAGTCGAAGCGATTCACAACGGGGGCATTCTCCACCTTCAAGTGTTTCAACACACGGCACCTTGTAGCTGAAAAAGGAAATAAAAGACCTCAGGAGCCTCCTGTCAGAGGATTTCAAGGCTGGCAGGTTCAAAAGAAGGCAAACAAGCAATAAAAGTACCAAAAGATTACATAAGTACACCAGATATAGCCCAGCTCTTCATTTTTTCCATATTATCATCAAACTTTTCAGCTGTAACCTTGCCAGAAGTGGCCTTTTAAAAGGCCACGCCAAATTTCATCTAATAACCTTCCTCTCCCTCTGTTTCCTTTCACTGAAATGGTCTGTGGGCTGCCACAACTTCCAAAATCAGCTCAAACACAGAGGTTTGGGAAGCCACACAATGGAAAATAAAATTGTTTCCTTTCTAGCAACACTGCTCATGTAATCAAAATTTCCTTCAAAACCAATGTGTCGCTCTAAGTATTCTGGAATAAAGAAATAATTCCTTTATTTCTGCTAAGTAGACAGATCTCATGTCACAAGAAAGTGTCTTCATTGAGATGGTGCAGAAAACAATAAATGACCCAATCCAGGAGCAGTCACACCCTGGCATGTGAAACTAATGCAACCTGAGGGCCAGCACTGAAAACAGATTTTTATCATGTCAAGGAGCAAAAGTATCATCCTGTCAGCTAAAAAACTGAGGGGAGAATGAAGAAATGAGAGAAAAACAAGGTACTCAAAACTCATTTCATCAACTTCTAATTACTGTATTAGCACTCTTCAATAAACATCTCATCTCCCTAATTGTCAGATCATTTCAGCTGTTGATTTTCAGATATTAATCTTTATTAAAGCTGTTATAAGAGCCATTCAAAGTGGGAAGCAGCAATATTTGGAGTTCCAACTCATCAGCAATGCAGCTGATGAATACAAAATGAGCAGTGGCCTGACTTGAATTCTTTCAGGGATTTCCAATACTGCCAGAGGGAGGAGGGAGCCCTGACATGAACCACATACCATGGATGAACATCATTTTGGGGCAGTCTTTCAGCACCAAATCTGTTATTCCACAGTTGGTCAATGTGATTCCTACGAGGTTTTTGGATTTCAAAGTCAGTACCTGGGGGAAAAAAAAAATGTATGAAAGGGTAAAAATGAGAGAAAAATAAACTGAATTTTTCAAGATCCAGGAGGATATTAATTAATATAATAGAGCTGCAGTTCCCAACAGGTGTTTGTGGTGATAAAGCTGCAGGGAGTGAAGGAAAAGCCCTTACCTGAACATGATCATCCTCAATCACAGGGTCACTGGTACTGGTGGATTTGTCAGCTGTCCTTTTCCTCTTGGTGGTTTGCCTTGGCTTTGGCTTTGCTACTTCTGGAAACAAAAACATGGAAAAAATCTTTCCTCTGCTCCATGTCAGGGCAGCTGAGAACAGCCCATGACAACTTTTCCCACACAGGTAAATCCAAACACCTGCCTGGCTTCACAACAAATTTTTCCTTGCTCAAACCCCAGTTCTGTGCTCCAAATTATTCCCAACAAATAACTTTATAGGTGAAAACCCAGGAATGCTGAAGCTACACCACAGAAAGATGTGGAGCCAGGAAAAGGAAAGATTCATGGTTAGGTTACACTTGAATCTCTGCAGGAAACAGAACATCCTCGACAAATACAAGACCCAAAATAGCTTTAATGTTTAAATAGCAGAAATTATCTCAAACTTCTGGAAAATCTGTTCTTTGTAACTGTCACTAAGGTTTTCCTAATATTGCAAAGGATGCCCAGGTATAAAATCCTTTAATGCTCCCAAGCTCCACCAAGGACCTCCAATTCCTGCTTGATTTAACAGATGAGTCTTTGAAAAGAAATCACCACAAGCATTATTTCCAACAGGAAGAGGAAAAAAATGCCCTAGAGTTAATTTTCTGTCATTAACAGATCAAAATGAGAAATGATTTTACTAAAACTAAGCTTTATTAAAACATATGGCATGTGCACAAAGATCCCAAATTGATTACTGGTCCTAAGGTAGAGATGAGACATTTGAAATTTAATAGCAAGATCTCTTCTTGAAAACTGAGCTACAACTACCTGCAGAACATCTGAGGTGATTTAGGTTTTGTTAACTCTTGGGAGCATTAAATAAACTAGAAAAACACCAGGATATGAAGTGTTTGAATCATTCCATGTTAACAGAGGCAGGAATTTGCCTTCAATCTTCCCTACCTCCAACACTCACAGTTGTGTAAGCAGCACATTTCATCTTTCAGTTTCATTTTACCTGCCAGATATTCCCGGCAAAGAATCCTGGATATATGGAGAGTAAGATGATTATTTTGGAAACCAAGTGAATTTGAAAGAAACAGCAAGTTCTCCTCTCACATCTGTTGTTTTCTCCCTTCATTCCAGCCCTTCAGGGATTTTATTTTATGTCAGATGAACAAAACAATAATGTGAAGGTGTTTAATAAAAGGACAATTTTCAGTAAGTTTGATCACCCTGCCTAAAACACTTGGAAGCAGAACCCAGTGCAGCTCCAAAAGCCTGGCTCAATTGTAGTTGTGACTTTATTGGTTGATAAAGCACCAGTTACAACCTTTGCCTTCTTGTTCAGATCTAAGTGTAGCTGCTGCCTTTGCACAGAGGATTTCAGTGGAGAGACAACTCCTGTCTCAATGAATCACAGCCCTCACAGGCAGGCAGAGCTACCAAAAAAATGGCATTTGCTTTTCAAAGGAGTAAAGCAAACACCGGTTAGGATGTACAGAGAACACAAACAGAAAGAGCTGCAGGCAGGAAAATGTCAGTGGCACTTTCAGAGAAACCTGATTTTACCTGGTGATGGCACCTCTGCTCCATTCAAGCTCTGACCCTTTCAAAGCACTCAGGTTGAAAATCTGCACATCAGAGCTCCCTGGGGGAGCTGCAGCTGCTCAGAGCCGTCTGATGGCAGCACTGTAGGTACTCAGGAGTTACTCTGTGTGTAAATCCTACCTGGCTCTGACACCAGAGGCACGTGGGACAGCCTGCTCCTGGCCCTGGTCAGGGGTCTCCGCGGATACTCCTCCTTGCAGTCCAGCTGCCAGCCCAGGGGCTGCGTGCTCTGCTCCTGCCTGCCAGCCCCACAGGCACTCCCACTAGTCCTGTCATGCCCAGGCTGTGCTGCAGCCCCAGTGCAGTGTGGCAGAGTCCTCAGTGCAAAGTCTGGCCCGTCCCTGCAGGCTGCACTGGTGGAGGGGCTCTCCCCATCAACCCCCCCGCTCGTCCTGCACCGCGCGGCCCGCGAGGAGCAGCGGGAGCACACGGAGCTCTCCTCGGCCTCCCTCTCGCTGGATCCATCCCTCCTGCAGGGAGAGCAGCCACACTGCCTGCACTCCTCTGCTGCTGCTGGGCTGGAGCCAGCACAGTGGCTCTGGGCTGCCTGGGCACAGTCAGGACTGGGGGAAGCAGAGCTGGGTGTCGCCGCTGATCCCGGGCCGGTGCTGCAGCTGCTGTAGGAATCCTTGTTCTTGCTCCTCTCGGGCATGTCACTGGCTGCTTTCATGTCAGCTTTGATCTGCTCACTGGTCACCTGGCAGCCCTTCTCACAGCTGCTTTCCTCCACGGGGAACTGCTTGGCCTGGCCCCCGTGGCTGCTGCTGCATCTCTTCCGCAGGGGAGTCTTGCCTTTGCCGCTTACTGCAGGAGAGAACAACGATGAGAAACCTCAAACGAAGCTGAGTGTTACACAGGGCAGCCCAGAGGCCAGGGACAATCTCCCCAGGAATGGGAATTATTGGTAATTTTAGATGCTGCTGCATCTTTGCAACACCTTGCAGCTGTTTTTGGAGTGATGTGCTGGAGGGTTTGCCACACAAACACCAAATTGTCCCAGAGCAGCTCACTGCTCACACAGGCACAACGATATGAAAGACACACTGAGAACAGAATCAAATACAGAATAGTTTGGGTTGGAAGGACCTTAAAGCTCATCCAGTGCCACCCCCTGCCATGGGCAGGGACACCTCCCACTGTCCCAGGCTGCTCCAAGCCCCAGTGTCCAGCCTGGCCTTGGGCACTACCAGGGATCCAGGGGCAGCCACAGCTGCTCTGGGCACCCTGTGCCAGGGCCTGCCCACTCTCACAGGGAGGGTTTTTTTTCTAATATCTAATCTAGAGAGGCTTCTGTTTTCTTAAACAGGAGGAACACATCTGTTGAATCAAACAGGAACAGAGACAGGACTGAAGTTCAGGTTTCAGCAGCAACCCTCAGCTCCCCCTCCTGGGTCTGGGCTGTGCTGCCAGCACTAACAGCAGTCTCAGCTCACAGATGAATAAAAAACCACACAAAATCATAACAGAACTTAATCCCAGGATCACTGAGGTGGGAAAAGCTCTCCCAGCCCATCCAGTCCAAGCTGTTGTTCATCAACAAAAGTTGATGAAAATTCTCTACAAACACGGATTCTTTCCCCCTTGAAACCAGAAGTGACATCCACACTGTGGGCTCACAGGCATGACAAATTCTGTCCACTTGGCAATCCCAAAGAGGAGCTGCAGGTTTCTGATCAGTGCAGCACCACTATTTATGTTTCTGTGACAGGAGCTCAAAATATGTCCCTACATCTTCATTTCTACATTCCAAACTAAGCTAGAAATGAACCTGAACCACAGGGAAAGACTGAGGCTTCAGAAGGAATGTGGCACACCTGAAGGTTCTCTGGTTTCCACTGGATCCCTGCTCTTCTCCTCCCCATCTGAGTAACTGTGTGCAATGCTGTTGGACATGCAGGGGATGGAAGTGCCCACGTTTTCCTCCTCATCCTCACTGTCTGAATCATGGATGGTAATAGGAGCTGCTTTTACAACAGGTTGAATTCCACTTGGTCCTGAGAAGGAGAATATCAGCATTTCATGTAAAAATTAACCAAGCATGGATTAAAGGGCTGAAAAACTTTTAGCACTGCTTGAAAAACTGGTAAGGAATTAATTGGAGTCAATTTAGCCACCCATTCTGTGGGTCCCTCATTAAAATGTAAATGGGAGAAGAGCAAAATACTGCATTTCAGCATTAAAGTATTCTGGTTTGGAAGGGGAGGAGGGTCACAATGGAGTGTCACTTCATGTTGTTGGGATATTCAGTAGAAAGTCCTATTGTCCAGCAAAAAGTGGCAATAAAAGAAATCAAGGCTGCCTTGTGTCACTAATACAAACTAAATTAACACTGGAACAAACTGTCCTGGCTTGAGAAAAAGCAAAACCAACCCAAGTGCTGCAGTGAAAGAACTAAGGCCATGAACACCAAGAGAGCAACAGGACAAGTTCATTCAGGCCTTTTGACTTTTATTACAGAGCACAAAAATCAGGCTTTAAGGTCAAGGTATTTCCCTGCACATGCAAAGACAGCTCTGGGCTGTAATACAGAATAAATTCCTTCACTGAACCAAGCTGTGCTAACATCATCATTCAAAATCAGACAACCCAGCTGAAGCAAAACATCCCAAACCAGACTTACAGTGGAAAATGAATCCCTCAGGGAGATCCCAAGAGGTGACTTCTTCCCAAACCCAGTTACCTGCTTGCTCCTCATCCACCTCCATGGGAACAACAGCCTGGCTGGGAGCTGGCAGCTCATCCTGGGCCTGCCCAGCAGCCTCCCCTTCCTCCTGGGCCACCTCCTCCATCTCATTCAGGGCTGCAAAGGGGAACAGGAGGTCAGGAATGGGAAACAGAATGAGCAGAGCCCTCAAACACCCACAAAAAATAAATAGTAACTGCCTTGGTTCCCTTGGTGAACCTCTGGGTTGCACAAAGTCTCTCAGAGATTTGTTCCACATCTCTGTAGCCAAAGCCCAGCCTAACTTTTGGGGTTTAGTTCACTCAGAAAAGATTAAAGCTCCACACCAGGAGCTGAATAAACAACAATGTATATTCCTATCTTCACCAGGAGCCTGTGTGAGTGGGAATGCAGATAAAACTCCCCTCAAAAAAAAGCTCCCCCAGGGTTATCCTCAGCCCCAAATCTCCTCCCAAAATGCTCCCCCAGGATTACCCTAAGCTGCAAATCCCCCCAAAAGCTGCCCTAGGGCTACCCTCAGGTACAAATTCCCCCCAAAAAGCTCCCCCAGGATTACTCTCAGCTGCAAATCTCCCCTAAAAAGCTCCCCCAAGGTTACCCTCAGCCCCAATCTGCTGCTCCTCAGCAGGGCCCTCCTGGCGCAGCTCGTTCTCCTCGTTCTGCTCGTTGGGGTGCTGGTGGTTGTTGTGGTGGATGTTGGGGTTGTTGTTGTTGTTCTGGTGGTTGTTGTTGTTGTCATTATCATTGTTGGAGTTCTGGTTGCTCACCAGGGCAGAGGAGACCCCAATTCCTGTGCCTGCACTTAGGCCCACACGAGCACAGCCCTGGGAACAAAGAGCAGAAATTCAGGTTTGAAAAGAAGGACTCGTTATCTCAACATTCCCTAAAGGCAATAGGAAAACAAAACAAAAAAAAAATTGCTGGAATTGTCTGGGATAGCACAACACTACCAGGGAAACTGTCCCTCAGATTTCCTGACTGCAGAGGTCCCTCTTCAGGCTGGCAACCCAGAACTTACACTGTTAAACTCCTAATGAAAGGGAAAGTCCTCAAAGCACTTCATTGTAATCTACTAATTGTGTTAATCTATTAATTTGCTGTGGGATCATGACATGAATACAAACAGATCAGTCTTCCCAGCACACAGCAGCCTCTAGGTACCATTAAGGACCAAAGGAAGCAGGTTTTACACTTCTCATTGCCTGCCAGCAGCTTACCAAGGAGTTGTGTTACAGTGTGGGAGGGGAAAACGTGAAGAAATAAAATTCCTAAGCTTTGAAAGCACTTCAAAAGGGAAACACCACCCCCATTTCACCCAGCAAAAAAATCACAAAAACCTCTTAGTGCTGGAAAGAGAGGCCTAAGAGGAAAAAACAATATAAAACACAGCAGCAGAGTGAAATATCAGCAGAGACTTTGAGAGAATCAGTGAGTTTTACTTCTGACAGAATCAATGAGGTTTGTTTTCTAGTCACACGTTCATTCCTTGCCACTGCTCCCACCTGCAGAAGCAGCACCACTCTCCCCAGCATATCATGCTAAAAGCAACTGCAAACCAAAGTAATTTATCACCAATCCTTTCAATTTTGAGAAGAATGCACAGCAGCTGGAGCACACTGGATTGCCAACGAAATGGAAACAAGTAAAAATCCTGGCAATGAGAAAAAGCCAAACCACTCTCTGGAATTTACCTTTGGAGGCTCCCTGAACATCTGGTCCAGAGAAATAAACTCCAAGCTGGGCAGTAACTCGATGAACTGACTGAAAGAGTCCAGCTTGATGGCGTGGCATCTCACCAGGGTCAGGTCAACCAGGCGGGTCCACCTTGAGTGGTCTGGGAACACAAGAGAGGCCCTTCCTGAGGGATTCCCACCTCACTCCCTGCTCATTAACCCCCTTTTCACATCTGAGAGCAGCATCCTCTGGATCTCCATCCTGCTCCCAGCATCACTGTGGCCCCAAAGCAAGCATCATCTACTGTACTTACTAACAACAGAACAAGCAGTACTAGAGCAGAGAAATTCTGGTTTAGCACAGAAATTCATAGAATAGCTCTGAAATTTCAAAGGTGTGCAATACCTGTGATCCAATTATTTGGGTTATGTAGATGTGGGCAGTTGTAAATGACCAGATACTTGATGAAAGAAAAAACTTCATTTACAGCTTTCATACCAATATCTGTAATAATTCCTGGGTTTTCAACCACATCAGCCAAGCCGTACCTCACCAAGTCCGTACTCGTCATTTTACCTATAAAAGAGAGGAGCAGACACAGCAGTAAATTTGCCTTTTATAGCAGGATTTTCTAACTCCTTATTGATCAGATCATTCCTTTAAGAAAGCTCAGCTTTCCCAGCTTCAGGGAGTGAGGAAAACCAGATTTGGCTGTATGAGATCAGCAGCCTCAACACATGCAACATTGATATTCTTATAAATTGCTGAGAACATGATTGAAAACACAGCAATTTCTGTAATCCTGATTTTTTTTTTTTTGTGGATATAAAAAGTGTCATACACTGTAGTAAAAACTCATCAACGTAGCCTAGGTGAAGAGTTTCAAACTGTGGGAATTCCAGTTCAGCCATCTTCAAAGCAGAAAAAACACCATCTTTGGTCAAGGAAGGCTGGATCCGCACTTCGTGCAACCTGCAGGGAATCCAGAATTGCTCCTATCAAAATTCAGGCCAAAACACAGAAAACACTCAAGAAGGTGCCCTGTTCTAATAAAACAGAGAATCTGGCAGGACTCAGAGGGTATTTGCAGTGATTTTAACCACAGAACACTCTTGTTATGCAAAGTTTGTATGTGTAATCCTTAAACTCTGATGGTTGTTCTGTCTCTTGGATGTCATTTCTGACATTTATTTGGAAAAAGGAGAGGCAAAGAGAGATCTGAAGGGAGGTACCTTCGTGCAGCAGTTATGATGAGGTAGCCAAGATCCACTTCAAGTGCATTCTTGCAAGCTCCCAGAACTATAGTGTGCAAATTCCTAAAACCACCTGGTAAATAAAGAACACCCTTTTCACACTCCAGCCTCACATCACAGCCCTCAGCCTTGCACATTTTCACCACTGGTGTTTTGACCCTCTTTAGCAAATTTAAAAAAAAAAAATATTTGCACCCAATTCCTCCAATCCTGATTCTGCTCATCAACAAATGCAGCTCATTAAGAGTTAATTGCAGGTGGAATATCAAAATGATACCCAATACAGAGCATACTTAGCACTACAACCACAGTTCCAAACACTCAAAAAAGATTATGCTACAGACAAAAAACCTCCAGAATTTGCTAAAGCTTTAACTAATTTATTTATTTTTATTTAGGTATGAGGGATGGGGAGTTTCCCACCTGATCTCCAGCTGTCTTCTACCACGTGCTGGATAAGTCCTCCAAGAAATGGAACACGGACCAGTTCCAAGTGCTCCAGATTCCTGGCAGAAGCCAGGCCTGTCACCAGGGGAACGTACTTCAGAGAGTTGGTGGGTCCTGCACACAACAAGGCCAGAGAGACAGAGCAGATTGTTCACTTCTCCCTGAATCATCCCATGGAAGAACTAAAACACATCCACACAAATCCCTCTAGAGCAGGAAGTCAACAGAACCACACAGCACCAAGTAAGGGACAGGACAGGGAGAGATTTCTGTCCAGCACCACCAATCAAACAAGGGCTGCTCTCAGAATGTGGAATTCCAAGACTTATTTAACAGAACCAGATTTCCTCCATGCTCTACCATCCCCTTCAGACAGGAAGAATCCCTCTTACCAGCACAGTTCCTCATGACAAAAGCACGTAAGCTGATACAAAGGAAATCTTTAAAAGGCTGTGGTTTGGTGAGTCTCACCCACTTCAAATAAAGGTGCCTCAGCATTGGGATACAAGGAATCTCAGGGACATTCACCCCTAATAATACATAAACAAAACAAACAAACATTTTAAACAAGCTTTAAACTAACCCACTGCATGACAAATTCCTGGCTTTCAAAAGGAAGCTTTTCTGTGCTTTGTGGCACGTGAGAAAAGCTGGGAACACTTGAAACACCAGTTCTTCACCTTGGTTTGTCAAGAATTCTTTAGAACTTGCCCTCTGCACCTGCTATCAAATATCCAACTAAGACCTCCAAGATGCCACAGCCCAAACTCCCTCTCCTCCAAAGAATTACAAATCTGCAGAGTTTCAAAGCCTTTAAATCCACCTGTGTTGAAGCCAACTACTTCACCACGACCACACTCACCTACTAAGTGCAAAGTCTGAATTTTAGCTCCTATAGGAATTTTCAGCTTGTTCTCAGGAGGAATTGGAAAAGCACCATTACGATTACGAAACTTCCCTAAAATGTGGACTTGGGGCATGTATGTCCAAATAGCTTCCACCAGCTCTAAATGAGAGGTCTCAACACCCTGGATAAAAGGAAGCAAAGCAAATGCTCTAACACCAGTTCAACAGCAACAACATCATCCTCTTAACCATGTAAACTACAGAATGCAACGTTATTTCACTTTTCATTTCTAGCAAGACTGGTCTTTTTAAAAGCAGAGGGATCAGAGCTTTAATTCCTTGCTGGGCTTAAAGAGCACCTGGGATTCCCGGTGGTGCAACTAAAAATAGTTGTCATTAGCAAACGGGGCCACAATTAACTCCTCCCTGTGCAGCCAGGCCTAAACCAAAGCCCTGCAAGCACCAAGTGCTTGTCACAATTTTGAACAATGCTGAAGGAGGTTCTCTCCCAAGTGCAGCCACTCACCAGCAAATTTGGACAGGCCTGCAAAGCCTCTAAAACTCCAGGGATGCTGAAAGCTTCGTGGCCACGGACTCGGCGCCTTTCCAGATACCTGGGATGAAGACCATAAAGTTGTTCAATGTCTGGCATCTTCCTCAGCAGCGTTAGGAAGCTGGAATCAGTGAAACCTAAGACAACAACAACACATTTGGTATTGGTGTGGCAGCAGACACTCAGCTGTGAAGGGAAAGCCAAACACACTTCTCTCTTTACGTGGGCAGTACAAGTTCTGTGATGTTGAAAGATGCATTTGGTGAAGCAATAGCTTTTCTTTTCCTTCCACATTCTAGAAATCATGACCTAAATACTCTCCTCTGCCTTGAATTTTGTAGGTTTGCTACAGGTTTTCCCTCAGAGGAGCTGCATGGCTGCAGGGTTCACTGGGCTCTCTCCCTCCTCACATGAAGCTTTGTGGGTCTAATTTTCCTGGAATTCCATTTATCAACTCCATGGCTCAAAAAAATCCCAGCTGGATCCCTCATTCCAGTTCACTATTCACCACAGCTCACATTCCTCACAGAAACAGGATGGTTTCTTAAAGCAAAGGTCTATTTTATTCTAGTGAAAGACAGCACACAAAAAGGATTTTAACTGGGCAAGTTACTTGTATTTACACCAATTTTAGGTTAGGTCTAAACACCTGCTTAATACCAGCCAGAGCCAATCTCAGTTTGTAACACTCTCATTTTCAGAATTCCCTCATTTTAGCTGTGTCTCCCACCAAATCCCAGCAGTGCAATTGAAACCCAACAGAAATCCTGATACTCACAGGGTTCACCCAGATTGAAAAATTTATCTATTGATCTGCAGGTGACTTGAGCTGTGACATCAAAACTTATCCTTACATTGTTAAGTGCTGGCAGATGAGTTGCTCTCTCACCCCACTGCATTTTTTGCTGCCTGCATTGCAAACAGCCTCTTCATGGCATAACCCCTGGACAAACTCCCTTCCAACACCAGACAAACACAGACTGCACTGACAAGTGGCTACAGAGCACTCCCAGCCACAGAACCACAGAGTGAACTGGGTTGGAAAAGACCTTTGAGATCATCAAGCCCAACACCTATGACCTAATACAGCAACACCCCGAACTCGTATCTACACCAGACAGAACCTTGGCAAGCCATTCCTGAAGGCAGCCAGGCAAAGGAAAGGGAATATCTGAGCAATCCCAGGTTTACTGTGTGGAGGAGGGTGGCAGGGGGCTCACCTGTGGGCATGTACTCCCACCAACGCCCCGCACACAGATCCACCACCTTGACCACGCGCAGGTACAGCGTCACCGCCTCCTTCAGCTTCCGCGACAGGCACTCCATGCACATGATGTCCTGCAAGGGCAGGTACCTGGGGGAGCACAGACAGCCCCTGCTCCAGCACTGCTGCAGCCCCAGCACTGCAGCTGGCACCATGCAGAGCCTGGCTGCAGCAACAGGGGCAGTTCCAGCACGGCAGCACGTTTGTTCACACGGAATCGTCAGCGCTCTCATTAAAAGTGGAGTTTTGCTGAGCTGAGTGACTCAGCAGTTTCTGACACTGCATATGGAATAGTCATGCAAATTATAATGTTAAATGCGTTATGATTTGGTTCTCTAGTTGGTCCTAGAATCACTGAATGGTTTGGGTTGGAAGGGACCTTACAACTCACCTCTTCCACACCCTGCCATGGACACCTTCCACTGTCCCAGGCTGCTCCAAGCCCTGTCCAGCCTGGCCTTGGGCACTGCCAGGGATCCAGGGGCAGCCACAGCTGCTCTGGGCACCCTGTGCCAGGGCCTCCCACCCGCACAGGCAACAATTCCTTCCCTGAAGTTAATTAAAGCCAACCCAAACCTTGCTGACCAAGCCATTTGCCTCAATAGGGTTAATGAAGTTACTTTTGTTTTATAGCACATACTGCAAGGTCAATTTCCAACTGTTTTGGAGAGCTGCTGTTTCTCCAAGAACTTGTGGGTGAGGCATTTGTTTTGGGTAATAGAACTGAGTAAACATCTGGGAGAAGGACTTTGCTGTAGGGGAGGTCACATCCTCGTCCCTTCTGCAGATGCAACAATTCCCAAGCAATCACCTCAACTGTGCTCTACCCAAAACGTATTTCTCCTCTAAAATCAGTATTTCTAACAGAATTAAATCACTCATTTATTTCTTCTTCATTCTGATGACATTCATGACATTCACATAAATTGATTCTCAGTTTCCAGATGAATTTTGGAGACTGAAAAAAACATTTGTCACCCCTTTTTATCCACCAGTCCCCTCGTGGTACATCCACCATTTACTGTGTCACAAACAGGAAAAGTTGGAGAGAAAATAAAGAACTGTAAAATAATAAGCACTAAATTGATTTCTGCCAGGCTTCTCACCTAAAGATGTGGCAAAGCACTTCATGAGAGAGTTGGTTCATGTAATCTTTTGGCTCCTCAGCTTTGGTAGACTCTGCCCCTTCCCTGCTCACGGCGCTCGCTTTCACAGTTTTCCGCCGGGGCCCCATCTCTGCACCAAGTTCTGAGGGAGGAAACGGGCACAGGGTTATGAAATCCAGGGCACTGAAACACAAAAGGGACACAGCAGAGGGGGGAACAGCAGTTCAGCTGCAAAAAAACAAGCTGTGGTTTGATTAGACAGAAGGGCTCAGACAAAACCTGAGGATTGTCAGACAAACCGGACAGATCCTCTCAGCTGAGGGAGTGAGGAGGAAAAATCACCATAGGTGGAAGCAGAATTAAAAAAACCTTTTTATGAGTAAAAAAAATCTTCAGAGATCCTGCTCTGAGATCAAGACAGGCACAGGGGAGCTGTGCAGAGATCACCAGCTCAGCACCAAGTGCAACCTTCCAGCGCAAACTGAAAGTCCAAAGTCTGCCCGGCAGAAAAACGATTTCTTTTTCTTTTTTGACAAAAAATGGGCTCCTGCTGACCACTCCCCAAAAACGTCCCATGAAAAGCCCTCAAACCAGCTCCTCTTCAAGGTGAGAGCACCATGAAAATATTCAGACTGCTGAGTTAAAGATCAAAGTGAAGGAAAAACTGGGAGTCATTGTTTGAAAGCAATGTGCAGGATCCTCTGCTCCTTCCTGAGCTGGGCCCATCCTCACTGCAGCACACACAGGCACTGGGATTACAATGCCTCGTCTAAAAACACCCACAATCACCATGAGAAGCCACAAAAAGGCAGCTAAAATAAAGGAGAACTCAATGCTAACAGAAAATCACCTTGTACAGATGCTGAGAGATCCTTCCCCAGCTGCACCTGGCAAAGATTTATTTTATATTATTTTATTTTATTATTTTATTTTATCCTAAGACAAGAACAAGAATGAGGAGGGCAAAGCATCACCAGCTCAGTGAACCCGAGTTTAACAGGTTGGATGCCAAAATTCAGTGGATTGAGGAAAAACAACTGGTGAAAAAAGAGGCAGATTTTGGAAAAGCTTCCAGCAAGGCCCTGTGAGGCCAAAGTTTGGAATACTGACAGCTTGACTGTGATCTAATTACACCAAAACACCTGGTGTCACACATTTTGGGTGCATTTTAAGTTAGTAACTGCACGTTGCCATGATTTGACCTTAAAGGGGGATGGATATTCAAACAATAAATCCCCCCTTGTGCCTGTGACCAGCAGGAAATGGATCCCTGCTCCTCTGGACTGGGGCAATTCTCCAGCCAGGAGTTTATGTTCTTTTTGGGGCAGGCTGGGTGATCAACCTCATAAAGCCCAAATTGAACTATTTACAGACTGAATTCCAAGGAAAAGATCGATTCCCAAACACCTGGGATAACTCAACTGGAACAGAGGATGTGACACAACCTAAAGGTTTGTGACACAAACCTAAAAACTTCCAGACTGGCCCAGCCACAGCTGGGCACAATCCAGCAGGGAAGAGAACAGCAAAAGGACCAGGACAAAAGGCAAGAGAAATAAAAATATCAAGAACCAAAGCAGGAAAAATCCTGTAGGGGACAATTCCAACGAGCACAAGCCGCCCCTGCCATGAAGGGGAAAAAGAAGGATTTTTCTCTATGAGTCTGCACTTTCTGCACAATAAAAGCTCCTCCTGGGGTTATTTCGAGCTTATGAGAACAGCCTTAACACCTCGTTCCACATTAGCGAGCTGACCCCGTTTAAAAATAAAACACAAATCTCCACAGCAAGAAGTGCTTTACATATTCAATAAAGCAAATGGGATTTTGCGGCCCCCACCTCAATTAACTCCCGACAACGAACGTCGCATGAAACAACAGTGCGACGCGCTCTTTTCTTGATGGGTAAATACCCCACGGACCTTAAAATGCTTTAAAAACCGTGGGGAGACTCCGCAGAAACGAAAACTGAGGAAAAACACGGCGACAGCAGCCAGGGACGGCCTGCCAAGCGCCGACTACAGAGGGGCGCTCCCGAAGCGGAGGGGAAATG
>JANPWX010000265.1:235208-268371 GCA_024734555.1 Trochalopteron elliotii
CACAATGCCAGTGCCCTCAGCTGCTCCTCCATGGCCCCTCCAGACCCTTCCCCAGCCCCGTGTCCCTTTGGATGCTCTCTGGGAGCTTTACAAGTGATTTTTCCTGGAGAGTCTTTATCCTGGCCCCAAAAGTCCTGCCTGTTTTCTCCCACATGTATTTGCAGTATTATGCAGGTCTGTGCTTAAGTCATGTTTTAATCAGTGTGTTTGGGTGGATGCCAGCAGAAATCACAATTTCCTCAGCATTTTAAAGTCATATTTCATGCAAACGCCAAGGGATTGGGTAACAAGGCTCATTCATCACCCAGCAGACTGTGGGGTTTTTTATACAACTTTTGTATCCCAGGCTTTGGATTTTTACCTCTGGAGTCAGCCCCTGCTCCACCACAGTTTTCTGTAATTTGGGAAATAGTTGTTACTAATGGATGCAATAAATTCTCTAGAAAGTTCACCGTGGAGAAAAAAAAAAAAAGAGTGAAGGTTTATTTTAATAAACAAGCACACTGAGTAGCTGAACAACATACAGGAACCAGAATTGTACAGAGAAGGATGAGAAATAAGCATTTAAAATTCAGCTACAAATCTGGGGGAATCAAAGGGAAAGCTGAACGCTTTGGGGGAAAAAAAAATCTGCTAAAGATTTTGGGTAAAGGAAAGAAAACATTTGGTAAGCAAAGTGGAGGGACTTGGGGTGTTGTCAGAGGATTTAACTTCGGCCATGGAGTCAAATATCTAAGGAAGGGCTCGTGTAAACCCGCAGGAACAGTTCTGCTGCCAGGACAGAAGTGTCGATCCAGCTCTGGAGCAGGGAGAGGGAGCAGAGCCGGGAATTCTCCTCGGGCCGGGTTTGGCACGGGCAGGACGGAGAAAATCCAGGGAACGGGGAAATGTGGAGGAGATCCAGGGAAGAGTGTGGAGCTGTTCTCAGCACTGCCAGCAGAGCTCCCTCAGCACTTCCCCGCCCGCTTCACGTGCAGCGCTCCTCTGCTCCTCCTGCGAGGGAGAAATGGACACAGAAAGCTTCACGTTGGGAGTGATGCCTTAAGTGTTAAATATCGTATTTTCCAGATTCTGCACGGCATAACTCTGAACTTCATATAAAGTGTCAGCAAGTTCTCCTCGCAGCTCAGTCACACAAAACAATCCTTTTCCAGCCCAGAACTGAGGGCACCGCTGCAGCTTCAGGCCCAAAAAACGCAAACAACAGAGAATTGAGGGGAGCAAACTGGGAGGATGGGACTGAATAACCTGGAGCCATAGTTGGACAATGAACCCCAATGTGTAAATGGACCAAAACTTATAAAAGTGTGAAAGCTCCTGACTCAGGGTCCATCTTGGGTGTAGCCTTGGCCAGGCTCTTGCACTGCCCAAGGTGCATCCTTTGAAGGCCTTTTAATAAAATCCCACTTCATTCCTTTAATTCTGTCCAGCCTCTGTTCTAGGCAGCCTCTTTAGGCATCAACGTGGTGCACCAAAATCCTCTGAAAGCCTTTGCCAACAGAGGTGACACCATAAACCTTCACAGCAGATGTGAGGGCACTGATCTGCAAACAGCTTTCCCTGCAAAATGACACGTTTTATCCATAAACCCAAGGTATTGCCAGTACCATTTCTGAATTTCTGTGTGGCCTGAGTTGGGTGCAGGGGCTTTGTCACACCTGTGTTGCTCCTTGGACTCTTCCCTGTCCAACTTTCCCATTTCTGCTGGAATAGGAAGCTGCTCACACAAATATCAGGGTCACTTTAATGACTAAATCTTACAGTACCTGCAAGTTCCTCACACAAATAGGAATCATTTTTTAGTGTTCAACTTTGCAGTGTCTGCTGCAAGATCCTCACAGAAACATTTGGGTCATTTTTTAGCTCCCTATTATATGCTTCCTGCCGGAATAAGAAGTTCCAAGTAATTTTTTAGTGTCCAACTTCACAATTCCTGCTGGAATAGGAAGTTCAGACCTGAATATCTGGGTCAGTTTTTAGTTCCCTCTTTACACTTTCTGCCAGAATAGGGAGTTCTCACCCAAATATCACCATCATTTATTTTTAGATCAGTTGGACATTATCATTGGGAGGAACAGTTATTGTGTAAAGGTAAAGTGAAGGAGCACAGAAATAAAAAAAAAAAAAAGCCCAGCACTTTTGTGGAGTGGAAATCCCAGCTAACTCAGCCCATCCCAGCTCTTGGCTCCCTCAGGGGTGGTGGCAGCTCAGTACTCACAGCACAGCCTTGCAGAAGGAGCATTTGTTGTTGTAGGTTCTGCCATCGGAGCCGCAGAAGGGTTGGTAGAGCCTCTCACAGTAAATGGGCCTCTCCAGCCTCCTGTACTCGCTGCAGTCCACCTGCAACGAGGGCAGCCTCCAGTCTCACATCCTCCACACACAGGAATCATGAATAAATCGAGCTTTGGGCCATTGGAGCAGCACAGCCAGCCAGGTGTCACAGAAATCATGAATATTTCGAATTTTGGGCCATGCTTTGGAGCAGCACAGCCAGCCAGGTGTCACCACCTCTGTTAGGAGGCTAAGCCCCAAAAATGAAACATTTCTGATCAGAGGTGTGAGTGGTGCTGCCTGGGATGGGGACTGGGCAGGAATGGGGTCCCTGGAAAAACACAGCCCCCCAGGAGCTGAGTGTTGGGATTTTTTATTATCTGATCACAACAATCAGTAAATTCAGGTGGGATCAATTCACATCCAGGCCTTCCTTGGGCAGCCCTTCCATACCTGAGCACCCTTTCCATGGAGAAATTCCTGCTGATTTCTACCAAGATGGGTCCAGCTCTGTGTGGGGGTGAATTTTCTCTCCCCACCACCCTGCCAGGGCTTTCCTGCTCACCCCAGGAAGGATTTTTATTCCTCGGTGCCTCATTTCTTCTAGACATTGGCCCCAGAGGACTCAGAGAGAATTCAAATCTCCAGGTACCCGATTTAGGAGCTAAAAGTCATCAAAAAAGTCTTATAGGGTCATCATCGAGTAATTTTTTTTTTTTTTTTTTAATCTAGATTTCTCTGGCTTAAAATTTGTCCTTGCTCAAATTCTTGTCCAGAATTCCAAACAGGTGAAAACATCTGGAATTTCTCAGATGTTGGAGAAACTCTATGGAAAGCCCATATCCCAAACTCGGGAGCTTTCACTGAAATCTCAATAAATTGGCAGCATTTAAATAAAGTTTAACATGTTTAATTTCTGAACTCATGTTATTATATTATAATGTTTTACCTCATGTTCTATAATTTTATCCAGGACAAAGGAAATCACTCACCTCATTCTGTGGGGCAGCATCTGCAGTGGAAACTGAATCACAAAAGAGAGAATGAAAAGCCACAGTTAATAAACACTGAGGTGCAAACCAGGATGACTTCACTCAGCAACCCCAAACCTTTTACCTCCTGAAATGTCAATACTGACAGAGCTTTGTGGTGTTTAATAGGTGTCAGAACCTATTGAACAAGTGGATTTTGGTGCATTATTTACCTGAGAAACTTCTGTCACCTGCTGGAACAGCCTTTGCTGGAGGAGGGAATGGAGCCATTGTTCACCACAAACCCAGCGACAACCCAGGAGTCAATATTGTATTTAATGTTCATAATCCTATTTTATATTTAATGTCCAGCATTAACTGGTGGTTGAGGATGACTGGGCTTTAATTCCTGAGTTTATCAAGAGCTGTGTGTGAGCAAACCACATGTCCCTTTCATAGGGGTGTTTTCTGTCAATAATGAGGATTAAAATACAATATTAACTCTAAATAACAAGGATAACACAATTTGGCTCCTAATCCCACTTTAGGAAGCGGTTCCCTTGTTTCAATATGGATTTTAAGATTACTGACTCCTATTTTTACCACATTCCTCTCCAGCAGAGCCCAGTTCTCAGGTGGGGCTTCAGGGAGCTCCTTCCAAACAATGCTAATTACACCTCCCACAAAGTAATCAACTCCTTGGCGTGGCTCCACGCTGCTGACACATTCCTTACTTTCTTTAGGAATGTATTTGTCCCTCTGCTGTCCCATAATCATCATCCTGGGGCTTCCAGGGAGAGATTTCTGTGCAGAAGGAGCAGGAATTTGTTCTGGAGCAGAGCTCTAGCAATTGTTTTTTGGATTAAATTTGGAATTTTTTGATCTTTAAAGGTTAAACTTTCCAAATGTGTTCTGGAGCAGAGCTCTAGCAATTGTCTTTTGGAATAAATTTGGGGGTTTTTTGATCTTTAAAGGTTAAACTTTCCACAAAAACTTCCCTTCATAAACCTGTTTACAGCCTCACATCAGCTACAGTTGTTCAGTGTAAAGAAAATGAGCAGAAATGAAGCTTCAGGTCAAGTTTCCATCTCTGTCACCAGAGGTTTGACTGAGATTTCGTTATTCTGGAATTGGATTTGATTTATTCCATTTCCCCCCAAACATTCAGATGTTATTTTTTCTCTGGTAACCTTTTAGGAGCCACTCTGCACACGGGAGTGAATGCAGAAAAGGTGTGGCTCACAAAGTGTTGATTCATGAAGTTTTCAAGCAGACAAGATAAACCAGAAAGTTCAAGGAAGAGATTTCCTGGAATTCTAATGGAAGGAATATTTTTTATTTTCCTGCAGTTAATGAAATCCTGAAAGAATTATTTCCATCACATTTCATTTAAACTGCTGCTTTTCATAAGAATTTTGGGGTTGAGACAAATTTCAAAGCAACCTTTCCAGAGCTACTCAAAAGACTCTTTCATTTCATAATTTTGCATTTAACATTTTCATTATTTTGCTTCTTTAATGTTCATAATGCTTTTAAGCTTCTATACTACCTGCAGAACTGTGGAGTCTTTCAGATATTTTAAATGCACTTATTTTTTCTTGAAAAATACATTTTTACTGCAAGTTTTTAGTCAAAATAAAATTGCCAAGTAAAGGCTGAAGAAATTCCTCCCAGATCATTATTTTATAGAGCAACCTGTCCCTCAAATCTCCCTACAGCCTAGAAAAATAAGATTATAAGATTAAAAAAATGGGATTTTCAGCTGTTTTATGTGGCCTGAGCATCATCAGCTGTCCCATGCTTGGTCAGTTTGGCAGGGGAAGGACCTCACCATCTCCCAGCTCCCTTCTCAGATCGAAATTTAAAAATAAATCGATAAACCCAGGTGGTTCTGAGGTGCCACCGTTCTTTTGGGTCACAAAACAGCTCTGAGTTACACCCAGCAAGGAGCAGCTTCCATCCACCCCAGCCCCAGCTGGCAGGGGGATATAATTATATATAACAATACATTATTATGGCAACAAAGAATAGGATTTTAAATAGAAAAATCCGATTTTTCTCCCTCCCACCCAGTGCAGAGAGCACTGAGAACCTCCCAGAAGGAAAACCCCAAGGAGCAGAGGGGAGTTACTCACGTGCCAGGCACAGAGCTGCCAGTGCCAGCAGCACCCCGGTGCCTGTGACCTTCATGGCAAACACCAACTCCGGGCTGTCCCAGCGCCACTCTCGGGTCCCCGCGGTGTCCCCGCTGTCCCCATGGCGCTGCGGGAGCCATTTATAGCCAGGAGCCGGTGATGAAATCCCTCTGCAGGTAATTAGGGAAGGTGTTGCCCAGGGCAGAGTCAATAGGATGTGTCCTGAGCAGGGTGTTGATGGAGCACGGATTGTTCGTGCCTAAACCCAGCCTAAACCCAGCCTAATGAACTGTTCCAGCCCCAGCAGCCAGGCTCTGACTCAGGGGTGGGGGCTCTCTTATTGCCATGGGGACTCCAGCTGAACACAGTTCCCAGGGAGGGATAATCCTGCCTGGGTGTTTGCCAAAATATTCCTCCCATGAGGGTTTGATTCTCATTCTTTTGGGCGTTTCGGAGCTGTTCTTGAGCTGTGGTTGTGGCCAGAGCTCTTCAGCTGCTCTGGGAAATCTGTGTTCTGCTCAAAGCCCTTCACAGCCAGCCCAGAGCATCCCCCAGGGTTCCTTTTCCTTTCCAATGTCCCCAGTTTGGGATCAGAACAAATGATTTGGGAGAGAAGCAGCAAAGACACCCCATGGCACTGCCTGGCCTGGACAAGAGAGGATTTGACTCCCCTCTTGCCCAGCCATGGACACAGGAGGAGATTCCTCTGCCCCTCTGCTCCCATTTCCCTGTTTCCAGCACAACACGAGGGATTCCTTCAACAAATCCTGCATTTGTTGGTGACTTTCCCAAAAGGCAGCAATTTCTGTCTTTTATGACAGAGCCATGGGGGAGACCCAATGGGACACTCAGGTCTGAGACTTAATTTTCATAAATCCAGAGTAATGTGGAGTTTGGTGGTGATAGTTCAGTTTCATCCTTCCAGAATTGCCTTCTCTTCTTAGTGATTTACCATCTAAATGTGCAAAAATCTCAACAGGAAAAATCCCTGCACACCACCACAATTCCCACAGTTTCCACAATTCCCAGTATTTCAGTGATCACCTTCCCTCACTGCAGGGTAGCCCAGGGCTTCCTCCCCATGCAGGACTGGGGTCAGAGGTGCTCATTCCAGTAAAACAAGGGTCTGAAAGCTCCTGCAGAGAAGATTTCAATAGGCCATGTAAGCCTTGGGCCCCTCTAACCCATCCCAAGAGGGATAATGAATAATTTTGTCTTTAAAGAATATAGGTAATGTTTAATTTCTCATCACTTAACAGAATGAAAAACATAAAAGCCATCAAATCCAAATCCCAGGGTGGGCAAAGATCTGGTTGGAGCTGGAGGCCTGGAATTTTATTTTTTGGTTTAGTTCTAATTTTTTTTTCTTTTTCCTTAATTTGGACGTGTCCCTGTGAGGCTGAGAGGACAAAAGGCAGGGTGGGGTTTACACTGGATCCCTCTTGCTTAGGGCTTTTGGTGACTTTGTGTTCTGGGGAGCTTTTTTTTGGAGGAAAGCCTGGTAGGGCACATGCAGGAACTCATGGGGAGTATCCAGGACACGTCCCTGGTTGATGGACAATTATGAGCAATTAGGCAAGAGGAGCAAAACCCAAAACATCAGGAAGTTCCTCCTGATCTGAAGAGTTTTGAGCACACAAAACTCTCAGGGATGTCCTGGCAGTGTAAAACTGCAGCCTGACAGATCCTGCCAGCTCCTGAGGAATGAGGAAAGGGCCCCAGCCCAGAGCTCCCAGTGTCCTGTGGGATGCAGCCCCAGCATCCATCCCATCCCATCCCATCCATCCCATCCCACTGATCCCATCCCACTGATCCCATCCCATCCATCCCATCCCATCCCACCCCATCCCATCCCATCCCACTGATCCCATCCCATTCCATCCATCCCATCCCATCCCATCCCATCCATCCCATCCCACTGATCCCATCCCATCCTATCCATCCCATCCCATCCATCCCATCCCACTGATCCCATCCCATCCATCCCATCCATCCCATCCCATCCCATCCCACTGATCCCATTCCATCCCATCCCACTGATCCCATCCCCCTGATCCCATCCCATCCCATCCCATCCCATCCCATCCCATCTCTCTCAGGGAACACAAACCTCTCTCTGCACCCTGCTCAGTTCATGTGGGAAGATTTTCCAGCTCTGCTCTTGAATTTCAGTCCGTCATTCCCAAGGTGTCACTGGCGAGGCTGGAGCTGCTGTTCTGGGACAATTCTGGGCTCCCTGGCTGGGAAAGGCACTGAAATGCTGGGTCAGAGCCAGTGAGGGAGCACCAAGTGTTGAGGGGGTGAAACAGGAGGAAAACCTGAGCTGGCTCTGTTTGGAGAAGGAGGAAAAGCTCATTGGTGACAGGAAAAGGGAGCCAGAGCCCTCCTGGAGCTGCAGAGTGAAAGGAAGAGGGAACAGAGCAAATTGCAGGGAGAGAAATTCCAATTAGATGGGAGCAAAACAAATTTCACAACGAGAGGAGTCAACCATGGAGACAGTTTACCCACAGAGATCACTGGAGATATTGAAAATGGGGCTGATCTAAAGTGGCCACTGAGGGTGTGGGCAGCCAGGTGACCTCCATGGGCCATTCCAATGGAACTGGTTCTGCATTCCCACTGCAGAATGTCAAGTGTTCCTGGCATTTTCAGGGACCTTGGGGTGGTTTTGTCCTCATAAATCAACCTTTGACAGAGCAAACGTGGGCAGTAAAACACCACAATGGAGTGATTTGAGCTCCTGTGAAAAAACAAGTTCATTGGAAAACAAATGTTGGGATATGTACAGGAATAGCTGCTTCCCAAAGCTGGCTCAGTAAGGCCTAATTGCTGAACTCATTCTGAAATTTAGGGTGAATATGGTAAATAAATCATTTATATTGAAGAATTGTGAGTGCAATTTTGGCCTCATCAGCAAAGCCATGAATACATGTAAGTTAATTGTGGAACTCCTGTAATTTTCTACCTTTGCCATTATATCTTGGGGTTTTTTTCCCCAAATTTTTATCCCTCCAAGCTGATCTTTTGAAGAAGAAAAAGCAATTCCGTGATGTTAACATGTGGTAAAGTATTAGTGTGCGTTTTTCTGAGGGTAAAAAAAATGCTCCCAATTATTATTTGCTCCAAATTTTATATTGCTTTTAGTTGTGGAGCCCAGGTTAGAGCACCACTGGGATGCCAAAAATGCTGCAGCAGCAGGTCATTAGTCAAGTGCATGGGAGGATGTTCCCTGGCTGCATTCCAGAGGAGGAACCTGCTCCCACCCATCCGCGGAGAACCTCCCGGGCGGGGCATCCACAGAGCTGACACAGAGCACGTGGAAAAGGTAAAAAACCCCACTTTTGTCACCGGGAGGTAAAAACCCGCCGTTGTCACCGGGAGGGAGGGTCGCGGTGGGACCTCCCCTCCCACCCGGGAGATCCGGGGGTGTTTTTATCCCCCGGCCCCGGGGAGGGCGGCTGGCTCAGGGTTGTCCGCCCAGCTGCAATTAAATTAACATTTTGAAGTCTTGCTCAATGCAGGTTTGAGAACCAAAGGCTGTGCCAAAGCCTCCAGTGTTTGCCCGGGGAAGGTGACATCCCTGTGGGACATCAAAGGAGCCTTTATCCAGCGCTGAGGGTGTCACGCCGGGCCAGAGCCCTGCTGAAGGTCTCGTGTGTTGTTTCAGAAATTAAAAACAAACCCAGCACGCTGTGCAAAGGCTGCAGCTGATCTTTGTTTTCCTTTGTGCCTCCTGATCTCTTTGGGACACCAGGAGTGGTGCCCCGTGTCCTGCCGGCAGCTCGGGGATCCGCCCTCGGTGTCAGACGTTGATGGGTCTCAGTTGATTCTTCACAAAAACAAAGTATTAATGGCTTAACACCTCCACCGGATGGGCTTTAAATAGGGCTGGTTTGAAACCGCCTGAAGATGCAGCTCCCAGGTGTTTGGACTGACTTTGCCGTCCTGTCACACCAAAGTCAATCAAACGGACGTTTCAAGAAGGGTCTCAAGGTTCTTTCATGGCTCACAACAAGGTTGGAGGACGTGTGTTGGTCTTCCCTTTATTAAAAACAAAAGATTTATAAAAGAGAAGCTACAACTCATGAAGAAGAGGGGCGGGAGGAAGATCAGCACGGAGAAGGGGTGGATGCGAAGCATTTGGACCTGAAATCCGTGTTTTCCCCCAGAACCCCTCATTAAACATCAGCTTTTCCCCCGTTTTGCTCTCAGCAAGTGCCGGCTTGCCCAGCTCCAGGGGCTGAAGCTCTTGGAGAACAGCAAATCCCTACAGCGACCAATTAATGCCTCATTAAGGGCACCGACTCTTTATCTGTCAAGCGTTCCTTGGGCTGAGCAGCACCCACAGAAAGCCCCGGGGGGAATTAGTCAGGCTCTGCTCAGAGCAGATTTAGGGAGGTGTGGCAGCAGAACCCAAAGGCAGGGGTTGAGTGATGGGCATGAACAGAAAGCTGCAGGAGCTGCCCCTTCCCAGGAAACGGTGGAGCTTGGGAAAAGGAGCTGGTCCAGCAGAGAAATCTGGTGAGAAATCAGTCAACGACACTGCTCCCTCAGGAATAAATTGGATCTAAAATTTTATGTCAGAAGGTTGGATTTTGCAATCTAAAGGTTGGGATTTTTTGGGGGGGACAAGGGGGTGGAGATAATTTTTGTACATTGTGCAGCCTGAGTCTGTGCATTTGACAATTATCCAGAGGTTTCCAGATTATTTATGGTGTAACAAGGAGAGGAATGAAGGAAGAGAAGCCCAAGGAGTGACTAACACATCAATTATGATGTTCTTGGATGGATGGAGTGTGTTAGAGAGTGATCTCCTGTGTGTGGAGCCACCACAGTGAATATTTTTTTGCTTTTTATCCAATCTAGACTGAGGTGGGAGCCTGACAATTCCCAGAGGAGACCTTCCCAGACACTTGGATCCATGGAAGGCCCCAGGAAATGGATAATTGGGGAGCAAAACCAACCTTAAGAGAGCAGCCAGCTGACAATGAGCTGATTCCTGCAGAGAAAGGGGCAGGTCTGAGCTGAGCTGTGTTATTTTCCTGAATAAACTCAGCCACTGGATGCTCCCAGTCCACACCAGGAATCCTCTGGGGAGGCTTCTCTCATTTCATGGCACAGAAAGGAACATTCTGGAGGCAAAGATCAATTTAGGCTCTGTCAGGATACCCAATTTAGCTGAATTATTCCAGGGGTGGAGGCTGGGCTTGGCCTCCAGGAGCTCAGGAGAGGTTTCAGGATTGTTTTCAAGGGTGCCAAGGTTCAAACCCTGAGGCTCAGGAAGGTTCTGTGACCTCTGAGCTCTGAAACCAGGGAGGAACCTCAGAGCCCTCAGGGTCTGGGCCAGGTGGGTTCAGTTCAGAGCTGGAGACCACAGAGAAGCCCAGAGTTCTCCTCCCCTGCAGGCCAGGGCTCAGCAGATCCTGCTGTCACACCCTGGGCCCTTGCCTGGCTCATCCTGTGCAGTTTTACAGGCTGGGAATTTGGTATTATTAATTATTATTACTTATAATTAATTTGCCCTGCAGACATTGAGACAGAAATAGTGTCTGATCCCCTGGTACAAAAATGAAGAGTGACACAAACCATTCTTAAAAGATCACAAATAAACCAAATTTTCTTGTTTTCAGTGTATTTATTGTTAGCTCTTTTGTAAACAAGTACATAAGTTGCCTTTATAGCCAAAATAAGACATGTAAACTTAATCTTAATAAATACTAACAGGACTTGTAAATACATTATCAGCAGTTTTCTGAAATATCAGATACTTCACACATTTTCAATGTTTAAATATCTTAAATTACCACCCTAAGACTGGGAAAAAGGAAGCATGGTTGCAGTGAAGGATTTTAATGTCAGTGATTCTGTGTCAGAGGTTAAGGCCAGAATCCTCAAGGATATTTCAGGGTATTTTGCCCTCCTGGAAGTCAGGGCTCAGTGTTTTGACACAAGATCCATCCCTGGAAGTGCCCAGGGCCAGGCTGGATGGAGCTCTGAGCACCCTGGGACAGTGGGAGGGGTGGAACAGATGATCTTTAAGGTCCTCCCAAGCCAAACAATTCCAGGATTCCATAAAAACTACCAAGATTTCAACTCATGCTTCTGCTTCCTCCCAGAGCTGGGCCCTGATTCTCAGAGCAGCTCAGAGCAGGAGTTTTCCCTGAGGTTCTGTGAACACACCAACACATGATGGTGCAAAGTGGGCTATAAAAATCTCAATTCCAAAAGTCTGATTTCATGAGATCATGGACATTCCCAAAAACCCAGTTTCCAGCTGGGTCTGGGGGGTTTCACACACTGGGGCTGCAGTTTCAGCTGCCCTGGGGCCCTTGGGGGGTTCCTGTGGAATTCATTTCACTGAATGAAATTTCATGTCACTGCCATGAAATTCCAAATTCCACTGCAGGAGCTGCCCTGGGCACAGCTGGATCATGGAAAATCATGGCAAAAGGGCCACACAAACGTTGTGTAGGGGTGATAAATGCAGCTCCTGGCTGTTATTTCCTTTCATGTTCCTGAGGGATGAGAGGAGGCTCAGAGCTGCCACCACACCAGTGCTCCCCGTGCTCCCAGTGGGCTCCAGCCCCATGGAATGTTCTCAGCTGGGCATCAGCAGCTGTGGGCACTGGGAGCTGGCAAAGGGCAGCAGAAACATCCCCAGGGCTCTGCAGCTGCAATTCCTCCTTTGCTCCAACATCCTGGAGGATGAGGATGGACACCCCACACCCAGCTGCTCAGGCAGCCAAGGCTTTCTGTGCTTCCCCAGTCCCACAGAAATAAATACAAATAAATATTAAATAAACAAAGAACTATAAATTTAAACAATAAACAATAAACCATCAAATAATGGAATATTCAAACAGTGACTTTCCAAATAAATTAATCCGTGCAGTGGTTGGAACAGTAACTGCCACCCACTGGCCTTGCAAGTCAATAAATAAATAAACACATAAATAAATAAATAAATAAATAAATAAATAAATAAATAAATAAATACTAAATAGATAACTATTTTTAAATAAATAAATAAATAAAATATTAAATAGAGAAGTAATTAACAAATAAATAAATAAAATATTAATAGATAAATAAATAACAAATAAATAAATAAATATGAAATAAATAAAGGCTCAATAATAGTAATGATATGCAGGACATACAATAATAGCTGCCAGCAACCTGTGGAAATCATGTTAATGTAACATGATGGATGCTAAAATCGAATCTGTAACTTGATGTAACTCAAATCTGGGGGATTTAGGAGCTGCCAAAATCAGGACCACATTCAACTGGTACAAAAAAAAAAAAAAAAAAGTTAGGGCTTCTTAAGAATCTCAAATGGAAACTTTCCTTCTAATTGTGCTTCTGTTCTTGTGCTCATTCATTCTTTGCTTTCTCTATGAGTGCTGTGCCTCCCTCCTGGATCCCTCACGGGTCATCTGCGAAACAACATCAGAAATTCAATTTCCATGTAAATGTACACCAGGGTTCTCTGGTTCTCCCCAGAGCAGGAGCTGCAGCCCCCCAGGTGTGTCCTTACCTGCAGAGGGAGGACCACTCGCTCCAGGAGGAGAGGTAACAACGGTCCCTGGCCTGCACCCACACCTCTGCTGGCCCCGGGGCTGGCAGCTGCACAGACTGCTCCTCAGTGTCATACACCTGGGGACAGGACAGCTCCTTCAGTGGGGACAGGGACACAACCCTCCCAAAGCACCAGAGAGGGGCAGCCAGCCCCCACCCCACTCTGGTGTCCCAAAGGCTCCAACTGCACCCACAGCTCCCACAGTCCTGGGGCTTGGGAGAACTGGAGCTCAGCAGGAGCAGCTGGAAAGCTCAGGGAGCACCCAGGGATGTGTTCTCAGTGACCCAAAAACCCACTGAGGGGGGTGTCCCAAAGAGATCCAAACCCACTGAGGGTGTAAAGGACCCAAACCCACTGAGGGGGGTGTCCCAAGCAGATCCAAACCCACTGAGGGTGTAAAGGACCCAAACCCCCACTGAGTTTGATGTTCTAAATGACCCAACCCCACTGAAGGGATGTCCCAAAGAGATCCAAACCCACTGAGGGTGTAAAGGACCCAAACCCGCTGAGCTTAATAATTTAAATTACCCAAACTCACTGAGCTTGGTGTTGTAAAGTCACCCAAACCCACTGAGGGGGGCTGTTCCAAAGAGATCCAAACACATTGAGGGTGTAAAGCACCCAAAACCCACTGAGGGGGGTGTTCTAAATGACCCAAACCCACTGAAGGCAGTGTCCCAAAGTGACCCAAACCCACTGAGGGTATAAATGACCCAAATCCACTGAGCTTGGTGTCCTAAATGATCCAAACCATCTGAGTTTGGTGTTCTAAATGACCCAAAGCCCAAAGCTAAACTCTCATTAAACGAAGGGCTCGTTTGTTTATCTGGGTTGTTTTGGTTTTGGGGTTTTTTTCTCTTTTTCCTTCTTCTCCCAGTGTGGGAACCCTAAAAACCAGGAGCTGCTCCTGCTCAGGATGGGTGAAATCCCCAGCGGGGGCTCGCGGTGGCACAGGAAACATCCCCAGCCCCACAGATTCCCTCCCGAAGGGGTGGAGGAGCCGAAATCAGGGACTGAGCGCCGGGGGAACGGCCCCATCTGCTGGCCCGGGCTGGATCCCGTCCCCAGCGGGAAACATTCCCTGGGGCTTGCATTTAATCCCCTGGAAAAGCGGGATAACCATTCCGGCTGTCTGCTCTCCTCAGGGCTGGCCCGAGGAAGGGCAGCACTGGGCAAAGGGGTCCCGGTTCTTTCCCCAGCCAGGCCGTTGTGTCCCCCAGAGCAATGTGGACATTTAACCCTATCACAAAGTTAATTAATTCCATGAATTAACTGGGAATCAATGGGAAAAGAGCAGAGTCTCCACAGAAATGATTCCAGGTGAGTCCCTGATCTCTTATTTCCAATTCACCCCCAAAGTCTGAGCTGCCCAGGTATGAACAACACACAAGGAAATTTGTGTCACAGATCCTGGGGTTCTGGCTTTGGAAATTGGGATTTTCCCACATGAGGCCCTGCACAGCCTCCTCATGAATTAGCAAATACAACCATGCAATGCTGGACAGGATTTTCTGTCCTCAGTTGCCTCAGGGATCTTCCTGCTCATGGACCTGGGAAAGGTTTTTTCTGCCAGGATAGAATTTGCCATTTTGGGGGCTCAGCTTTTTTTTTTTTAATTTTAGTTCATTATTCTTGCATACAAAACTTAAATTATTTATACTCTCCAGGCAAGAAAATTGTGTCTCAAAGGTTGTGTTTCTACCTTTTTGTTTCTCTTTGTGCTTTTAACTTTGACCTTGAAAGTCAAAGGGAAGTAGGAGTTTGGGGTGCTCCAGGTCCTGGGGTATGTCCAGGTCACTGTTCCATTGCTGGCCACATACTGACACTGGGGGGGGTCAGGCTTTACTGCAAGAGAGAACAGAGGGAATTAATTCATATTAACAGCTTAATGTCAGATATTGGTGAGTTACTGGTGATGCTTTTATGGGAATGAGCTTTGGGAGCCTCCAGGTTAAGAGAGGAGTAGACTTGAGGTGTAATAATTGCCTCGGGTGTTTTTATGGAAATTTAAGCACATTCCCAGACTCAGTCTGGGTAAAATCCTCCTTTATTTGGCCTGGAGGGTTGCAGTGGGCTCTGCTGGACACACAGGAATATCTTCAGCACCATTAATGCATTTAGGAAAACCTCTGTTTCTTTAGGATTCTGCCTCATTTTCCTGTGCCCTGTGGCCACATCTCAGAGCCCCTCTGAGTCCCTCTCTGTGAACCTGCCCAGGCTGCCCATCCAGGAATGGGTGAGGAGGGAAACATCCACAGCCTGAACCAGTTCTCAGAGAGGAACCAGCTGGATTATTCTCTGCCTTGTCCCACAGAGCCCTTCCCAACCACGTCCATCCTTTGGGGACATTCAGGGAGCTGTGGGTGTGGGGGCACTGCAGGTCACAAGCCAGGATAATGCTGCTGCTTCACTTCCTCATCCTCCTCCAGCCTAGCATCCCCTGTTCCTGTAACTGGGCCTTGGTGGACATTTACAGAGCTCAGGGCAGGGATTCCCAGGGCTGGCCTGAGCCCTGACTCCCACTGGCAGCAGCAAAACGGAGCTCAGAATTCACCCCCAACTCCTGGGCTACTCACTGATGTCCCTGATGAAGAAGCTGCTGGTGCAGTTCTCATATTCCACCTCATCAACGACCTCCAGGACCATGTCAATGGGCTGGTGCTCCTCAGCAAAGGGACAGAAGTTCTCCTTGTGGCACTGGGCTGTGAAGGTGGTCAGGGCCCCCTTGGTGAGAGCCACGGGGCTGCTGCAGGACACATCTCCCTGGGGGCTGCAACAGAGCAGGGAGAGCACTGGGAATGCTGCTGGCTCCTGGGAATGTGCTGCCAGAGCAGCAGCAGTGTGTATGTGGTGAGGAAAGGTTTTGTTTTGCCTGTATTTGTCTGCTGCAGAAAAGGGTCAGTGGGAGCTGTCACATTCCCTGTGGGATTGTATTGATGTCAAATCCCAGCCTCAGCTCACCCCCAGCCTCAGCAGAGGGGATTAATAGTCAAACCTAAACCAGGATCTCCCATTTCCACCATCCCATGGAAGCTCCACTTTCCTCCTTAGTCCCTTTGCCCTCTCCCAAACTCTGCTGAAGAAATGAGGGTTGAGGAGTCTCCACTGGGAAACAAACACCAAAAAATACCAAAGCACAGCCTGAGTCTGCCCCTGTTTGTGCTCTCAGCCCCCTGAACCCCTTGGCAGCTGTTTCTCCTTCAGCAGGCTGGAGTGACCTTTGCTGGAGCACTCCCTGTTTTGGAGAACCCCCCCAGAGCAGTGGGAGGCAGGAAATCCCCCCAGGGTTCCCAGCACACATTTCCCTGCAGGTTTCTGCAGGGTTCCTCAGCACAGCCTTGTGCTCTGCACTGGGGGCAGCCTCCCACTCCCCTCTGCACTGGGAGCTGTGGTTCTTTCTGCCCTGCCTCCACTTCCCTCTGCCCTCCACCAACTCTTTTGCTATTGCTTAAGTTACCCAGTGGCTACTCCAGCCCTCTTGGACTCTTTCCTTTTTCAAGGTTTTATTCATTTCTGAGCCACTTCCGTGCCCTTATTAAGTTAACTTCGGCCCAGAAATGACTCAGAACATTTTGGGGATGTTCAGACTTGGAAAAGGGGATCTCCCCCCATCTGCATGTCCCTAAGAGCCTAAAATCCTGCCCAGAGTAGCCCCAGGGGCTGCTCTGTGGGGCTCTGGAGGGAAGTACAAGCTCTTACTCGTTCAGGCTTCTGATGGTGAACTTCACATTGGGACTGTTATTTTCTGTCATCCAGGAACATGTGAAAATTCCAGAGTAATTCTTTGCCTCACACTTCAAAAATGTATCCTTGGGCTCTGGGCAGGGAAAGAGAGAAAACCAGGAGTTGTTTACTCCTCTTTGACAAAATGGCCAAGGCAGAGAGAAACAATTCATAAATTCACAGGTTCCATGGCAGTACCATGAGGGACTCAAATCTGAGACTCAGATAAGTGAGGTTCATGCAGAAAATGCAAAACATGCCAGGCTTGTCCCAGGGTTAGTCCTGAATGGAGAGGCCCAAATGAGAGCACTTCAAACCTGGGTCAGGCCCTGGTTCTGTCAAACCTCAGAATCCTGGAATCTCCTGAGCTGGAGAGACCCACAAGGATCATGGAGTCCCACAGCACAGACCCCCCAAAATCCCACCCTGAGCATCCCTGGCAGTGCTGTCCAAGCTCTCCTGGAGCTCTGGGGCCGTGCCCATTCCCTGGGGAGCCTGGGCAGTGCCAGCACCCTCTGGGAGAAGAATCTTTCCCAAAATCCAGCCTAAACCTGCCCTGGCACAGCTCCAGCCCTGCCCTGGGTACTGCCCTGGTTTTCCAAACCAATCCCTCCCATCCCTCCACCCTATCAGCCTAGAGAATCCCAAATAAATCCCACAGCACCCAGCTCCTGTGCTGCTCATCAGCTGCACTGCCCAGGACCACAGCAGAGATGATTTTCCTGCCACTGTCAGCAAAGCTTTTGGAGAGAACCCCTGTGCAAGGACACTTCCCAGGTGCTCCCAGAGCCAATCCCAGCATTTTAGGGCTGTACCTTTAAAGCTTTTCAGGATCCACCTCATCATCCTCCCCTGGGAGTCGATTCTGGTGATGAGGAGGAGTTTGGAGCTGAGCAGTTCTTTGCTCTCCTGGCTCCAGCAGCTGTAGTTGCCAGCATCTGGGCTCTCCTTCACTGCAGCAGTCACAGTTTTCCCCTCTCTCTTCCAGTCCAAGCCCTTTTCCCAGTAAACTGATTCCTCAGAGGTGTCACAGGTCAGCTCCACGGGGGTGGCCGGGGCCTTGGAGTCCCACTGGGATTCTATGACAAACACTGGGAATGGCAAAGGGAAGATCAGGAGTGTGGAGCTGATAGTTTCTGAGCCTGAGAACTGCTGAGCTCTTCCCAAGGGAATCTTTTTGACAGTTTTCTTTTTCCCAAAACAACCTTGTGTAAACAATATTCCTTCCCCATGACAAGAGGTGTTGTTTGCTCTCTCTGTTATTTAGCCAACGGGAGAGGTGTCAGCCCTACAGACCAATAATGTGACTTTTTAGCTGAATAAATTGTAAATAAAGCCTTCTGATTTCTACTGCCTCCTGACTGGAGTCAAACATCTTCATTTTGTGTCCTACTGCAACACAGGAGCTGCTCACAGGGACTGGGGGCAGCTCAGGCTGAGCCTTTTCCTTCAGCTCCATCCCCAGGGAGCTCTGGGTGAATCCCAGGGAGCTCCAAGGCTCACCCACCAAGGAGAAGCACTGAGAAACCTCCAAAACATGGAATTTAAACTGGCAGAAAATACTCAGCTCTGGGAAGTTTGGAAGTCTCCCAAAGTCCCTCTGGAGACAGGCAAAGTGAATCTTCAAAGTCAAAGTTTACTCTCAATGTTCACCAACAGATTTGCAGTTTTCAGCATCAAATCCCTCCCAAGGAACCCCCAGGATAAATATTCCTTTTAATGTAAAGATATGGGGGAAAGTCAGTGCAAGAGAGAATAATCTGAATTTAGCCCAATTTTCTGATAACTTATTCAAAAGAATTGTTTATTACCTACTCTGTATTTTTACAAATGGATTTACATTGAAGTTCTTTACCAGAGAAGTTGATAAACTCTTTCTAGGTTTTAAGTTTTACTCAGAAATATGCTTTCTTTTTCACAATTAATTCTTTCCTTGGTTTTTTTTTTAGGGGTGTTCCCTAAGTCACAGTTTTTCCATCCAGGCTGTGTGACTTTGAACACGAGGAGAAGGGATAAGAAATAAAACAGTTGCTAATCAAATATGGCTAACATGCTGTTGGAAGACATTTTAGGACTTTTAAATATTTTCCCATTAACTCCAATTAATTATTGTCAAACAAATAAACATACAGCCTTGGCCTGAGATACTGGAATTAACAAATTCTGTGCTAGTGGCCACAATTATAATTCCAGAGTTTTAGGTCTGACTAAGTAGAGACCTCCTTACCATTTTCCTGCAGTTTCCACTGGGCACTTTCCAGCAGGGCAGCAAAGGAAAACAAGGACAGTAAGGCACAGAGGAGGTGAGACATCTGTAGGGGAAAAAAAATAAAAATATTAAACTTCACTGAGTATACTTCACTGGCTGAGTGTGCTCCAAAATCAGGCTGGGGCTGGGCAGGGTGACAAGGACACAAATTCAGTCCCAGAGAGCTGAGCTGATCTCCCCATTCTGAGAACTCTGAGACCCCACAGAAGGGGAATCTCAGGATTGTGCTGGAGCCATGATTTTGATCCACGTGGGACTCTCATGGCAGCTGAGAGGAGGAATCACTCAGAGAGAATTGTGTGAGTGGGTCTGGGCTGGTCCCTCCTTAAATATTCCTTGTGCCCTGCTTGGTCCAGTGAGGCCAATCCCATGGAAAAGGCCCTGGATGGAAGGATCAGGGGCTGCCCAGGGAGGTTTGGATCCCCAGCCCTGGAGGTGCCCAAGGAATTGCTGGAGGTGGCACTCAGAGCTCTGGGCTGGGGACAGGGTGGGGATGGGGCACGTCCTGGGGCTCAGTGATCCCAAAGCTCTTTCCCAGCCTCAGTGATTCCATCATCCCCCATGACCTAAAGGATTGATGGCCATCGAGTTCCATCCATCCAAAGCCTGAGCTGGGCTCAGCTCATCTGCAGTTCCACTAAAACAAAGGCTTGTGGACAAACCCCAGGAGCTGCTGAAGGGTTTTTCTGCATTTTGTCTCCATCATCCCTGAACAGTGACACCAGGGCCAGTGCTCAGTGCAGAGCTGGTGCCAGCACTTGCTCCAGCTCCAGTCCTAATTCTGGTATCCCCTGAGCTCTCACAGTCTGAGTTTGGGAACAATTTCAGGCAAAATTCCTCCTGGATTCAGAGCCACAGCTCTGTCTGCAGGGAGGGCTGGGAGTGGAGATCATTGCTGCTGGATCTCCAATATATAAATGGATATTTGTCCTGAATTTGTTCCAAATACCAGCAGAACTCTACACAAAACACCAAACACCTTTGCCAAATATTGTCATAACTTGCATAAAAACTTCAATAACAGTTATTAAAAATAATAACTTTAATAACAGTTACTTAGATGCCCTTCCAGACCTCTTTAAACTGGAGTAAACCAAATTAAGAGATACAGAATCTCCTCAAGAAAGAGATGGTGAATATCTATTCTAACTACAGTGGGAGGCTGAATGCAGGTGAAAAACACAAAATTAAGTGGTTTGGGTTGTTTTTTCCTCCCAAACCTCTCTTTTTGTAATGAAAGGGGGGGAGCCCTCCTGATTCCTTGAGAGAAGAGTGTGTTCCTGTGCAAGTGTTCCTGCACAAGGCTCAGGGGAAAGCCAGTTATTATTAGATAGAAATTACAGAATCATTTAGATTGGAAAAAAAAGCTCTAAAATATGTAATCTCCTGTTAGCAGTGCACTGCTTCATCACACTCTTAGATTTCAGGCAGAATTAGCTGGAATTTCCAACCAAAAGATTCATTTGGCAACTTTCTGAAAGCTGCTGGTTTCTATCACAGGAGCACGAAATTCATCACCACACTTCATAAACATGAAACTGAACATCAAAACATCAAAACACCAGCTCACACTGGGGGAGAGCAGTGGGACTTGTGCCTTCTCTTCCATTCATCACAATTAAAATCTCCAAATCAGGAGATTTCTCCTGCTTTGAGGGAGAAGCTTCACGATTCATGTTTTTGATGAAAAAAGATGAAATTTTTGATGAAATGAGAGCAGCCCTCCCCCATCTCAATATTTGACTGAAAAATTAATCAGAAATAAACTCAGTTTCTGAACAATACCAGTGACTGCCTGAGTACTTCAGAACGGAAAATATTCCAGCTCCAAATGTTCAAGGAATCAGGGAATCACAGAATCATGGAACAGTTTGGGTTGGAAGGACCTTAAATCCCACCCAGTGCCACCCCAGCCATGGGCAGGGACACATCACACTGTCCCAGGCTGCTCCAAGCCCCAGTGTCCAGCCTGGCCTTGGGCACTGCCAGGGATCCAGGGGCAGCCACAGCTGCTCTGGGAATTCCATGCCCACCCTGGCAGGGAACAATTCCTGCCCAAAATCCCATCCAGCCCTGCCCTCTGTCCATGTGAAGCCATTCCCTGTGTCCTGTCCCTCCATCCCTTGTCCCCAGCCCCTCTGCAGCTCTCCTGGAGCCCCTTTAGGCCCTGCCAGGGGCTCTGAGCTCTCCCTGGAGCTTCTCCTCTCCAGGGGAGCCCCCCCAGCTCTCCCAGCCCTGCAGCAGCTCCGTGGCCCCTCTGAGCTCTCTCCAGCAGCTCCAGGTGCTGCTGCTGTTGGAGACCCCAGGGCTGAGCAGGTGGGGTCTCACCTGAGGGCAGGGGCACAGGGACAGTGTCCCTTGGTGTCCCCTCCGTGTCCTCTGGAGCTCCAGGGCTGGGACTGAGCCCTGGTTCCTTCCCTGAGAATCTCCAAAGGATTCCTGGCAGGAAGGAACCTCTGCCCCTCCTCAGAGGCAGCCCCAGCTCCAGGCAGGGAGCACAACAGGCCAGTGGAACAGAACAGCCATAAAAAAAGGAGTTTGGCAGCACTCCCAGCTCAGAAACATCAATCCTGATCCAATACAAGTGTTATTATTGCCTGGTGACACAGGTTACAACTCCAGGAGTATTTACATGTGTACAGCATGTGCTAAACTTTATGAGGATATAAACAGTGCCCTGAGGAAAACGTCCCAAGGACTATTTCAATCCTCTCCCAAAAAAATAATGTTAAATTTTCATTTGTTTTACCTGACAGCTGAGTAAAGAAAAAATGAGTTCTCACCTTGTCCTGGGAAGCCTCTGGCTGGAGCTGCAGCTGGAGGTTGTCTCTGGGATGCAAAGGAAGCCAAGTTCTGATCCCACAGTCTGCAGAGGACAGAGGAGCCTTATAAATGCTCCCTGCCACCACACAACCACAGGATTGCAACACGTGGCTCCAGTTCCTATTTTACATTGGGCCACAGCTACAGGCAGAAAAAAAAAATGATATTTGGGAGTCCCAGGTAAACTTCGAGGAGGAAATGAAATTGTGAGATTGTAAAACGACCTTTCATGGGTTGCCAGAGTCATTTCCTTTCCTCGCTGATGTTCTGTCTCTCATTCGGTCTCTTCATCAGAGAGGAAGAGTGAAGAGAGACCAAATAAACTTCCAAAAGAGGCTAATGGGAAACACAGAATGGAGACAGAAAGAGAAAGTTAATAAACTAAAACTCCTTCTACCTGATAAGCATGAGAGAGATAATTACATGACCTCTAATCCCAGCTCCCACATCAATCAGAAGGAAAGGCAATATTAATTTTTAATTGCTGGTTTCGAGTTGTGTTTGTTCTATGAATTGAGACTTAAGTCAACCAAAAAACAAACAACTAGTTCTATCTTAGAGATACCTGATATTTGCACATTATTATACTGCAGCTTTTAAATATAATCTGAACCTGATGTTCCTTTTAGACCTCAGGCACAAGAAGAGCCCTGTGCTCCACACGGGCTTTGAAAATGAGGAGGGACTGTGTGGATTTCTTTTCTTTTATTGTTTGTGAAGCAATTGAATATGATTCTCATTATTTGCCAGGCAAACCGAAATACACTGCTTATAAAAGAAAAAAAACAAAACAAAACAAAAAAACAAACAACAAACCAAAAGAAAAGGTTTGAAACTCAACCTGACACACTTTAGGAATAAATGGAGAGACACAGCTCAATCCCAGGTGCTTTCCAGGGGCAGGATTCCCACAGTGCAGCAATTCCAGAGCCAGAAGCCAAGAATGGAGTGGTGGTGCCTGTTCCTTTTCTGTAGAATCCCGGAATGGTTTGGGTTGGAAGGGACCTTAAAAATCACCTTAAATCATGCCATGGGCAGGGACACCTTCCACTGCCCCAGGCTGCTCCAAGCCCTGTCCAGCCTGGCCTTGGGCACTGCCGGGGATCCAGGGGCTGCTCTGGGCACCCTGGCAGAAATGTCAGGGTCTCCTCACCCTCCCAGGGGACATTTCCATCCCAAATCCCATCATCCATCCCTGTCCTGTGGCAGTGGGATCCACTCCCTGTGTCCTGTCCCTCCAGGCTGGGGACAGACAAGAAATGCGGCTGGAACGGGATCCCGCTCACCTTCGGCGGCTGAGCTGTGACTCCTTCCCATCCCACAGGACACAACCCCGGGCCCTGCATTCCCGGGTGGCCCCGATGACTCGGTGCCCATCCCGGAGTGCCCAACCTGCTCCTCAAACACGGGAATTCCCTGTGCCGGAGCTCCCGGCAGAGCCGGCCGCGGGCGGAGCCCCGGGGCTGCGGGGACGGAGCTCCGGGAGCGGCTCCGGGCGAGGGAAAAGCTGCTCCCTTCACATCCCGAATGCCAAATCTGGCTTCGAGGGGGCTGTGGATCCGTTCCCGACACAGAAGTGCTCAGCCGAGATCTGTGTCGGGGGCGGGATGGAGCAGGTGGAGCTCCAAAGGGCCCTTCCAAAGGGATCCAAAGCGTCCCAGGGGACAGAGTTGTCCCCTCCTGGTCCCCGGTTGCCCTTGAAGGCAGCTCGGAGGAGACTGGGCACCATTTCCCAGCTCTCCTGCTTGTCCTCATTCCAAGAGCACGATTTGGGTGAGGAACAGGCTCAGGGGGCAGTGATCCTCCCCTCCTGCTGTAAATGCAGCCCGGGCCACGGGGGAGGAAGAGCCCAGGCTGAGCCGAGCTTGGGCACGAATCTGTTCACATTTAAGACAATTTGCAGTCTCCAAAACCCCTTCTGGGATAACACACAGCAGCAAGCCAGCAGGGACAGGACAGCTGGGAGCTGGGTTCGGCCACAGATAAGGGCAGGAGGGAATTTATGTGCACATTTCCCTCTCCTCAGCTCCTCATCCCTCCTCGGCTCCCATGGATGCACTTCTCTTTAGTCACAGTGACTGATGCAGAGCTCAACAAAGGTCTCCAAGTGCCTGCTCACTTCTGAAACACGAACAGTTCCTAATTAATACAAATAAACACCTAATAATTGTTATTAACACAAAGAAATGCACATTTTCAGTGTGTGTTTGCATCAAGCCTTCCTAATTCCCTCAGCTCAGCTCTTGTCCCAGGACACATGGAGTGATTTGGTGCCCAAACTTTATGCCAAGAATCCCAAACACCAGTCCTGGAGCACAGACACCTCTGGGTGGAACTTCCACAATGGGATGGTTTCCTGTGATCCATCAGAGGAATTTTTAAATATTAAAACACAGAGATTGTGAAAAGCTCTTTCGATGACAGCCTGGTTTTCCACTATGAGCTCATTGATTCTGAAGGGGAAATTTGGAGGGGAGCAGCTTCTCCCCCTTTTCTTATTATTCTGCTTCCCCTATGACACTGACAGAGAATGTGCAAACCCTGGCCAGGCTTTACTTTAATGCCGAGCAAAAACTCCTTTTTGGCAGAAAAGGCCCATTTGAAAACAGGTTTCCTTTCTTAGGAAGGAAGAAACATCTTTTTTGCTTTGTGAAATGACAAAGAAATCACCCCAATCCAGGGAAAAAACCCTGGATTTTACAGTGTAATTTAGGGAAAATAAATTATTATAAAAAGTGTATCATCTGTATGATTCCTTTTGATGGAATTTCCTTCAGCATTTGGCTGGTTTTCCATGGATGTCCATTGGCAGATTAATGCCAAAGATCAACTTTTATTCCCAGGATTTTTAATGCAGTAGCACTGAGAAGGGAACACTGCTCTTTACCTGTAATTCTAGATATTATTCTATAATTCAGTCATTTATGTGCATTCATCAGGAATTACTGTGTGATATTAGTGCACCAATGAATTTTCCTTAAAAATTCCCATTAAGCCACTCCATAGAATCACTGAACCAAGCTCCAGCCTTGAGAAAAACACAAAATGACACAAGGGGAAAAATCCATCCAACTTCTACCAAAAAGCAGAAAGCAGAAAGCTCCATAGGCAGTGATTAATTTGATTTTGGTAGCACTGGCCAGGATGGGCTGTTGGGGATCTCCCCCCCTTGAGTGGAGAGCACAGGAAGGTGGGCAGGAGGATCACTGAGGCCTGACCTAGTCAGGCTGATGTAATTCCTTAAATCCCAGCTTAGAGCTGCAGGATGTGGATCTGGGCTGGGTGCAGACGTGGAGCAGGAGCTGGTGCCCCCTGAGAGAAGGGGAAAAGGGCATTTCACCTCTTGGTCCTGCTCCCTTCTGCCCCAGGACCTCACAATGTGTAACTCCCAGAGCTTTGGGTGTCTGCACAAACTCCTGGGCTTGGAGACAACACCAGAGGGGATAAAAAGAACAGGAAGAGCCAGAAGGGACTTGCAGAAGGATTTTTAAAGAAAGGTAAAGCGAGGTGTGACATTTCCAAAGGGGTTTAAGAACCAAATCTCATTTTCTACAGTAAATGACTCTGTAGAGTCAATGGGGTTTGGGTGCTTAAATCCAGGAGGTGCTTTTGCAAAACCTTTATAACTGCTCAGTGAATGTGGGGCAGGGATCCAAAGGGAATTGGTATTTGTGATAGATTCATTGCAGAATTAGAGTTATCAATCCTCTCTGGCACAGGAACAGAGGAGGCTCTTCCCAGGGCATGCACAGGAGATGGTTCAGTGCTGGTCCAAAGTGCAGCACAGATCCCTGATCCCTCTGGGATCAACCCATGGCTCCCATCAGAAATCTCACACTGAGATAAACCTGACACTGAGATCAGTCTGACACTGAGATAAACCTGACACTGAGATCAGTCTGACACTGAGATAAACCTGACACTGATACAGATCTCACACTGATACAGATCTCACACTGAGATCAACCTGACTGAGATAAGCCTGACAGTGATATAAATCTGATATTGATATAAACCTGACCTGAGATCAATCTGGCACTGATATAAATCTGACATTGAGATAACCCTGACATTGATATAAACCTGACACTGAGATCAATGATATTGATATAAACCTGATATTGATATAAGCCTGACATTGAGATAAACCTGATATTGACATAAACCTGACACTGAGGTAAACTTGACACTGAGACAAACCTTACACTGAGATAAACCTGACATTGAGATTAACCAGACACTGATATAAGCCTGACAATGATTTAAATCTGACACTGAGCTCAATCTGGCAGCACCCAGCTGGCTCCTCCAGCTGCAGGTTGGGCTCTTCCTGAGCTGCACTCATTTCTGGGGGATGTTGTAACTCTGAACTCCACCATCAGCAGAGCTTGGGCCGTGTTGCAGTGCTGGGGGTGGGGAAATAACACTGCAAAATGAAAGTCAAGGGAAAAGCCCAGCAAATTCATTTCATTGACTGAAATTCAAGCAGCATTTTCTTTGTCTGACAGCTCCTAGAAAAGGAGTTTTCAGACAAAGCCGAGCCAGGCCATTCTAAGCCCAAGGAGAGTTTGGATAATCCTCTCAGGGACAGGGTGGGGTTGTTGGGGTGTCCAGGAGTTGGACTGATGATCCTTGAGGGTCCCTTCCAGCCCAGGATATTCCATGATTCTGTAATTAAAACACTCAGGGACATACCTGGAAGAAAAAAGAAGTCGTGACAACTTCCTGTTTTGCTATTAACCATTAATGTATAAATATTTATTTAATGCTAAAGCCTGGGGACCCAGACTGACAATGGGGATAGCAGGATAAGGGATCCAGGAGTTCACAGGAAGATTCAATGCCCAGGCATCTTGTTACATCATTGTTTATCTGTCAGAAAATTCCAAGTTCCTCAAGGTGGGGAAAAGAAACTTTAAATTATGTAGTAAGAGCTTCTGACACCTCCCATGACTGTGAGGGAATGAGGTCATACAAGACCTATTTGGAAAGCAAAAACTTTTCAGCAGTGAGCCACTGAAGCATCCCTGAACTTCAAAGAAAATTTTGGAATTACTCCAGGGGTTGCTCTGTGCCATCACACTCACTGCTGGAACTCCTTTGCTGCAGTCATGTTGTAACAAATGGGACAATGCTGTTACCAAGCCCTTAAAATTAAAATTCAAACTCAGCAGCTCTGACAGCGAAGGGTTTCCAGGACCCACAGCAGAAGAGGGGGATTGTGGAATGGTAAATCCTCCTCCAACTCAATTTCGTGCTGCCACACATTTCTGCCTGGGACAGGGCAGATTTTGGTGCCAGCACCTCAGAAATTGTGACAATCTCCATGGTCCCTGTCCTGGGCTGTGCCAGGGCTGCTCCAGGAGCACATCCCTGTTCCTGCAGCTCAGAGGCACCAGGCTACAGACCTGTGAATAATTCGGAGTGAGGAGAAAGCTTTGCATGAGGGAACTTCCAGCAAGGACTTTCCCAGGGGAATGATGAAAGCAGCAGCCTGGAGTGAGCAGGGCTGTTCCTGCTCAGGTCAGGGAGGATGAGGATGTGCCTGGAGTTGCTCCTTTTGGGAATTGTGCTCCCGTGCTCCTCCCTGTGCTCTGACATCACCCTGATTAAACACCTCAACAGCCCCGGAGGAAAAAGTGTCCTTCACCCAGGTGGAATAATTGACTCATGCCAGTAAATTCCTGCAGCTGAGCAGGAATGTTGTGATTTGCTTGAGGAAATAGGGAAAAAAAACCCCAACAAGTAAACAAATAAACGTGTTTCACATTTAAAATGCTCGTGGATTTGTACTTTGGGTTGTTTTTTGCCAAAAAATGGGAACATGATGCCTTTTTTTGGGATGATCCTGTACACAGGGCTATGGAAACACAATTCAAGTAAAAACCACTGGGTTTTGCACATCTGGGAGCTCATCTGATCCTGTGCCAGGAGAGGAGATCTCTGCTGGGTTCTGCTCTCAGTATGGGCAGGATATGAAGGGTTGAAACCAGGAACTCGCAGATTTCTGGGAGAAGAGGATGTTTTGCTGCTCAGTAAAGAAATCAGCCCTGCAGCTCTCACACAGCCAGTGTGGGCTCTCCTCTGTCATTTCCTAACTCTGCTCTGAGGGGATCTGGGGGCACAATCCTCACTCTCTGTAGCTGGAAAATGAATGAAACTCACTTTCCCACTCCACAGGGCAGAGCTGCAGAGCACAAAGATTCATTGGCCCCAAAATCCATTTTAAGCTATAGCTTATTAGCTTAAATAACAAGCTATAGTTTATTAGCTTAAATAGCTAAAATAGCTATTACAAGCTATTCTAGCCACAAATTCATCACTCCACTTTTCTCTAGATTTTGATTGGCTTTTCCTGCTTATCTGTAGAGGTGAAGTCCCTGGGACACTGCTGGGAGTGCTGGAAGCAAACCCCAATCCCTGTGTGCAGAGCTCAGTGAGTGACACGGGAGCTCCTGACGTAACCCAGGGCTTGGGAACTTACTTTGATCTGCACCAAAGCTTCCCCCAGCACCAGGGAGTCAATCAAGACACAGTTGTGACCACAAGGGACACGACTTCCTTCCCGTGGTGACAGCCACTGCCGGGACTCAGCTGGAAACCCAACACCTGGCTCTGCTTCCCTTGGGATCGCGGGTTTGTTTGGAGCTGTGAGTGCCACCCTCCACGTTCCTCTGATGCCTCAGGGAAAGCTGTGCTGGCTCCAATCGGTTCTGGCATTTCTAAGGCAGGGGAGAAGCAGCAGGAAAAGCCCTGGATTGCAGAATCTCTCCATGAACACACCCGTGACAAAGAGTTAAACATTGCTATTCTTATGCAACGCTCATTTGTACCTGTAATAAAAATAATATCAACTTCAAACGCCCTGTTTCAATTTCCTCCACCTCTAATTAACGGCTGAGATTAAGAACCGCAGGAGAGAGCTTTAGTCTGGCAGTCGTAACAATAAATACCTTTGTCAAAGGAACTATTGTTTGCCTCGAGCAAATTAGCTTCAATCCTGATTGACATCAGTCCTGGGATCATGTTTGGAGAGTTCAGCAGAAAATACTTCCACCAGAGAGTGCAGCCCAGTATAAACCAGTTACTGGGGGACAGAGAGGGGATGGAGCACAATGGGGAGGAGAATTTTTTCCTCAAGCAGCTGAATTTAACTCACTCTGCCCAAGTGTCCTGAGCATCCTCATGGAAAGGCACTTCCACCTGGATCTGCAGGGAATTCCTGCTGCCTGAAAGGGCAGGCTGTGGTCAGCAGGGTGAGCCTGGCACTGCTTCCAGGGTCTGAACTCCCCCAGGGATCCAGAACTGCCCCAGGGATCCAGCCCTGCTCCAGGGACCCGGAACTGCCCCAGGGATCCAGAACTGCCCCAGGGATCCAGCCCTGCTCCAGGGACCCGGAACTGCCCCAGGGATCCAGAACTGCCCCAGGGATCCAGCCCTGCTCCAGGGAGCTGGAACTGCCCCAGGGATCCAGAACTGCCCCAGGGATCCAGCCCTGCTCCAGGGAGCTGGAACTGCCCCAGGGAGCTGGAACTGCCCCAGGGATCCGGAACTGCCCCAGGGATCCGGAACTGCCCCAGGGATTCAGCCCTGCTCCAGGGAGCTGGAACTGCCCCAGGGACAGCTGGAACTGCCCCAGGGACAGCTGGAACTGCCCCAGGGATCCAGAACTGCCCCAGGGACAGCTGGAACCAGCACAGCCATGGGATGTGGGCTGTGCCCCAAATCCAGCCCCATCCCTACAGTCCCCACCCAGCCCCACACAGAACTCTGCTCCAGGGGTGACATTCCAAGGAAACACAAACCTCTGCTGTGCTGGGAACAACTGAGGGCAAAGTTTATTCCAGGCTGGGAGGTGGCTCCACACCTTTGTTCACAAAGGCACAGCCAAGATTTGGGAACAGCCAAATCCTGAGCAGCCCTGGGTTCCCACTGGGACAATTCTGGAATTACCATTTAATTACTTACCATTTAATTACATCTTCACTGCCCCTTCCTGACAGTTAATTGTTAATTGACTGTTAATTGAAAATTAACTGTTTCCTGACAGTTAATTGTCCATGAAGGAGAAATGAGGAGAAAGGAACCCCACAAATATTCTAATATCTGATGCACAAAGGTCTCTTTAGAGGACCTGTGACCGAGCAAGAGAGAGAGAACTCCACTCACTTGCACTGCAGATTTATTTATGTGTAATAAACCAAAAGAAAAGGAGAGGTGGGGATGAAGAAACCCACAAATTCTACTAAATAACCTTGATTTTTGTGAAGGGAATGAGGGTCCCGTTACCTCACACTGCAGTGCTGCTCACCTCAGAGCTGAGCCAGAGCCACCTGGGCTGGGAAATCAGAATTCCTGGCAGGGCAGAAATGTGGTTGGAAGAACAAAATTACAATTGCACGGTGCAAACCCAGGTGTAAGAGCAGTGCAGAAAGCTCTGGGCAGCCTCTGCCGTCACTACAAACACCAACCCCGAGACTCCTCAGCCCCACTTCTCATTTCACAGGAAACCCCAGCAGCCCTCGTGCTGAAATCCAGCAGAATGCAAAGCAGCTCCATCAACCTTCCTCACCAGCCACTGCAGCACCTGGGGAGGAAAAGCTCCAGCCACTTCTCTGAAAAGAACTGAGATTTTCAGTCGGAAGGGGAATCCTGGGCAAAACTAAAGAAAAAAAAAATCCCCTTGGTTTAACCTTGTGGAGGGGGTGGAGTCCCCATCCCTGGAGGTGTTGAAGGAGCAGCTGATGTGCACTGAGAGCTTTTTATCCTGATCCCAGTCCCAGCCAAAGGCATTCCAGGTGCTGCCACTGCTGCTCTTGGAAGCTGAGCTGGGATCCCCCCGGGATCCCACTGGAGCACATGGGGAATACAACAGGCAATATCCCATTAATTAATTTAAAATTAATTGAATTAATTTAAAATTAAATTAAATTTTAAAATTAAATAATTTAAAGTAATAATTTGTATACATTTAAAAATTAAATAATTTAAAATGCCAGGTGATGTTCAGGCTCTTTGCAAGTTTCCAATAATTATCAATAAATGCCAGCAGTGTGGATGCACAAATAGCCAGGAGAAGCCTGCCCTTCAGAAAGGCTTGGGTTGGGCTGAAAGGGAAAAGTGCTCAAATTTGTTCAGGTTTGGGCAGCAGAAATGGCCATACAGAGATGGGGAGGGTTTTAGATTTCTTTGGAAACAGTTTAAAGTCTCACCATAATTATTAGGAGAACATGAGGCACTCAAAGTTGTCCTGATAGATTTGGGGAGGGAGACAGAGAGAAGAAAGAAAGAAAATCAGAAAAAACAAAGAAAGAAACAGAAGGAAAGAAAAGTAGAAACATTTAAAGTCAAATTTCAAAATCTACTTTTGGGGAATCTTTAGTGACTTAAAATCACTAACAAAACCCATTCCAAGTCCATTTTGCCTCTGGTTCCAGCCTTGATTAATTTTGATCAAAAATTTTTCCTACATGTTTGGATCTCCTTTCTCCTCACTGAGGACTTTCTGGGGTAACAAAGCGTTTGGTAAAAAAGAAAATTCCACCTTCACTCACAATTTCTCTGAAAAGAAACTCCCTCACTCTGAGTTTCGGCAGCGTTTCTTGGTTGTTTTACAAACCTGGAGGAGATGTAAAAACTGTGCTGAAACCACAGAGGGAAAGAGGAAGCAGAGCCCAGCATTTCCCAGGTAACTGCAGTGTGTTCTCAGGGAGAAACAGCCCCAGGAGGTGATGGTTTGGCAGGACCAGCAATGCCAGGAATTCCTGGAAAAGCCTTCCCAGCCCATGGAGCCCAAACTTGTCCCCAGCCCAGAGCACTGAGTGTCACATCCAGGTGACACCTGCAGGGATGGGGACTGCAAAGGGCCTGAGCAGCCTTTCCAGGAGGGAAATATTCCTTTCCAGGAGGGAAATATTCCTTTTCACAAGGAAATACTCCTTTCCAGAAAGGGAATACTCCTGGATAATCCAAGTCTTGCTGCCTGGAGGAGATGCTGCAATCCCAGCCTGGATTTCTTTGTGTGGGTTCCCCCCTCAGCCTGGATTTCCCTCACAGGATTCATCCCCCCTGTTGGAACCCTGGGCACTGAGAATTTTCGATTTTCTGAGCTAACAAACACTGACCCCCAAGAAAACCCTACATTTGACCTAAAGACGTAGAGAAAGGTTCCAAAATTAAATGACAGAACTAGAATTATGAGTGTATAGTCTAAATAAAAGTAATGTAATATCCCATAGGGAAAAACTTAAAGTTTTAGAATATAGTAATATATATATATAAAGCAAGATGAAAGTTTTAGAGCAGAGGCTAGTCCTTTTTCACCTTCTTCTTCATAAGTCTAAGTAGTATTTTTGTAATTAGATAGAAAAGTCTGCATTGAGGGCCATGAGTAGTTAGTTATTAAGTCAAAAGTAAAAATAATTTGAGTGTCATTTCTTAATTAAACAGTTTATCCTTAAAAGGCCTTGTAGAAGAAAAGGTAGAGAACAATTCTTTTAGTTTGTTAGCTAAAAGTGCTGTAGAACCCACAGCTTGTAAGACTGTAATATAAATAAAAGTTAATAAAAAATACCACCTTGCACATTTAATCCCAACTCTAGCAAAAAAAAAGAAGATAAAACACAACAACCCCCACCCCCATTCCCAGATTTCAGTCTGGAAATCCCAGCTCAGTTTGGTTCTGTCCAAGAACCTTCTGGCTGCCCCTGCTTGGCAGAGCTGCTGCGAGGTTCTCGAGGGATGTCAGAGCAGCTCCAGTCAAAACATCTCTGTGGTTTCAGTGATGTGCCGTGGCGGCAGCCGGCTGCAGCAGGGCAGCTGGGGTTATGTAAGAAATGAAGAAATGAGGAGGCAGCTGCAGAACTTCCCCCAGAACGAGCTGGGAGACCTGACCTGACCTCAAAACCCACAAGGCTGAAACTGGCTCCTGTCCCGGCACTGTGAGCCCTTGTCACCCAGAGCCCATGTCATTGTGAGCTCCTGTCACCCTGAGCCCTTGTCACCGTCAGCCCATGTCACCCAGAGCCCGTGTCACTGTGAGCCCTTGTCACCATCAGCCTGTGTCACTGTGAGCCCGTGTCACCCAGAGCCCGTGTTCACCCTGAGCCCCTGTCACCCTGAGCCCGTGTCAGTCACCCAGAGCCCGTGTTCACCCTGAGCCCCTGTCACCCTGAGCCCGTGTCAGTCACCCAGAGCCCGTGTTCACCCTGAGTCCCTGTCACCCTGAGCCCGTGTCAGTCACCCAGAGCCCGTGTTCACCCTGAGTCCCTGTCACCATGAGCCCCTGTCACCCTGAGCCCGTGTCAGTGGCTGAGGATGGGGCTCCTCTGCTGCCTCTGAATTCCAGAATTCTGAATTCCAGAATCCCTGAGCTGGAAAAGCCCTCCCA
>JANPWX010000265.1:276498-319567 GCA_024734555.1 Trochalopteron elliotii
CAGTGACAAATTCCTGTGTGTTCTCCCTTGCTCCATGTGTCCAGTGATCAATTTCTGTGTTCTCCCTTGCTCCATGTGTCCAGTGATCAAACCCTGTGTGTTCTCCCTTGCTCTGTGTCGAGTGATCAATTCCTGTGTGTTCTCCCCTGCTCCCTGTGTCCAGTGATCAATTCCTGTGTGTTCTCCCTTGCTCTGTGTCCAGTGATCAATTCCTGTGTGTTCTCCCTTGTTTTGTGTCCAGTGATCAATTCCTGTGTGTTCTCCCTTGTTTTGTGTCCAGTCATCAATTCCTGTGTGTTCTCCCCTGCTCCCTGTATTAATTGATGAATTCTGTGTGTTCTCCCTCTCTCACAGACAGCAGCAATGCTCCTTTCCCTGGATTCCCTAAAGCCCTGGATAAGCAGCTCCCATGATCCAGGTTCTCTCTTTTCCCCTCTGAAGAGAGAAGAGGCTCAGTCCTGGCAGCTGTAGGGCAGGAGGGACCTGCAGCAGGAACGATTCATTTTCATGGGGTGAATTCCAGCGAATTTCCCAGATGGATCAGTCACATCCAGCAGTTCCATCCCCACAGGCAGAGCTGCTGAAATGTCTCTCTCCTGCTGCTCCCCTGCCAAACATCAAAAGCACTTTTCATGCAGAGCAGCTCAACAAAACTGACAGTGTGAAGTGAGGGGAGGCCAAAGATGAATGAGAATGGCACAGGATCTAAAACCCACTTGCAGCTGTTGAATTCTCCCCCAAGGAGGCAGGGAAAAGCTGCTTCTGCTTATTCTGCTTCATTTGGTTCTGTTCTTCAGCTTTTTCCCTCAAAAATCTGCATTTTACTTGAAGGCAAAGCTGCAGAAATTGGAGGTGGTGATGAGCAGTTCCTCTGTTCCCCTTCTCCTTGGGCTCATGTGGTTTGTTTCTTGTTATCTCCTGAGCTCCTGCCAGCTGCAAGGGAGCAAAGGCATTGTCAGGTTTTCACTTCCTCACATGGACACTCCTCTTCCAAAACCACAAAAAAGCAGCTTGGATTTTCGGGCCAGAAATGGCAGAAAGGAGCAGTTATTATGGTCTGTAACATTCTCTCCCTCAAAATCCCCTCATTCCTCACCAGCCCCTGCAGACTATTTTTCCTTGTGCTATTTGATTGGGAAAAAAATCTCTAAACTATTCCTAGTGACTTGAGAAAATAGCTGTCAGTGTATTTTGGGCATTGATGTAAAAGTGATGTACATTTTCCATCTCTCCATTAACCCCCACCCTCATCCCAGAGTCACCCCAGGGTTGCTGCCTCTGTCCTTTCTTCCTCTGCTCTTTAGGGGACATCCTGAAATTTTTATTTCTGTCAGGGCTGCTGGTACTATTTGGAAAGCTCAGCTAACACAGGATTTTATTTTTTTTCCTTGTGCCCAAGGATTTTTTCCCCTTGGAATCTCTGTTCCCTTCAAGCCCTTTTAGTCATGGTTTAGTGAGTGCAGCTTCTGTTTTACACATTTCTGCAGAAGGATCATGAAACTGAAACCTGCTGGGCTTTTGTGCCCAGGGGAGGAGCAGAGCACCAAGAAATGGCCCAGACAGAGGCTGGGGGTGATGAGTTTTACCTGCTCTGTAATTTTAACCTAGAAAAATCCCTTCCCTATTAGAGGGAGAGAACATTTGAAAAGAAATGGAAATATTAATAATAATTATTATTAATAATGGAAAGCTGTGGGAAGTGCAGGAGGATCTTTGAAGTCAGGAGGAGATTGTGTTCATACCAAATTCTGATTTCTTCATTCATACAGGATGAAAAATCTGAGCACCTCAGTTTGAAAAGAACATGAGCAATCTGCACCCCCCTGTCCCTTCAGACACTGCAGATCACACTCTCAGCTTGACCAGCTCCTCTCATTTCCCTCTGGAATTTTGGAGCTGTTCTGTTACTGGTGGAGGTGCCAGCCTGTGCTGGGGCTCCCAGTGAATTGTGGCAGCTCAGGCTGCTCCTGCACTGCAGAGGAGCCCTGGGCAGCTCTCCTGCCAAATATGACTTTTTAAGGCATTTTCTGCTAAGGCCAAGGTTAATCCAACTGTAGGGCCTGGTGGGAATAAGCAATGATTCCTCAGGAATAACAACAGCACAATCAGGCCCTAAATGAGACATTTCTTCAACCTTTCTCATCTGTCTTCTCTAAATCACCTTCCCTGCCTTGGCATCTCGTGTCCCTGGAGGAAAGGACTGACTAAACCTCAGCTTTATTCCAGGAGGCAACAGCAGGAGGAACGAGGATGCTTGGAAATGATATTTCAGGCACATTGTTAATGCCTCTGCTTGGTCCATCCCAGCAAGGAGTGGGAGGTGACCTTCAACCAGGGTCAGTGCAGGGCAAATCCACACAGGGAGGGGAAGGGGAGCCTCTGAGCATCTCCAAATTCCCTGCTCAGAGTTCAGTGTGAAACTGCAAAGCCTGGATTTCCACATTTCCAGATTCCTTGTACAAGTGCCCCAATCCCAATGTCCATGAAGAGCTTGCAGGCTGTGCAGATCCTGTTGGAACAGCTGGGATCAGTCCCTGAGCTCCTGAGCACTTTCAGTAAAAGGCTCTGAATAATGGCAACTGTAAATACTTTACAGTCAAATAATAACAGAACTGTCCATTTCTGGAAGGAGGAGCAGTTTTTTTTGGAGTGGTGAGCATTTGTGTGGCTCTGAAATGGAGAAGTTTGGGACAGGGAAAAGGAGGAGCTTCAAGTCTTGGGTGTGCTAATGCAAAACCAAGAGAGATTTTGGCAGCAGCCTGGGGATTTGTGTGGAAAAGGCTTCCAGGGAGAAAGTCTGGAGGAAATTCTCCCAGGATTTTTTGCCTGGGGATGGTTCTGCTGGAATTTCTGGCTGTTACTGACAGGAAATAAAATCAGGCAACAACCAAAATCAGCTGCTCCAAGAACTTTCCTGGGGTTTGGGTGCTTTGAACAACCTCCCTGATAAAATGAGACACATCAAGTGTATCTGCCTTGTGCTCCAGAACCCTGTGGTGCTGCTGAAATCTTCCTTTCCTTGGCCTCTTCTGGTGCCCTGAGGTTTCCTGGAGAGTCCCATGGCATTGGGAAGAGAAGCAAATACATCTGGAACAATCCCTTGCCCTGCAGACTCACAGCATTTCCTTGCATTCTGTAATCAGGAGATTTTCAGTCCCTTCCACCCCAAACCATTCCTTGAGTCTGTGATATGGAACAAGAAATTAGGTACAAAAATGACTTTTTGAAGCTCACAATGGAAAACAGGATATTTCACTCATTTTCCCCTTATTCCTTCCATTTCAAAATGTTCTTAAAATGTTCTTAAAATGTACTTAAAGTGTACTTATTCCTTGAGTTCTAACTCTGTAAAAATGCCTCAACAGATGAAAATTAGACACAAGTTAAAGAGCCAAGGAATTCTAGAGACAATACAGACACAAGTGTCTACTTATTCCAGCCAGGAGTCATTTTCTTGTTCCCTTTGATGGATTGAGGGTTTTTTCCCCTGATCACAATTGAGTATAGAATATGTTAGATTGAAATTAGAATGTATTAGCTGGCAGCACCCATCAGTTTATTGTCAGGATGAGATTGTTAACCAGTGATTCAGATTGATGGGTTTGCAGCAGAACCTGTTGCAGAAAGGAGAGGCAGAGGGAAAATAAGAAATTATTTTAAAGGGAAAGCATTTCTCCTCAGCAGCACAGCAGACAACAGAGAAATCATTTAAACTATTCCCTAATCTGGAGTTTATATTCCCTCCTAGGACTATCATGAAAAAATGACAAGAAGGGCTAAATTGATTTGAATCCCTTTAGGACATGCCCTTCCCAAAGCACACACTCAATATTGAGACAGACCCTGAGAAAAACATTTCTGGGAGTGGATTTGGCCAAGTTTTGTTCCAGTGTCCCTCAGCTTTGTGAATTTGTTTCTCCTCCCAGTGATTTTACCAATTTAAATGTGGCTCTTCCCATTGAAAATGCTGATTTATGTACTTTTAAAGCAAAACCTAAAAACTTTTGTAAAGTTAGGAAATCTATTGTCACCTGTCTCAGTTGGGTTTAAAACCCATTCTCAGATGATTTGGGGTTCCAAAGCCAGTTTAAATCTGTTTCAATGGAAAAGCAGACAGGTCTAGAACAGGAGCAGCAGCTTTGCAAACAGGCAAACACCAATCAGAGCTTTGTCCATCCAGTTGTTCCCTCTCATCCCACCTCTCCAATCCCAGGAACTCCTTGTTAATGAACTTCAGGAAGGAGGAAAAATTAGCCTGAGCCAAATGCTGAACATCTGGATTGCTCCTGGCCTCAGCAATTCTCACTAGAATTACCCACTAACAGTTCCCAGAAGAATAAGATTTACAATGTTTTTCTTCCTAATGTTTTTTTCTTTTCCATCTCAAATTCGTGTTAATGGATTAAAGGCTAATAAATAAATTCTCCTGGAGGTGATGATTAATCAGTTATGAGTTGCTCAGACCTTTTGGTTGAGCAACTTTTGCTGAAGGGAAAGGTCTCCAAAATCCCAGTTTGAGCTGAGCTCTGCTGCAGGACCTGGTACCAGAGGCTCCTTTGGCAGAACCCCTGTGCAGGTTAAAATCAAGGAATCAGAATTATCCAGGATCAGGGAATTGGGGAATTATCCAGGTTGGAAAAGCCCTCCAGGATCACCGAGCCCAAGCTTGTCCCCAGCCCAGAACACCTTCAGGAACTCCTTGGGCACCTCCAGGGATGGGCACCCCAAGCCTCCTGATTTACAAGACAAACTCTGAAAATTCCTCTCCTGTTTTCTATTCAGGAGTCAGTGGTTCCATATTTTCTGCTTTGAGATGTTTTGCTCTTTTACAGCTAAATATATCCACTGAACACAGGAATTACTTTGAACAACAGAAACATTTAATCGCTAAAGATGATAAAAATGCAGTTTTCTGTCACTCTCCTCATTGCACAGAGATTAGAGTTGGAAAGAACTTGAAAGCTGAGGAGTTTCTCTCCTTTGCTAATGAAGTCTCTTGGCCTTGCAAGACTTTTCCCTGTGTTGTATTTACTGCTGCTTTATCCCAAAGAGATAAAGGTGCCATCAATTACAGAGTCCCAGCACTTAGTCTGGAGGGTAATTGGTGACGTCTCCTGTGTCAGGAAGATTCTCCCAGCCCTGTCACCAAAATGTCTGTGGGATTAATCATCAATCATTAATCAGCACAGCAAACACCAGAAATAGAAACACACCAAGTTTTGCTCCTTTTTTTTTACTCTTTCTGTTGATAATGCAAAGTAATTGAAATCAAAATATTTGACAGAGACTGATTGTCCCTTGGGGCTGTTATGGATCTGTGCTCCCAGTGGGCTCCAGCTCCATGGGTCTCTCAGGGAGTGTTCTTCAGCTGGGCATCAGCTGACAAAAATAACAAACAGTATCAAACAAAAGAAATAGAAGCTGAACACAGTGCAGAGAGAATTCTTGCACTGGCTAAGGCAGTCCAAAAAAACCCCTGGGAAGTTCTGTGCAGTCTTTTAAATTCCTAATAGTCCAGGTGGGCTTTTTGGCACCTTTCCCCATGAAACTGGCAGGGTTTGAGGCACAGGTACCAGTGTCTCTGCTTGGCACCAATTACTGGGAAAAGAGCATTGAAGTTTCTGGCTCCTTTGCCTTCTAAGAGCAGCAAGGGGTGAGTGTCAAACCTTTCCCTGGATGGAAACCCCTGCTCAGGGGTGGGTGCATTCCTGCTGTGCTCCCCAGTGTGCAGGGCACAGATAATGCCCAATAAAGCAGCTGAGAGCCCTGAGCTCTCAGCACTGACTCCCAATAAAATGCCAACAGAGCAGCTCAGCTCCAAGCTGGAACAGCAATCTGATGCATCCCCAGAAATTATCTCCTTTAAAGGTGCATATTCCCCGTGTTAATTGAAGAGCAGGCACTGGAAATAAACAGGTAATTGGTTCTGGCTGTAAATGATTTATTGGGCATTGTAATAAACAGCACAGCTCTCTCTCTGCTCTCAGCCCACGGATTCCCTCAGCCAGCTGCTCCTGCCAGGATAATTGGCCTTGCTTGCAAATCTATTTGGATTGTACAAGATTCTCTGTTAATGCTGGCAGATGAAATGTCAGAAAATGAGAGAGGTGTTTTTCAGGAACACTTGAAAGGGCAGCAGCTGAAGTGCTGCAGTGGTGCAGCTGTAAACACCAGAAGGGAGGCTCTGGAATGTTTTTATTGATGCTAAAAGCTTCTCCGTGGTGTCAAGTGAAGTGTTGTGACTCAGCAAAGGATTTCACCCCAAATCACTTCAGCACCTCCAGACTGTGCCAGAAAATGCCCACGGGGCCTGTGGTTACCTGGATTGAGGTGATCACAGTTCCCATCAAACATCCAGAGACAGGAATGCTCCCTCAGAGCAGCTCCCCATTTCTGAATTGCTGGGTTTCAGCTGCACCACTTGGTGCTCTCTTTAGAAACCAGACAGGAGACATGGAAATGTGTCCAGAATGCTCTCAGGAAATGTTTTGCAGCTGAGGAACTGCAGCAGTATCTGCAGCATTCAGGGTGGCTCTTTCAAAGAGACCCTGGAGTTCAGCTCTGGAGAAAGGCACGTTGATTTAGGAGAGAAAAGGAAGGGGGGAAATATGTTCAGTGATTATCCAGAGCCTTTTTCACTCATCTTCCTGTGTGTTTTCATGAGATCCCAGTAAAGGACTGGGAACCAGGGCACAGGGTGACTGGAAGGGCCCACCCAGCCCAGAGGGAAACATCCAAGAGGAGACTGAGAGTCTGCACTGGCCAATATTCCATAAATACCCTGAGCCACAGAAATCCCAGTGCCCACCCTGACCTGAGGGGGTCAGAGGGTGTCTGAACATGTTCTCCCACGTGCTGCCTGCCCAAGACTCTCCAGAGCAGTTTTCCAGCTGTTCTGACCCTTTCCTGTTGTGTAACTCCAGCTAAAAGACCAGGAATTATTGTTAGGAGAGAGCAGAAAGTCACAGATGTTGTCAGGAATTGGGAATTCTGGGCAGAGAACCCACAAGTCCCAACTCTGGTGGAGCATTCCTGGTTTCTCAGCCCAATAAATAATACTTTCAGCTGAGTTGTTTCATGAGAAATATGAATACAAATGTGCCACCAGCCAGGGAAGCAGATGGATTTGGTGACAGTCCTACAGCTGGAGAGGAGAATCCTGTAACCCAACATTTCTGCAGTTGTTTCCAATTATTTATTGAAAACTGCAACTTTGCACCTGGAAAATCACCAAAGCTGAAACACGACTTCATCACCAAACTGCCTTTTTTCCCCTGTCATTTTTAGAATATATTTAGGATTTTGGATCAGTCCCAAGAAACAAAATCCTTCTGTGTCCCCCAAAAATGCAGCAGCACTTCTCAAGGTACATCTTCACCTCAAGGGAATAAAATGCTTTATTTATCCTGGGGGCTCATGCCTATGGAGCCTCCTTCCTGCCCTGCTGATATTCCCAGAACTGTGGGTATTTTTCATGGGCTGAATCACACAACTCAAATCACCTCTTCTTTTTTTGCCAGCTTGAGAAAAAAAAACCCCAAGGCCATCTATCCCTAACCACTGTGATTATAATGCAGTTCCAAATTAGTGCATCAAAAGCCAATAAAAGGACATGAACAAGACAGAATGCCAGCCCAGAAAACCATAAATCCATGAAAAATAGCACTGCTCAACAGCTGTCCAGGTTTAATTTTCAAATAAACACGAGAACATGTCACCTCTTGTTCTGCTTAGCATTGATTTAATGCTTGAATATTCATTTAAATCATTTCATTCCCAGAACTTTTAGGTCCATCAGCTGTTGCCAGAGCTCAGGCAATCCTGGGGCTCAGCTCACACAGGGATTGATCTGGGGCCACTCTACAAAACAGATTAATTGGGGATGATTGATTGATTGATTGATTGATTGGGCCCTGCCTGCTGCACACACTAATTCTGGACCATTTAAACCTCATAAGGCTTTCTGTTGAGATTCACAGGGTAATAAAATCATGCCTGGGTATTCAGCCAAGAGCAGAGAACTGATGGAAGGAAGGGGAGATTGAAATAATGTCAGAGTGGGCAGTGAGGGGTTGCAGTGCCCTGTTCCTGCTCAGATTGTCCCCAGCTGCCCCTTTCCTTCCTGTGGTGAAATTCCCACAAGTTTGTGGCTTGGAGACATTTGCATCTTACCAATGACATGAGACGTGAAATAACCACCACAAAATAACAACTATGAAATAACAGCCACAAAATAACCACCACTAACTAGCAGCCACGAAATAACAACCACAAAACAACAACCATGAAGCAACAACCACGAAATAACAACCACAAAATAACAGCCACAAAATAACCACCACTCAACAACAACCACTCAATAACCACCACAAAGTAACAACTATGAAATAACAGCCATGAAATAACAACCACAAAATAACCACCATGAAATAACCACCACAAAGTAACAACCACAAAATAACCACCACGAAACAGCAGCCACAAAATAACAACCACAAAACAACAACCATGAAGTAACAACCACTAAATAACNAGTAACGACCACTCAATAACAACCACCAAACAACAACCATGAAGTAACAACCACTCAACAACAACCAGAAAATAACAACCACCATGAAATAACCACCACAAAATAACAACTATGAAATAACAACCACAATATAACAACTATGAAATAACCACCACAAAGTAACAACCACAAAATAACCACCACTCAACAACAACCAGTCAATTACAACCAGAAAATAACAACCACTCAACAACAACCACAAAATAACCACCACACAATAACCATCACAAAATAACCACCACAAAACAACCACCACACAATAACCACCAGGCTCTCCTCGGCATTCCCCAGGACCTGAGAGAACCTGGATGTTTGGAGAATGAGCCCCATCCCAATCCAACACCAAACAGGTGAATGTGGAACACCAACCAGCCCCTGGATATGTGGGGTTTGGGAAAGCACCCAGATTTCTCTCTCTCTGGTGGAATCCATGGAATTATTTTTGTCTCAGGGACCCTGGACCAGAGCCTCTCTCATGCTCATGTTGGGGTGTCAGGGTTGATTTCAGAGCCTGTTGAGCCCCTGCTCTGCCCCTCAGAGGCCTCCTTGGAAGGTGATTTCTCTCCACAACAGGTCCATGCAGCTCTCCACAACTTCCTGCCCTCGTTCCAGCTTCCCATCCCATAGATTTTTGGAACAACCACTCCAAATTCCACCAAATTACTTCAAAGGAGCTGATAAATGTCCGGGGAGAAAAGCCCTTCTGCTCTGAGCTCCAGCCTGGAAACTCTTCTGTTTTCCCTGCCATGACTCTGATTTCTATCCCAGCACCAGCACCTGGCTCCACATCTTCCTCTCCCATCAAATATTTCCTGTTTGGAGATTGGGTGATGCTGAAAAGTCTCTCACAACATTTCTGTTGCTTGGAGTTCACTGGAAATGGAACTTATTACCTGGCACAGCCCTGCCTTCCCAATTAGACAGTCCCTGCAACTCCAATTAAACTGTTAATTGATGTCACTGCCCTCAAATTACCAGCGACAAATAAAGAGGGAAAATACAGGAGATTCAGAATTAATAAAAAATAGCAGCAGGTTTTCATTTCCAGCCTGGTGTTTGTATCCTTTCAGGACAACTTTACTACCCTGGCTGAGTGCCCCAAGAATAGATGTCCTGATTTATTTTATTAATGATCCCATTGTCTCTGTGTGCTCTGAAATTGGGATACTTCCTCAAGCAAAGGCTGAACTATCAAGTATTAACAGGACTCCTGAGTCTGCCTTGGATGCTGGAGCTGGAATTCCTTAAAGCCTGACAAAAAGCAATGTTTCTCAATCTCTTCCTCTATAAAAACCCTCTTTGAAGGGAAAAAAAAAAAACCTGTCACTTGTCTTGTGCAAGTAAAATTAATGTTCTTTTCTAGTTTATTCAGGTTTCTTTTTGCCCATCCTGTTTCTCTGTGGCTGCATGCTCAGGAGTGGAGGGAAAAGCAAGAATAAGGTGGACAATGGGTCATAGAGGAAGGTCCAGGATGGTGAACACCCCCTTAATTACATACATGTGCTTTTAAATTAAATTTATAGGAAACATTGACGTGAATTCAGCACATGGAGCTTAGCTGGGCCTCGGGGTGTGCACAAAGAGCTCAGGATCCTGCTGGGAATGTGCCTGGGGGGACTGGGGCAGAGGCAATGCTGTGGTTCCCAGCACAGGGCTGGGGCAAAGCTCTGCTCTCCCACCCTCCTTTGGCCTCTCCAGTCCTGTGAGGGCAGTTCCCTCCCTTTAAAAAAGGATATTTAATTATAGCTGGGTATTTTAAGTTCAGGAGAAAAGAAGGAGGGGAGAAGCTAAAGGGCTTTAAAGACAAAATAATGCCCTTTTGTTTGTGTTTTTAATATGGGAATTCTCCTGCCTTGCTCAGAGTAACTCATTTAAAGGGATATCTGGGTGGAAAACCAACAGGGAAAAAGGATCTGTGAAGCAAACTCTGGGAAAATGGAAGAGATGCTGACTGATGAGAGCTTCTCCAAGGACTGTCACAGGCAGGGAGGTTTTCCCAGTGGGACACTTGGGAGCTGAGGTAGTACTGCTGATTTCTTTAGGGAATTATTTGGAGAACAGGGGATGAAAAGCAGGAATAGAATTGAACAGGTGCTGGGGTGAGGTGCTGCTGATCACAGGCATGGGAGGGGTGGTCTGGGAAGGACAAAACAAAGATTTTCCATGGAACTGTGCCCTGTTCCAGGTGTTCCCTGCTCCACAACATCCACCCTGCACACAGAACCCTGCCCTGGGGCTGGGATTCCTTTTGGAAGGGACTGCAGCTCAGACTGAACATTTTAACTTCAAAATCTGTAAGTTGCTATTAATGGAAATGATGGATCACAGTATTAGAGTGGGAATTACACAAAGTTCACGTTGCCTTTCTCTTTTCTAATGAAATTATTGGGAGTAATTGGCTGAACAAGACCTTCCTTCATCATCTCAACCACCTCACAACAGAGATTTCTCTGCTGGAATCCACAAAACTGTCCCTGCCTTGGGATCCTGCTTAATAAAGTGAAGGAGCTGACAATAAATAAGTTTCAAAGTGGTAAAAGATGGGCACAGACCTGCAGCACTGGGGAGTTACAGGCTGGGAACACAACACAGACTATTTCACAATAGAGTTCCTGTGTCAGAATCATAAAATTATTATTAAAATTTTATCTGGGTGGCTTTATTCTCCTTTCACCTCTGCTACAAAAGCATCAGAAGCAGGTGCAATAAACAGGATGAATATTTATCCCCTCAGTTCCTTCATCAATACCTGGACATCAGCCTTTTCTAATAAAATTACACCACAAATGGGATTAAGTCCCAAGATATGAAATGATGGGGACAGTGATTGCTGTGTGCACAATGCTGGGCCAGACAAGAACTTAAGGTCTCAGAACTTCAGAAACCTGAATTTTACCCAGAATTAATTTCCTTTAATCACATTCAATCACATTCTCAGCAACTCCTGTTGGGTTTCTCTGTGCTTGAGAGGCTCTGATAATCAGTTTATAAATGTCTCTTGTACTGAAGGAGTGAAAATGGGCAGCTTCCCATCCCAATAACAGCAAAGACCTGAAGTTGTGCATTGGGGTTTTTATAACCAGGAGCTGCTGAATTCCCTTGAAAGGGAGCAGCTCATTTCACAAATCCAGCTCCCACTCAGCTGGATGTGCAGACCCAGGGAGAAGAGAGCAAAGCTCAGCTCAGTCCATACCTCCCTGGACTGGGCCATTCCCATCTGACATTCCACACAATTTCCTCCGAGCTCTGGGACTTCAGTCCTCATTTGGGGCTGGAATAGTTCAGTGCAGGGAGCAGAATCTGGGATCTGAGCAAAGCCAGGCCTTGGGGGAGGCACCAGAGCCCTGGGGTGCTGAGGGCAGCTCCTCCCTGCCCTTGGAATCTACAGATGTGCCTTGAGTTGCAATGCAGGATGAAACCAGCAGTGTGTATTCTATTCCCAGCTGTTAAAACCAGCTGGGGCAGTGATTTCTTTATCCCTTCCAGGACCCATCCTCCCTCTAGGAGATCTCTGCTGTCCCTGGGCCATCCAGGCTCACTGCAGGGCTGAGACAATTCCATCATCCCACCCCGGGGAGGAGCCCAGCATTCCCACCTGGATCACAGCTGGCATTCAGAACAGCAGCACAGCCTGTGTGCACTGGATTGCCAGAGGGAGCCCAGACCCATCTCAGCACCACTGGGCCCTTCTACAGGATCATCTCTGCTCCACCAGAGCCACATCTGGCACTGCAGGAGGACTGGACTGGGCTGACACCAACAGGGGGTCAGGAGTGTTCTGACTCTGACAGTGTTTTTCTTTTTTTGCTCATTTGCTTTTTTGTACTACTACATTTTTATTATTCCTAGTAAAGAACTGTTATTTCTATTCCCATATCTTTGCCTGAGAGCCCCTTAATTTCAAAATCATAATAATTCAGAGGGAGGGGGTTGACATTCTCCATTCCAAGGGAAGCTCTGGCTTTTCCCTGGCAGACACCTGTCTGTCCAAACTAAGACAAGGAGTCACTCAGGAAGGAAATGAGAGGAATGCCCAGGACCTGCTGGTTTGGACAGAGCTCCCCAGGTTCAGCCTGCTGGGCTTGGCCAGGAGGAGGGACAGACAGGGAATTGCAGCCTAAGCAGAGCAAAGGCTCCCTTGGAAAAGCCTCCTGAGAAAGCTCCACCACCTCCCTGCTCCAGCCCCACTCTGTGGGAAATCCAGGCACAGAAAATTCTCAAAACATCGTGCAGGCAGGCCCAGACATAGAAATGAATACAAGGTTCAACTTGAGACCTTGGAAAAGGCTTCCAGATTTAGAGACCATAAGCAAGGATGTGGGTTTGTAGTTTAAGCAGAAACATGTCAGGCTGGGTTGTGGAAAGTTTTGAGGCCCTAAAGTTTGGATATAGGAGTAGTTGCAGGAATAGTAAAAGGTTTTAAGGCATAGCAAGTAGGTTTGTGTGTCATTATAGAATTGGTTAAGAAGATTGCATTGCAGCAAACGTATGAGAGCATTTAATTAGGGATTGTTGTGAAAATAGAAACAGTCTTTGTGCCAGTGGTTTATTGGCTAATAAACCTTTAAAAGACCTTGTAACCAGAGATCTTGTGACTGCTACTGACCTCTGACTTATGCTGTGAAGATGTTCTCACTCCTTCATGGGACTGTAGAACAGAATATTAATAAATCATGCTTTAAAACGTCTCTCAGTGACTCTCTCACACAGTCCCCATACCACTCCTTATTATTCTATGGAATTTTGCTGCCAAAAATAACCCTAAAAGGGTCAGAAGCCAAGCCAGGGTCCCTCTGAGCACAGCTCACTTGTTCACAAAGCTTTCACAAACGTGCACATCGCCCTCCAAGGCTCTGAATCCACCACATGGAAAAGAAAATCCACTTTGTCTGACCTCAAACACGAGATGTTTTGCTGCTTAATTTAACTGCCTGCCTCTTCCCTTTTGCATCCTGTAAACACAGATTTAAATTTAGAACGAGGGTGACAGATCAGGCTGGAGAAGAGGGAGGTTCCATGTCTTGCCCTCAACTTTGCCTCACATAGTTCTGGACTGAGCCAGCTGCTCCTGAGTGTAAATTTGGGATGCAGGGAGCATTAACCCAGAGTAAAGTGTCCCTGCAGACACGTGGCCACTTCCCTGCACTGAGGAGAGGGGTTGAACTGCTCCACAAAGTGCTCAGAAAGGCTGGATTTCCCTGAGGAGAGCTGGGAAAGCCCAGCTGAAGTCCCAGGGGTGAGCGTGGCACAAGCCCCTCTGTCACAGCCTTTGTGTTTGCAACACACTCTTGGCAAAAAAACAACATAGGAAGGCACAGAAAATACTAAAATTGTGGATTTTGAAACAATCTGGATGGGAAAGGAGCCTTTTCTCAGGCTGTCTCTTCCAGAAAGGTCATTTTACACCTGCTCAGTGAGGTTGGGCTCGATGCTCTTGGATTTCTCTTCCAGCCTGAAGGATTGTGTGGCTGTGACCAAAAAGCAGCACATTCCACCTTGTCCTGCAGCCAAGGACATGCTCTGGGCATGTTTTTATTTCCTCTCACTGCTGGGAAGAGGAAAGGGAGTTTTCTCATAAGGAATCTTTGAGTGGTGACATTTGTTGCCTAATCGGGTCTGGAGCAGCAGCACCAAAATGAAATTAAAGAAAATCAAAGTTCTGAGTTTGGGATTTTAGTCAGATTGGAACAGCAAAAACAGAATGGAAAAGAAGTTTTACTTTCTGAAACATTGCTTATATTTATAACACTCATCCCATTGGGATGGGACATTGGCCAAAGCATTTTCCTGTTGCCTCAGAGACAGAAACAGAAAAGTGAAGTTAAATCCCTGTAATAACCACGGAATTATTTTATTTCTTAGTCCCTTAAAACAATCTTGAACTACTTAACCCTGAAATGTCTCTGAAAATAGCTGGAAAATATGCTTGCATACTTTGACAATGCAATTGGTTCCTATTTAAAAGATGTCATTAATAATGTTCCTAATTGATTAACTATTAGGTCAAACGAAGGAATTAAATAGCAGTTGAGTATTTCAGTTTTGACATCAATAATTAAGAAAAAAATGCAGTATTTCTAAGAAGTAGTTCTGAAAATAATTTTGACAACAATTAATTAGCACAGATTGCCTTCATCAAATTAATGCAGGGGTGGGTCTGTCCCAATGGGTTATTTTAAGTTAAATGCCCATCATGCACAAAATTCCAGCATAAAAGTTATTTCCAGCATAAAAGTTATTTCTAGCCTTTCCCAATATCCAGATTAATACAGAATTTTCCCAGAAATATGTAAAGCATGTAAAGAATAGCAGGACATACTTTGCCTTTATCCAAAATACTTTATAACTGTCAGTGCAAATACCCAAAGTCACTCTGAGAGTTGGAGGGGGGAATTCTTTCCCTGCTGTAACAGTGGGTGAAAAATGTTCCTGCTCCAGGGCAAAGGAAATGGTTCCCAAATGAAGGGAGGCAGCTGAGGACAAGGGTAGGGAGAGCAGAGGGGGTTTGGGGCTCAGCATTTCCTAGAAAACAACATCCAGAGACAATTTTTGGTGTGTCCAAAGACACCAAGGGAGGTGGGAAGAGCAGGAAAACCCTGGGGGGGTCACACAGAGCTCAGCTGAGATTCTGCAAACACAACCTGATGCCTCAAGTTTGAGCTTTCATATTTTCCAGATTCTGCCCTGCATTAGTAGATAACTCTGAACTTCATATAAAGTGTCAGCAAGTTCTCCTCACAGCTCAGTCACACAGAACAATCCTTTTCCAGCCCCAGAACCAAGGGCACTGCTGCAGCTTCAGGCCCAAAAAGTGCAAACAACAGAGAATTGAGGAGAGCAAACTGGGAGGATGGGACTGCATCACCTGGAGCTGTAATTGGACAATGAACCCCAATGTGCAAATGGACCAAAACTTACAAAACTGTGGAAAAAAAAAAACCCAAAAAACTGAGTCCTGACTCAAGGTCCATCTTGGTCCATCTTGGGTGTAGCCTTGGCCAGGCTCTTGCACTGCCCAAGGTGTGTCCTTTGAAGGCCTTTTTAATAAATTCCCACTTTATTCCTTGAATTCTGTCCAGCCTCTGTTCCAGGAAGCCTCTTCAGGCACCAAACCAAGTGGGAATTTGGTGCCAGGGAAGTTTTCCCAAAACGTGGCACTGCTGGCAGTGAACCCAGGACCCTCAAACCCTTGAGGTTTAACAAAACCTTTTTGATTCAGGGCCTTCCTGTCAACCCCAAATCAGCTATTTCAGAGAGAGGAGGCTGCCCAGCAGGAATCACATTGTGTAAAGCCCCACAAGTGCCATCCCTGTGCCCAGACAAATTCCTGGAGGGGGAATCCAGCCTGTTTGGGGTTGGGAAGAAGCTCAGGCTGTGCCTGGCTCAGCACCAGCCTTGGATTCATGAACAGCTCCCAGGGCTGTGCCTGTTCCAGGGGGATTCTCCCTCCTCTCTGGGCAAACACTCCTGATTTAAAGGCCAGCTTTGGGAGGGTTTCCCATCTGCACAGCCCAGGAGAAGGGGAGCACAGTTGTGGAGGAGCAGAGCAATGCCATGGCTGTGACCAGGGACAGGGAGGTTGGAACTGGGCCTCACCTGGGACAGAAGGTTCTGCTTTGTCCAGTCCTTGAATGATCCACATTTATCCATGTCAGGAGACCTGGAAAAACAGACACCCATCAGCTGAGCAGCAGTTAATCAGTGGGCAGCACCTTTTAATTAATGTAATATTAATTATCTTAATAGTCTTTAATTAATGTAATATTAATAGGAGAAATAGCAACCTGCTTTGCAGAAAGAAATCCAAATAAAGCCTAATGGGCTCGTGCATATAATTAATGTCATATATATTTTACAGCCTTGAAGGTTGACATTTAAAAAGGGGAGAGCTCAGTGCAGTAGTCCCAAAGTGAGGGGGAATTCCAGCCCCAGCTATAACAGACCCACTTTTATTTTCTTCTCCCCCTGTGCAGAAAATCACCAGGTTAAGCCAAAGAAACAAAGGCAAAAATTCATGAAGACGTGCCACATAAACTCTTATCAGAAGAGCAAGTCAAGAAACAATTCCAATGTCCGGCAAATTCATTTCAACCCCAGTTATTTTTTTTTACTTCATTAGACAATGGGGAGACAGAGTAAATGGTGTGTAAATTAAATACATTTATTTTAGAAAATTAATTACAGAAATCGCTTTCAAATGGGACTAGGGGTAGGTGGAGGATTATCTGATGGAGACAGAGGAGACAGAAGCACTGGAATCATTAATGAATCCCCTTAGATTTAATTAAATTAAGACTGTGAACAAATATGTCAGGAAAAATGGAGAGATTTTGGCTTTTGTCCCGGGAGTTTTCCTGGGGGCTTTCCTCTAAGGCCAGATTTGTGCCTCTCTTGTGGTGACTGAACACTTCAAAGTCAGAATTTCTGGTGACTTTAGACCTCAATACTTCCTATAAAATACAGAATAAGCTGATGTGCTGAAATGATAAAGCCTTGGCATTTCTGTTTGTGCCTGAAGTCAACAGAAAACACTGGAGACATCAGTGGGAGGATGAAGAAGGAGGAGATTTTTTTTCTGCTCCAGAGTGAAACACAATTTCTGGTGACTCCTTTTTCCAGTGCCAGATTCCCTTTATCCCACCTTTCACCTCTCACATTTGGGAAACAGCCCCAGTGGGGATTCTGTAAAAACTCCTTTGGGTACAAATTCCCTCAGAAATGTTGGAAACAGGGAATATTAATGAGATCAGACACTCCTGCTCCAGCCCAGAGCAGTTCATTGGATTTTATCCTGAGCAGAACTCCCCAGACTGGAGGGAATTCAAACACCAACTCCTAATTAATGGCTTTTGATGAAGAAGCACCAGATCCCTCAGAAGCTGTTTCAGGATCCCATAACTCTCCCTGATAACATTATTTGCATTTCTTCACTCCTTGATCCTTTATTTATTACACAATTGAGGAGGGGAAAAACAATATTTTATGTGAGCCAAAGGTCACAGGAGTTGTCCTGGGCTCAGGGGCTGAGCTCAGATTTCTGCCACACTTGTGCAGACTGAATCAGCCCCAGTTGGATTTATTTCCCAGAGAACACTTTCTGTCTGACAGAGCAACCCAGGCACTGGAGAAGTTCTAAAAATAGGTTTTTAATGAGCCCTGAGCTGATAAAACCCTCCTGCTACAACAGAGGAAGGTGCAGGAAATCTTAATGTGAATGCTTTTCTCCTTCCCAAGGTAATTTATACCATAAAGCACAAGGGTCAACTGCTTTTTCAAGCTTGTATCAATTTTTTTTAGTCTGATTTTATCACTCTTAATATCAGATATATTAATATAAATCAAATCTTTGGATGCTGTAGCTGAATGTGCTAAAATTGGGAGGCAGCTGTGGGGTCTGTGGGGAATAAAAGAACCCATCCCATCCAACCCTCTTCCATGAGATAACCAGAATAAAATGTGCACAGTACTGTTCCTTTATCAAAACCAGCCACACCAGGAGCTTGTTTTTAATGCTGGGTTTAACTCGGAGCCAGATGTGAGCACAGAACCCAGGACAGGATGGGAAACTCTTCACATTCTCTTTTGGGAGCCCAGATTTGTGTCTGGGTGAGTGATTCCATCCCATGGAGGTACCAACACCCTCAGCCCTGCTGACATTCCCAGGATGTCACATTTTATCTTCCTTTTGCCAGGGTCAGCATTAAATACTCCAGACCATATTTCTTGTTCAGACTCAGATGTTTATTAATCCTTATCTGTAGCACAGTCTCACAAACCATGAGTTCTACAGCACTTCTGGCTAATAAACTAAAAATGGAGCCCTGTCTCTCTCTACAAGGCCTTTAGAGGATAAACTGTCCAATTATGAAATGACACCTAAATTATTTGTATTTTTAACCCAATAACCAACTACCCCTGGCCCTCAATGTGGATTTTTCTACCCAATTACAAAATCCCACCCAGAGCCATGAAGAAGGAGGTGAAAAAGAAGGTCACAGTCAACACCCTAAATCCTCCATCTTGCTTTATATAAATATTACTATATTCTAAACCCTTAAACTCTGAGTTTTGCACCCTGTGAGATCACACACTTCTATCCAAACCCCACACCCACAATCCCAGGGCTGTCACTCCATTTTGGGAGCCTTTTCCACGGCCTCAGGTCAATGCAGGGTTTGCCTGGGGGTCAGTGCCTGTCAGCACAGAAAGGCTGGGATTCCCAGTGCCCAGGGTTCCAATATCAGCGTGCACATTTGCCTGGAGAGCAGCTGCTCCTCCCCAAGGCTGCCCTAAAGCAGAGTCACTGAGGCTCAGCTGAAATTAAAGCAGCTTTGGCAGCTCCTGGGGCTCAGATTTAAATTTTTTTTGAAGGAGCTGCAGCTTTGGATGTGCCAGGAAAGTGTTTGGGGTCTGCACCTTGAGCAGTGACACGTCCCTTCCTCCTCAGCAGCACCCAAAATCCCAACCCAGGGACCCCAAAAACTCCTCAGGCCTGAGGAAGGTGGGGGAAAAGAGGTGGAACTTCTCTTTGATTTTATTTTAAAATTAGAAACAGCCATAATGAGGTGGCAGAGCCTTCCATGGCACCTCCTGGCACCACTCAGCACCTTTAAAAATCAATACAAAGCACAATAAATATTTCCAAAGGCTCAATTTGCAGAGGCATTTCCATGGAAAGGGCTCATGCTTAGGATTTTTACCCAAAAATCTGTTTACTGTTTACTTCTGCAAACAGTGCAAGGTACAATCAGATCAATCAATGGGATTTCTGCAGCTCACTTTGTGCTCACACAGCAGCTTTTTTTCACCTTCCAAACGAGTGTTCTTTCCCTCTCATTGATTGTTTTGGGGCAGCAATCTGGAAAATCTGGAATATTCTCAGTCCTGCTCTGCCAATGAGCCCAACTAGAGTTGATTTATTCCCCCACCTTTGCTCCACTTCTGCAGATCATTTTTCTGGGTTTGTTCTGTGCTCTTGATAGGAACATCCCTGGTTTGGACCTGGGGCACAGGGGGACAGTGACCCCAGGCCAGGGCAGAGCCTTACCATTGAGTAAATCTCATTAATACGGATATTAATAGGATAAATGTGGATATAAATAGGATATTTAAAGGGCTTCTGGTCCATATTGGACCACAGGGTGGTTGGGAAAGGAAAGAAAATGGGAAGAATTCGAGCAGAATTAATTAATGCAACATCCCACCTTTAAATACAGAATTTTCTATGATCAGATTCCTAAATCAGGTGGGGCTGGGGTTTGGAAAATGAGATTGTGACACTGAAGCTGTTGGTGAATTCAGCTGTAGCTTTATGGAAGTGTGAGGAAGTTGCAGCAATATTTTAATCTGCAATAATTTTTCTCCCCAGCACCAGGAGCTGCAGCTCAGGCTCAGTTGGCACCTGGGAGTGTTTACCTTGATGGAGTCATTACATTTGGATTGATTTTTTTTTTCCTTGCAAATTTTCCACCAAAACTGATCTTAAAAATCTTTTAGAGCATTTAAAAAAACTTGCATTTTCTGGTCAGATACATCGCTCAGAACAGTTATTTCTCAACCAGGGAAATAAAATAAGAACAATTTAACTGATAATAACTTTATATCTACCACTGCTTTATATGAAATGTTAATTATATGACTTTTTCCATACTTATAATCTGCTGGAAAATGGGCATTTTCTCAAACTTTGGGATCAGGAGCATTTTCCCTGAAAAGCAAAGTGAAAACCCAGAAAATTTTCGCCATCTTTATATCTGTGTTCAGCCTCAAATTCCTGGATTATTAAAGCTGATATTTGCCAGGGTTTCCTCAAGTCCTTTTGTAGTTCAGGTCGTGGATCAGTCAGAACATTTGGGGAGGTTTCTATTCCTGTTTCCAGCACTACAAGAATATTTTTCCCTGATTTACTTCATCTCCTGAGAAAAGCCAGGAGCTCCAAAGCACAGACAGGGGGAGGCAGGAAGGGAATGGAAGAAATGAATCCATGTTTTTCAAACAATTAATTTATCAGTAATTAACACATCTATGCTGTCCCTCACAAGCCTGAGGGATGGAAATGGAATTCCAGAGTGAGTTTAATGGAGCTGGATCCCTTTGGATCAGGGGATGTGAACACACAGTTATTGCTCATCACATCTCCTGACATTCCCAGACCTGGCCAGGTACTCCAGGGATGATTTTCCATCATCTTGAGGTCCATATTCCTGCCCACACAGCTCCCATCCCACATCCCACACAGCTCCCATCCCATATCCCACACAGCTCCCATCCCACCCCCAAGAGGCTTCAAAGGAAACAACAAAAAAAAAACCAAAAAACTCCAGAATTGGGCTCTGGGTGTTACTGACACAGCCAGTCCTGGGATTAAAGGGGGATCATGGTATCATAATTAATGAGGGATTACAGAATGATAATTAATGGGGATCACAGAGTTGGGATTAATGGGGGATCACAGAATCATAATTAATGGGGATCACAGAATCATAATTAATGGGGGATCACAGAATCATAATTAATGGGGGATCAGAGAATCATAATTAATGAGGGACCACAGAATCATAATTAATGAGGATCACAGAACTGGGATTAATGGGGGATCACAGAATCATAATTAATGAGGATCACAGAATTGGGATTAATGAGGGATCTCACAATCATAGTTAATGGGGATCACAGAATGATGGACATTCCTTGGCTGGGGACCCCAGCCCATCATTCCTCACAAATTCCAAAGCTCCTGAAGGTCCCCTTGGCTGATCCCACCACAGACCCAGCAGCAGTGGAAAGCAAAGTTTCAAGGCCACATTTGTGGTGAAAGATTTGAAAACACCAGGAGCCTTTCACCCTAAAGATCAAAAAAAGTCAAAGCAATAAAGATCCTCCATTGGTTTTCTTTGTTAGTTTCATGCCTAAAGTTCATTTGGTGATTTTTCTGGGTTCTGAACTCAGTTTTGAGTGCAAGGCTTTGGCATTGTTCGTGTAAATACTCAGTAATTAGCACAAAGTGCCCCTGGATTTGGGGACCCAGTCAGTCACAAGCCATGAGAAGCATTTCCCCCTGTGAAAATCTTCTGTATCATCACTCTAAATGCTGCATCAGTACCCTCAAATAAGATCAATCTCACCAATTCCCAGCTCAAGGCACGATATTGAAATAATGAAATAAAGCCAGATAATGTTTAAAGATCCATCATGCCAAGAGTTATTTCCAATCCCTGGGAACTGATGCATTGGCCTTGTCCATATTTTGTTGTTGCATTGCATTAATAAGGAGAGAAATTGCAGCTCACGTTCCCATTTAATTGTAATTCTGAGATAGGAACTGCTTTTCCTTGCAGACTGAGCTGAAATAATTGAGCTGATTCCACATAGGCTGGGCTTTTGCAAGCTGGAAATGGTGGTTTTTTACTTTATCTCCTGTGCCTGGCAGGGTGAAAACTGCTGCTCACTGATAGCAAACAAGAGAAGCCTCAGAGAGAAATCTCTCCATTTATACCCCCCATTATCTGCCATCAAGCAGCATTATCCCTTCTGGATTTCAGCTGGAAAATGCATAATAAATCAACATTTCCAAGCTGGTTTTTTGGCACTGGGTACATAATTCTGTGTGTTTGAGCAAAAAAAGTCAACCCTCTGTGCATCTTTGGGTCTGGAAGTTTCCATTTGGGGAAATGCAGCAGTTTCCAAATCTGGCTTAGATTTATTGAGCTGGATCAGATCAGTTCCACCATTCCTGGACAGGGAACTCTGTGTCTGAGCTGGAGGTGACATTCCTGGAACACTGGCAGGACAGGGAGTGTCTCAGCCATGAACCACGAGTGAGATCCCACTAAAACAGCTGACTTACATGAAAAATTCCTGGTTTGACCTGCCTGAATTCCACATCTCTGCAAGCAGAGAGCACCAAGGAGCTCCAGCACAGCTGAGTCACCCCCAAAACAGCTGATGTGACACCCAGGGCACCACCAGGCACTGGATAAATCCATTTGTCCCCAGAATTCCCACACAGCACCCAGGACTAAAATCCCCCTGGCTGAAGAGGAATGCCCAAGATGTTCATCTCCCTTCTGAATTTACAGAAACATCCTTGGCTGTGCTCTGCTCCTTGAGGAACCTCTGACACCCCAAAGCACAGAGTGACCCTGGGGGGGTGACCAGCAGCCACCAGGCCCAGGGAATTCCAGGGCTGGATGTGTTTTAGGATGGAAAAGTGGAGGCTCTCAGGGTTTTTTGCACAGTGTGAGGTAACAGCACTTCCAAAGGAATTTGCATCACTTCAAAAACTAATTTATGTTGTAGACAGAGCCTGGCCCTTGCAGGAGGTGGTTGGGACTCAGGGGCTCAGGCAGCTCCTCTGAAGTTGCTTCACTCAAAGCACATCTTGTCTCTGCTCCATGCCAGTGACACCAAAATATTCCCTCCCTCTTCCCTATGTCCAGCTGCCACTCACTCCCAATGACACTGTTGTTATTCCAGTTGTCAAGGATTTACGAGGGCAACACCAAAAAAGGCATTTGGGGGTGGAAAAATATGTTTTGTGTTCTTGGAACTGCATATAAGTGGTGACCTCATGACTTTACAAACTCTGTAAGCTCGGGATTTATCTGAAGAAATGGTGAGATTTCATACACTTTTGGTTAATCCTCCTCATTTGGAGGGACTTGAGGACATTGCTCAGTTTGTTCCCTTTTTTTAGGGTTTGTTTCTCTGGAAGCAGCACCAAGGGGGAGAGTGGGGCTGCAGCCTCACCTCAGGGCAGCTTTAAAGGGACACCTGCAGCTCCTGATCCCAACCCTGTGCACTCCTGATCCCAACAACCCTGTGCACTCCTGATCCCAACCCTGTGCACTCCTGATCCCAACAATCCTGTGCACTCCTGATCCCAACCCTGTGCACTCCTGATCCCAACCCTGTGCACTCCTGATCCCAACCCTGTGCACTCCTGATCCCAACAACCCTGTGCACTCCTGATCCCAACAACCCTGTGCACTCCTGATCCCAACAACCCTGTGCACTCCTGATCCCAACAACCCTGTGCACTCCTGATCCCAACCCTGTGCACTCCTGATCCCAACAACCCTCTGCACTCCTGATCCCAACCCTGTGCACTCCTGATCCCAACAACCCTGTGCACTCCTGATCCCAACCCTGTGCACTCCTGATCCCAACAACCCTGTGCACTCCTGATCCCAACCCTCTGCAGCTCCTGATCCCAATCCTCTCCTTCTCCCCCTTCAGCTCCTGATCCCAACCAGCCCTGTGCTCCCTGACTGCAATATTCTCAGTTTGCATTGTTCAGCAAGTGTAAAATGCTCCTCTAAAAACTCTGGCTGCTCCCAGACAATCTGCACACAGACACCTTTTTTTCACAATTGCTTGGGCTCTTTGATTGTTTTGGTCTTGTTGGGTTTTTTGTTTGTTTGTTTGAACTTATAATTTCATTTCCTGTTTCTTGTTCAGTGCTCAGTCCCTGAACTGAGCTTTGCCTTTTGATGAACATTCCCTGTGGAAAAGCCAGTGGGACACCAGGCCAGGAGCCACTGTCCACTGATTCCAGACTGATTCCTGCAGCTAAAAGCAGAGCCACTCTTTGCCTGTAATTAACTTCTGTGATTTAAAAGAATATGCCCCTCACTCATCTACAGTGTGCAGCTGCTGATTAAATCCCAAAAAATTCTTTTCACTGAGACATTTTGTTCTGTTTAGTTCTCCTGGGATGGTCACGTGGCCATTCAAGAATTGTTGCTTTGCACCATTCTGTCACTAAAAGGAGCTGAGAAAGCTCCTGGTCCAGAGACCCAGAGTATTTCTTTTGAAGCAGACATTGTAAAAATAGCTGGGGAGAAAACAGCAGTGTCTTACCAGCCAAAAAAGTCAGATAAACCTAACTGAGAAGCAAAAACAACACATGCCAAAAAAGAACTCAAGCAGTCACCTCAAACAATCCAAAAAGCCAATCAAAGAGTGGAAGAAAGAATTGCAAAGTGTCACTGGAGACAGCTGGGAGGGATGGGGAAGGCAGAAGAGCACAACAACATGAGCAGAACTGAGGAGTTTCAGTTCAGTGCAGCTCTTCCACTGCAAATCTTTGTTTTGTCTCTGTGCCTCTGAGACTGTCACTTCTTTAACAGAAAAAAAATCTCCCTGTGCTGAAGAACCCTCTGAGTCTCCATCCATGGGAGATTTGTGTGTGCATTGCAGATAGAGATTTACAGCACAAAGATACTGAGTTATTACAAACCCTAATTCCAGCTCGTGGTGTATTCCCCTGTTTCATTCCATTATCAATTCATTATCTGGCTTACTGCAATTAAATCCTACATGATTTTGGAAGCCCTCACCTACAGCCAAAGGTGTGGAAAAGCTTTGTGGAATGCTTGCTTGGAAGGGGGAAAGAGCAAAAAAGCCAACATTCTATTCTATTCTATTCTATTCTATTCTATTCTATTCTATTCTATTCTATTCTATTCTATTCTATTCTATGCTATGCTATGCTATGCTATGCTATGCTATGCTATGCTATGCTATGCTATGCTATGCTATGCTATCCTATTCTATTCTATTCTATTCTATTCATATTCTACCCATTGGTAAGAGGGAAAATAAAAGACCTGGTTGTCTTAAAACCAGCAAATAAATTCCCTGTTACACCAAACCATGCCTAAACCTCAAAAAAATGTTGACTTCATCCACGTCAAGAGGGTTATTTATGAAGCTGTATCCTTGTCAGGACTGCAGGACATTCCATCCCTTTGCTCAAATACTGTAAATTCATGAATGATGAGAAAAACTTTAATTTGGCCCAAATATCTATATTTATCTGCAAAAGCAAATGATCAGCTTGCTTCAGTGCTGAGATGGCCTTTCACTGAGTGCAGTGTCCAATTCCAGCACTCCCCCTGTGCCAGGGCTCCAGTTTGGAGCAAGCTGTGAGCTCAGCACAGGATTTCAGTGTGGCTGGAGCAGATTTCCTTCCTCAACAGCTTCCAGTTTCTCTTCTGGTGTTAAATCTCCAGCTCTGTGCTGGTGCTCTCTGCTCCAGCCTGTGAAGTGTCCATGCCCTTCTGCAGGGAGAGCTGCTGCTAAAGGCCCTGTCACCTCTGAGAGGAAGGGAATTTCCTGCCCACAGTGGTGGTTTTGCAGTGCCCCAGGAGGGTTTGTGCCAAATTTCTGCCTCTCCATGAGCCAGAGGGGGGCTGGGAGGAGGCAGAAGAGGCTCCACAAACCCTTCCCTCCGATAAACCAACCCCACAGATGCTTTCACTAACCCAGAGAGTGCTCTGTTTCCTCCTCAGAGCTGTAAATCAGGGATTTTATTGTTGGGGGGATGAGCTGGAGCAGGAGGAGTTTCTCTGGCAGGGCTGGGCTGGGCTGGAGGTCGCATTCCAAAATCCAGTTGTGCATCAGCCCAGTGGAGCTGCAAATCCCTGAGCAGGAGATGTTTACACAGACAGAGGGAACAGCATCTCCCGAGGGGCAGCTCCTTCCCTGGGACAGGACAGGACCCAGGGCAGGGCTGCAGCTCTGCTGGGATGGGTTTTGGGAAAGGTTCTTCCCCCGAGGGTGCTGGCACAGGCTCCCCAGGGAATGAGCCACAGAGCTCCAGGAGAGCACTCCTGGGATGCTCAGGGTGGGATTTGGGGGATCTGTGGTGATGCTTTAAGTTTTATCTTTCCTGTATTTCAGGCTCTGTGCTGCCCAGGGGTGCAGTTCTGAGCTCACAGTCAGTGTCACTCAGCTCTGCACACAGCAGGGACACAGAACAAATCCTTTTCCTGTGGAACATCAAAGACAACTTTCAGCCCAAAAGCACAAACAAGGGTGGGCTGGAGGGAGGAACAAGAAGGATGGGACCTCACAATCTGAAACTGTAATTGGACAATTAAACCCCAAAATGCAAATGGACCAAAACTTACAAAAATGTAAGATTTTGTGACCAGCAAGGCGTTTTGTGACCATTTTGGGTCCATTATGTGACCATTTTGGGTCCACCTTGGGTGTAGCCCTGACCAGGCTCTTGTCCTGCCCAAGGTGGATCCTAAAGGCCTTTCAATAAATCTCTACTTTATTCTCTGGCTCTGTCCAGTCCCAGTTCCAGCTCAGCCTTCCCAAGGCATCAGTGCAGGGCCAGGGGTGGGACTGGGTGATCCTGTAGCTCCCTCCCAGCTCAGGATATTCCAGGATTGTCTGGAACAGCCTCTGCTTGGGGGGTTGTTGATGTCTCTCCTCAAACCCCCCTGCAGGATCCCTCAGGAGGGACAACAGGACACCCCAACCCCTCGTGAGGTGACAGAACCCAGAGCTGAGCTCTCCAAAGGGAATCTCCTCCCAGTTCAGATCTGGCCTCTCATTTTCTCCATTTCTGCCTTAACCCAGAGCGTAGGAACAGTGTCTGCTGTTCATAAAACTGGAATTGCCACAAGCTCCAGCATTGAACCCTGAAGGGCAGATCCTCCTGGGCCAGAACCATCCCAGGATGAGCTGAAGGTCCAACATTCCCTGTCCCAGGAAGTGGAATCCAAGAGCAGGACCAGGGAGCTCCTCCCTGGGAACTCTCGTGACCAAGCACTTGAGAATGGAATGGGAAAAGTTGCTCTAATTGAGTTTCCATGAATGGAATGTTCACCCCTCTGCTCCATCAGGGAGAATGTGGATCATGGCTGTAGAAATACGTGTCTGTAATTATAATCAGCATGTTTTATAAGAAAGAACAACCATTCTGGCTGGAAATTGGCTGTAAATTTCCACATCAACCTGCAATCTATTTTAAGCAAAGTGCAGAATGTGATTCAACAAATGTTGAATCAATACTTGCATGCAAGAAGTCAGATATAAATTTGGGCAATGCTTTCAAGCAGTCATTTACCAGCAATTAATAAAATATTTTTAAAAAACAGAGGAAAAGAAGGGCTTTTCCTGGGACTGACCACAATTCCAGCTCATTAAATTCTACTTTTTTTTTTTTTTAATGCAATGTTTGTCCTCATTATTTATCTCCACTTCATAACAGAACACTTGTTCTCATGAAAACATAACCTTGTTCTCACACCCTTCCACTGCCTGTGCCAAACTCGGTTTCAGACATATTTCCTTGGTATTCCACTAAAACTTGGAAAAACTGGAGACTGACTGACGTGAGGGAGCCATAAACTCCAGCACAAGATGCCAACAAGTTCTCTGTGGGATCTGGTACAGAGTCAGCTGAGCTCCTGAGTGAAAAACAACCACTGGGGAAACTCTTCAGAGCCACACAGAGGATATTTACTGTTGTTAGAAAGTCTTCACTGCTAGACTTTCTAGCAGTGAAGGAAATAAATTCAGATTTAGAAACGTTTTCTTGCTGTACAGACCTTCCTTTTTTACAAAAGCAGGTTTAACTTAGGTCAGGTGTATTTGCAGCCACATCAGAGCAGCTCTTTGTTCATGGAATCACCACTAAATGCCAAAGTGCTTTGGGAGAGGGGGATCAACCCTCCCTCATGATTTCCCCAAAGAAAACTGCAGCTCTGCTCATCCAGCCCAGCTGTTGGGGTCAGCATGAAGAGCACCTTCTTCACCATTCCCCAAGAGAATCCTGAGGAGGAATCTCTGAGCACCTCAGTTTTCATTGCCCTTCTCAGCCTTGTTCCTTCTTCCTTTTGCAGTTTGACAAAATTCAGCCTCTTTTTTTCCTGATTTCTGGCTTCACCAAGCCCAGTGCAACACCCAGGAGGCAGAACTGAGCCTGGGGACTGAGATAAGCAAATCCACCCAAAGGATGGTTCCATTAAAACAAAACAAATAAAACCCACACACAAGACACCAAAACAAACCCCAGCACTTCCAGAGGCTGCCACAGCCTCACTTGGCCATTTGTAAATATATATTTTAGGTCACTTCAAAGCACCAAAAGCAAAGCAGCAAAAGGGGCCTCAAGAATTACCCTAAGTGGATTTATGTACCTGCAAGTACCAAAATCTTTGCTGTGCTGCCCAGATTTTACGAGAGAGATGCAGAGCAGTTGTTCAACTGGAGAAACATCAATTCTTGCTTCTATTCACAAATAAACACCAAGGCCTGGGCCAAGCTCCTGCTGCCAAGTGCTGCTCCACACTCAAACTTCAGCCCCTGTTCCCTCGCCCTCTTTATCTGAACCCAGAAGAGGAATAGGAACTCCTCGTTCCCTCCAATTTAATATGTTTAAAATTCAAGGCTCATTCTTGTGTCTCAGCCCATTTCTAATTAATTTCTGGGTTACTGTTTTCATGTTTTCCATTTCACTGAGCAAAACAGCCTCCTGAGCTGCCCATCTCCTGCTGCAACAGAGATGGAGCTGGAAAACAACAGGAACTTCTCCTTTCTGCAGTCACCTGAACGATGATGGCTCTGCAAACCAGCTTTCAACTATCACTGATTTTGATTCTGGAACATTTTAATAATAAGTGATATTGAGATTCTTCTAACCAGTGAATATTCATTAATGCAAAATCACAGAGCAATCCCTTATAATTATATGAAGTGTCCAAAGCATTGACCATTGCAGAAAATTATAATTAAAGTTATTGAAATTAATTAGAAAAGGAGATGGTAATTAAATTGCTGTTGCTGGGATGTAAAACTGCTCTGAAATTAAATACAATGGATGGCTCCTCCAGAAAGGGGGATGTTGGTGGCATTTCTCTCCTCGTGCTAGACAAAATTAAAGCTAATTTTGATGGTAAGATTTCTTTAATAAAAATACTCAGATAAAATTATTTACAAAATAAAGATCTGCTAAGATGATTTTCCTGCTCAAATCCAATTTTTTCCTGCTCAAAAGGAATCAAGACTAACCCTCGCCCATAAGGGAGCTCATCCAGCCTGCCACAAATCCAGCCTGACCCCAACCTCAGGTGCCAGACTCCAACTCTCTCCTCAGGGTGAATTTGAGGCAAATCTTTTCTAATCCCCCCCCTGCCAGGCTGTGGGGTGAGCAGAAGGGTTTGTAGCCATCCAAAGCTCTGCTTTTCCTTTCCAGGGTTTGCCAGCACTTCCTCATTTCCAGTTTTCCTTGTGCTCCACGTGCAAACCTTGGCTGGAATCCCCTCCAGGCTGCTCTGCCCTGGTCTGGAGATGTGGAAATGCAGGTGGGAATGAACTGCTCTGGGCTGCTCTGAGCCCTCTCCTCGGGCTCTGCTTCCCTGGAGAGGAGAATCCCATCCCTTGCTGTCCCTCCTGGCCCTTCTCTCTGTTTGCACAGGACACAGGAGGTTCTCACAGCTCAGAGCTTTACAGGAATGCTGTGACTGTGAAAATCCTGACATTCACCAAAGTGGAGTGCAGAGAAATGTGGGGATTTTCATCACAGCTGCAAACAGCTTCCTTGGGCTACAGGTTTTCTCCCCAGGGCTGACTCCAAGTCCTAATTAGTAACCTGGTTTTCCTCAGTTTAACATGGAATACTTGGAAATTGCAGGAGAAAAAGGTTTTTGCTGAAGGAAAATGTGATTGCTGCCACATAATGATGACAGAGTGAAAACTCCCACTGTGACTGCTGGAACTGCAGATGAGACACAGATCCATCAAAGGGAAAGCTCATCCCACCTAAATTCATCCTTCCTTGGAACCCCTGGTTTTGTCTGTGTTTATCACCCTGCCAATATTCTCCTGTTGATTTGAAGTGTCACTTTGAGGGGATTTGTGGGGGTTTTAGTGACAGTAACACAGCCAGACCAGAACTGCCTGGGAGGTGGAAAGGTGTGAGGGCTTTTCATCCTGTTCATGTCAAACCTCATGTGCAAACCAGGGAGATGTGAGAAAACCTTTTAAAAATACATCAGTTTGCAAGAATGTTTCTCTAATCCAGGCTGGAGACACTTGGATGCCAAGCCCATGCTCAGGGAATAAAATCCCCCCTCTCCCCAAACTGCAGTCCTGCATCCCCAACAAACTGGGATGTGGGATTTTGTTTGTGGAATTTTCTGAAAGTCTCAAAGCTTGGAAACTTTTCCACTTTGTCTCAGACACTGTCTTGGCACCAGCACAGGATTTCATTGTGGTGAAATGTCACTGATCAACAGTAGAAAGCAAATGTTTTCCCCTCACAACTGTGTGCTCATTCTCACTTTGGAACAAGCATTTAGCAGCATATGTGTCCCTCTGGCCTTATGGTGCTGAGAAAGAAGATCCTGCTCTAGGAACAGGAAATTTGTCATGAGCTTGAAGCTTTCCTGACCACAGATTTGTAGGCAGTTACTGCTCCACGCAGCCACAAAACATTAACCAAGTTTATTTTAATAAAATATTCATTAAACTGCTATTAGATATAACCCAGAGCATCCATGTCCCTGTCAAAATACGTGCTGTAAGTCTGCTGAGAGCTCCTCTCAGTAAAAACCCATCGTGCCCATTACTCAGTCCATAAATGTTGGGGTAATAAGTGAGGAGAGTGATGAATCGGGAGCAGAAATCTGCAGGAATTGCAGTCCTCAAGCTGAGATTGCAGCCTCAGTCTCCTCATCAAACATAAATCATGGCTGGGTTAAAGCAGCCACGACTGGACTGAAGTCACAGGGAGAAACCAGGAGTCATCTGAGCACAGAGTGGGTGAAACACCCAATGAAACAACGTCTGGAGAGCTCCAGGCTGAGGGGGGTCATAAACCTGCACTAATTTCATTAGGCTGAGCTGGAAGCTTTGGGAAAAGAAGCAAGAGCCACCTGATGAGTGACAAGGACAGAACCTGGCAGGGGGGTTCTGGCACCAGCCCTTCCATGACCTCAGTTTGTGCTGACTCTCCCTGGCCCCACAGCTCCTCCCTGCAGCACCAGCTCCTGCTGCAGGATGTGGGGAGCCCCTGATGATTTCAGCCCAAGTGCATCTGATTTTTACTGGCTGCCACAGCAGCAGCGAGCTCCAGGCTCCCAGAGAGGCCCAGGGAGGGGAGTTTTCCCTCAGGAGCTGTGGAGTTCTCCCCATGGCAGGGCTGGGAATGGGCACAGCTCAGGGCTGGCACTTCCAGAGGATTCCAGAGTCCTGATCCATGCAGATGCCAAAGTCTTCTCCATCCCAGCATTCTGCACCAGAAGATCTCCCTCTCACAGCCCTGGGAACCACAAATCCAAAAGCCTTTTCGCAGGGAGGCTCTCCCAGCAGCACTGGCCAAGCTTGTGAAAATCCTTCTCCTTTTTGGCTGACCCTTCCCTGCAGCTCCAGGGGTCAATCAGCTGCAGTCCCAGCTTAGCAAAACCCTTGGCATGAGGGATGGCTGAGCCACCAAACCAGCCCAGAGCAGCCTGGGCTGTATCCTCTGGGTGGACACGAAGGAAAAGGAGCAGTTTGGAGATGCCCAGTTCATAATTTGATTCTACCAAGCCAAGTGAAATCAATGCCATGGCCACAATATTGTTTAAACTCCATAAAACATTTTCTACCATTTCTTCAGTCTAAAAGGAAAAAAAAAAAGATCCAATTTTCATCCCAATATGTTGAACTATCCCATATCAACTCGTGATTCCAGCATTTATCTGCTCCTCCTGCTGGAGGTGCATCCATAGCTGGGAACCTGCTGAAAGCATTCACAGAACAGAGCCAGGAACAGGCAGGGAAAGGAGAAAACACAGGGATGAATCTCTCCAAAGCCATGGGAAAGGAGTGAAATCTGAGGCCCATTTGGGTGAGCAGCTGGGTGTTGAGACAGGGGGAGGAGGAATCCGAGTGCTGACCCAGAATTCCAGGGAATGACTCTGTCATGGGCCTTTACCTCCCTGATTCTAATCACTTCCTTCCTTCCTGCCATGGAACAGCAAGAGAAAGTTTGGCAAATTCTCCAGGTTCCACTGGAAAGTTGGATTGCAGAAAATTTTAAAGAATTTGGAAATATTTCAAAGAAATTGATGAAAATCTGTTCTGCTGAAAAATTCTGATTGTCACCTCTAAATTATTTGCTTGCCAGAGGAACAGTTTACATTTCAGGCATTTGGAAATTTCCTTAAGTACAATCCAGCAAGAAACAGTGAAAAAAAATCTCAGTTAGAGCCTCTTTGGGAGTTTCCTTCATTGGTGGAAGAAGCACTTTGCATTCCCCATGCAAACCAGCCCTGCAGCTGGGGATTGGAGCAATTGTGAACCCTTTGTGTCCCTGAATATATTTCATATATGAATATATTTAATTTCTGGCAATACCACACCTTGAGGGGACAGCACTGAGGACAGACACAAGGGTGATACAAACCATGGTAATTATTCTGAATATTCTCCAGATCTGCAGTTGTTTCTACTCTGGACATCTCCTAGAGGCAACCACGAAATGAAACCTTTACTCCAACGTTTATTCCAAAGAGTCTTTCAGGGCTCCACAGAGATAAAACTGTCTGAGCTCTTTTGCAGATTTACTACCATGATGTGCTCACTTAATTTGTGATGGAAAGAGCCTGTTGGAGTTATCATTACTCATTACTTCAGCTTCTCCTGCACTTTCCTTTGTCCTCCTGCAACTCTGTGGATTTTGCTCAGGCTATAAATAAAGGTCTCAGGGGATGCTGGATTTTGCACTGTGAACAGAAATTTCAGTGACTCATTCTCAGATACATTTTCTCCCATTATCTCCATCACAGGCAAACGTTCCTGCTCATTCCAGAGGGTTGGGAGAAGCAGAGCTGGGACTGGAATCTTGGCAGAGGTAGGTCAGGAAGTTCTTCCCTCAGATGCCCTCCAAGGTGAGGTCTTTTTACCCAAATACTGGAGCAGTTTCTGGTCACAACCAAACATCCTGAAGGCTCAGAGCTGCTGGGTGGTTCCCACCCAAAAAGGGCAAGTTCCCAAGCAGGAGAGTGGTGCCAGAGTGAGTGACACGTCAGTGACTTCATCTGGCATCACTGACTGGGAACACTCACTGCCTGCCCAGGCTGCTGCTCCTGATGGAAATGTGCTGCTGGAGTCACCAAAGTCACCCCTAATGACAACAAATACCAGCCTAATGGGCTTGGCATGTGTCCTGGGCTGCAGTATAAGATATGCACCAAGTATTCTATCACCATCTTCATGAACTCTTGAAACCAATTGCTGAAGCAGTGTTCTTCCAGATTTCCCCCTCCCTCTTCTGTTAAGGTGTCTTCTGTTAATGGGTCTCCTGCTAATGGGTCTTTTGCTAATGGGTCTTCTGTTAATGGGTCTTCTGTTAATGGCCTGCTGCAGGACTCACAGGTAACTCCCTCCAGGAGTTATCTCTCTTTAATGGGCCCTCAAGGACCCCCTGTATGACTCATTATCCCCCTGTGAGATGCTCCACCCAGGGGGAGGAGCCAAGCATTCTCACCTGGATACACTTTGGGATTTGGGACAGTACAGGGGCTCTTACCCACTGGATTCCCAGAGGATCAGAGCTACCAGAGCTTTCTACGGGATCACTGCTTCCATCACCCTGCTCAGGTTGTATTCTGACTCTGTCAGTGGTCTTTTGTATTATTGCATCTATTTTATTTTATTTTATTCTTTTTTTCTCTTCTTCCTCTTAAATTGTATTTCTGACTTGAAGCCTCTCACTCGTTTTGCTTTCAAACCACTACAGCATGGAGCAGCACTGCCTGCTGGGGACACAAATTATCCCAACAGCCCCCCACACCTCAGCTCACCCACAGATCTTCCCTAAAGGAGTCTCCTGTTCCTTTGAAAACTAGTTTTATATAATTAAAAAATGCAGGCACCAGAAATCACTGGCAATATCTAACACCACGAGGGTGCTGCTGAGTGTCTGATCCTTTCCAGGCTGCAGTGCTCCACATCCATTGGTGCATGCAGCTTTTCCAGAGGAGCCCCATGGATTGTCCCTCAGTACTTCCCACAGATCCAGGCACAGCTGCACTCACAGAGCTCTCAGGTATTTCTCTGCCATTTCCCTGCACACAGTCACTCATCATTCAGCTCTTTGCACCCCAGAGGAGGAAGATGATGGGATTTCATCCAGGACAGGGCTGGGCAGGCATCATGCACTGCCCAGTGCCGTGGGGAACAGCTCCTGGAATGATCCTGCAAACACTCCCTGAGGAGGAAACAATTCCTGATGGCTCAGAACTGCTGCCTTCAGCTCACTTTTATTTCTGACTCATGGTGACTTCTGACACTTCCAAGAATATCTCTTGCAGTGTAAAAAACCTGCAAATTCCAATAAAATCCTCCTCATTACCTCAGTTAGGCAAAGGCCTGGAGCAGCTGCAGCACTGCTGGGCTTTGTTCTTGGAAAACACTTCAGAGTGGACACTGGGGAGGTTACAGGAAACCTTTTCAGGAAAAGTCCCTTGTCTGGAGTGCCTGGATCCCTGTGGCTGGCTGGGAAATGCCAAATCCAGGCTGTGTTTGATGGTGCAGCCCTGGGAGCTGCTCCTGCCTCACACAGTCCCTGCTGGGAGCAGCTCTTTGGCACATTTCAAAAATATTGCTAATAATAGAAGCACTTTATGTAGCTCAAGACAATGTATCTCTGGCTCTCAGTTGTATGCAAGCACAACTGTGGATGCAGTCAACCAATATGTGAGAACAACACAAGTGATGCTCAGTATTTATGTCTCACACTGAGCAGTCTTTGCCATACCTAGGCCATGGTTGGATATGCTTAAGAACCACTTGTACATTTCTAGAGATAGATAGAATCAATGTATCCCTATCTGCTAAAGACCATTCTAATTTTTGTATCTGCAATTTCATTAGAATTGTTAAGTGTGACTCTTCATATTTGGTACCAATAGCATCCCACCAACTGATCACCCACACCAACTGGAATGAACCTAACCCTAGTAAAACAATTAATGAAATTCAAAAAAACGGACAGAAAACATTAATAACTGTCCAACGTGATGCAAAAAAAAAACACAAAAAAAACCAAAAACAAACAAACAAAACCAAAACAAAACAAAACAAAAAAACACCAAAAAAGTAGAGTCCTGCAAAGGGTCAAACAGGACACAAGGCACAACTGCTGAGATGCTCTCTTTGGATGGCCACCAACAGCAACTGGAATCCTAAGCACCCTATGTCACCCCATCATTATTTTGCTGATAGTAGTGGAGCCAAAGAGCTGCTCCCAGCTCTGCAGCTCCTGAATTCCAGAACCCAAATGAACTCCCAGAGCAGCCAAATCATGCCAGGCAGGCCTGCAGAGGTGCTCTGCATTCTCCTCCTTCTCTCCCTTGCCCTATTCCCAGCTCAGGTGATTTCCCTGGATTCCCCTGGGATCCCAGAGTCAGCTGCTCCCTCCTGCTCCCACATGGAAAAGCTGCAGCCACTGCTGGAAATCTCCAATTCCCTCTGGAAATATGGGGAGCAGCAGGGAACAGTTTAGTTCCACCAAATAAAGCTGTTCCCATTGTTCCCCTCCACTGCCCTCCACCAGCACACAATGCAGTTGGCTTTCCTACCTAATGCACATTTAATCAGAATTAAATAGAATTAGGTCTTTCCCAGTTGCTGAAATAGTTGATATAATTATTGCAAATCTTGACAGGAAAAAGAGAGGAACAGATGTTTTCTCTCACCTAATTTTTCTCTGGAGAAATAAAGGCTGCTTATAGATTTTTATGGCTTCTCACAAGAACAAAATATGGGGAAAATAACAGATTCATGAATATTTAATGTGATTTCAAAGAAGAGTTCAGTGTTCATTTAACAGAACTTACAAGCCAAACTCTAATTCTTTTCTTTGAAATTCTCTCAGTTCCACCTGTAGTTTGTTGGCCACTGAGAGTTCAACCCTGGGTAACACTGAAAAATTCATTTAAATTTTGGATTTCAAAGGAAAAACTCCTTGATTTCCCTCTCACACTCATCTCTAAAAAGATGGAGCAGCATGTGCTTCTTTAATTTGCTCTGAGGACAGTGAGAGCACAAGGGCATAATTTAAAGGGTGATGAGGTTTGTGCACTCCAGCTCTGCTGTGAAGGAGGAGAAGCAGCAGCACTTCAAGCCCAGGCTCACGAGCTGAGTGTTAATAATGAGAAAAGGGAATATTTTGGTTCACTCCTTAACAGGAGAGTCCAGATTCCCTTCAAAGAAAAGGCACAAAAGAGACATTTTCTCTCAGCAAGTTCCAGACTTTGGGATTGTGCAAAATTCCCCCTCCCACTTGGATTTGCAGCTTTGAGGCACATTTGAAATCACTGTCCTGGTTCTTTTTGCTTTATTTCCCCCAAAAGTTCTTCCTTTCATTCCCTTCCTGTAGAGCAAAGAGCTCTTCTTTGTCCTTTGCTTCCTTATTATCCTGATGTTTTCAGCCCTGCACCAACAGCAGCTTTCTGCCCATTTGCAATCCTCCTCCAAGGAATTCTGCCCTTTAGCATTATTATTTTTACTGCCATGAGTTCAGCACAGGAATGACTGGGTAATTATTGAGCTAGGGAGGAGGAATACAAATTTCCAGCTTCCCTGGTAGCAGGGAAGCAGCAAGACAGGGAGTTCAGACTTCCTTCCCCTCAGAAATACCCATAATTTAACAAAACTAGATGTCAAAAACGCTTTAAGGTTAAAAAAACTGCTTATTTCCAATAAAGTAAGCAGCTTTATTTCCCTGAAATACATCTAAATACAGATTTGTTTAAAGGAACAGATAAATTAGATGATAGATTGACATCAATCTCATTGAAGATGAAGATCGTGGCCCATATTTTAAGACAAGTATTATTGCAAATACAAAAGTCAGTCCTTGCCTCTCCCAGGCATTTTCACCAAGGCAAAACATCAGAATGGGGTTGTACATCACCCCTGGAGGATGAATTTCAGTGTTCATCAGCAGTGAGGCCCAGCCACTCACTGCCAATGAGATATTTATGCTGCAATTGCACGTTGTAAATGTCATAAAGCTGAAATTAAGCACTGTGCACACCATGCTCACAGCTTAGTGATGTGGAGAGAGGTGGGAAAGAGGTTTATGTTGGGGTTTTTTTAAAAAGGAAATATTGGTCTCTCACACAAATGTCCAACCTGGAAAATGGAAGTTGAAATTTAAAAGTCCCAGGACTTTGGATACCAAATTGCTGTGACCTCTTACAGGCAGAATAAAGCATCTGAATATTTAAATACAAAGGGAGGGTTGTCATTGGTACAGAAATAATCCTGATGTGCAAGCAGGAGGAGTTTCCAGAAGTTTCTAAGGCCTTGTGGCACTTCAAGATGAAGGTGGAAACTCTCAAGACAGCAAAATTCCCACTCAGCCCAGATAACTTTGAAAAATCCCTTTCCCAGGCACATTTCTGTTCTGTTCCAAATGTTCCTCTGGGCTGGGCACCTTATCCTCAGAGGGAAGAAATTACTGAGGAGGAGGCACAGCAATGAGATTAATTACTTGTGACAGCATGAGGAGCTTTATCCAGCCTGGATTTACCTCCAAGTTGATTTCCTGAGGTGTGGAGGTTTATAACTCTGTGCTCACCTCAGCCAGTTTATCAGGGCTTGTTTCGTGAGCCACAAAAACCTCTGAGCTGCTCCTAATCTTGCACAAAATGTTGGTTTATGCCAGGGAGGAGCAGGAGCTTTGTGCTGTGTTTAAAATGGTTTTTTTCTTTTTTCAGCATTTAATTCTTGCCTTTTTAATCTCAGGTTAAATGTTTTCAATGACGTTTAACTTATTTCATGTAAATAAATACACCCAGCCTTTTTAAAAAAAGACTGGGCAACCTGTATCAAGTTGAATTTCTCACATCTAGAACAGAGAGATTAAAACCTCAAGTTCATTCCATTAATCTGTATTGATTTGAATTTCTCACATCAATTAAAACCTCAAGTTTGTTCCATTAATCTGTATTAATCTGAATTTCTGACATCTAGAACAGAGAGATTAAAGCCTCAAGTTCATTCCATTATAATTCTACCCCAAAAGAGGTAGATATTTCAGATATTCTGAAATATCTGAAATGTGAAGCAGAGGCAAGGATCCTTCCAGGGGACCCTGGTGTCCCTTCCTGCCTCTCCACCAGAACTGAATCATTTTCCCTTTCCTGGTTCCCTTAAATTCCCTGAAGTTTGGACTAAACTCCTGAAAGGTTGCCGAGTCAGAGTTCCCTGGGTTTGGAGCCTCTCCAGGTGGGATCAGGCAGAAATCCCCTTTCCTCAGGGCAGTTGTGCAGAGCTTTAGGAGGGATTTGCACTTGCCGTGGCCGTTTGGGACAGGACCAGCAGCACTTTGGAGGTGCAAAGGTCAGGCAGGACCTGCCCTGCTCCTGCTCCTCCCTCTCCCCTTAAGGCAGGGACTCATTTCCCAACACTCATTTTCCTACCCCACCTCAATGCACAGTCTGGCATCACCCTCCAAAGTCCCTGAGATAAGGCCTCTATCAATAACTGTGAAATTACTGATACATTTTGGGAGTCTCCAGCACAGGTCTGACTGTGCAGAAAAGCACAGTGAGGAAAAACATGGTTTGGTGTGGGGCAATGGGCCTGCAAAACCTGTCTGGGAGGGGATTTAAGAGCCAGTGACAGCATGAAAATAATTGTATTTTAGTTAATTTTACCAGAAAATGCTCTTGAAATCCCATTTACATAAAAACGACAAGCACTGAATAACTACAGAAGAAAAAGATTATTCCAAATTGCAAGTGTGTGCAATCCTGTTTTGGCAAGTTCCAGCTAATAACCTTGGCTGTTAATACAAACCTAGGAGATATTTCCCTTACTCAGAAAATAAACCCACAAGGCTTTAAATATCACCATTGGACAACTGCAAATTAGCATTTTAAATGGTTTTTTTACTCTTTTCATCGTGGCAATTCCCTTTCCTGGGATTCAGGGTTTGTGTGTTCCAAGGAAATGTGTCCCTGGTTAATCACAAAATGTAAGGAAACACTAATCTAGTGTATTTCCAATGGGAAAGTTTTTACAATATAAATTATAAATTATATAAATATATAAATTATATTATAACGTGGGAAGTTTTTATAATTCTGGCTGAGACAAAGAGGTTTGCCATGAAGGGCAAAGTTCTGCCCATCAGAAAGAATGGAAGTGAAGGAAATACAATTTGTGGGTGGCACTGTCTGTGATTTTTAGTGATTTCCAGAAGAAAGACTTCAGGAAGGAGCCTTGTACCAACCCTGCACAGGTGCAACACCAACATTATCCTCTGTAATTAATAAAACAAGCAATAATTAAGTGCAGCTCTGTAGCTAACACTGAAGTTTCTGTCAAAAGCAGATAAATTTCATCTTTTTATCAATAGAGTTTTAAGGACTTCCCTACAGAGAAACTCTGTTTTGAACATAACCCAGAGCCAAACACTCACATGTTCCCAGAGGTACAATTCTTCATCACAGGAATCTAAACACCCACCCACAATCACACCAAAACCCTTCCCCAAGCCCAGCTGCTCACTCCACTTCTTGGTAGTGCTTTAATATCAGAGAAAATAGCAGAGAAGTGAGATGGAAACGCTCAAGAGAGATTATATAAAACTATATGGAGATATTCTCATTTAAATACTGCATCAGCTCATCCCCACATGCCCAATTAGGAGCAGAGTTGCAAAAGTGCTCTGGGAGTGTCTCTGCTGTGCCTCAGATCCAAATGCCAGCAGGTATTTAAACATCCCTTTGCAAATGAGGAAAGGGAACACAGCCCCTCACAAAGCTGAGCCATGCTAAAAGGAGTCATTGAAATGAAAGGAGTCATTGAAAAATGACTCTGGGAGCATTATTGAAGTATAATTGCCTAGAATCTTTAGGCTATTAAATTCACTTTTTCATTGAAAACTGATTCATCTGAGTGAAAGGAACTCTGCCATGAATCCTGGCTGCACTTCTCTCAGCAGGTGCCTTTGACTGGCTCCAAGTTCCACCTTAAACCTGACAGGAAAATTCCCCTTTTCTCACAGTGCCTATTCCACCCCTCACCCCCAGGCAGGTGAAGAGTCAATGCTCATGTCTGAGTTTCAACCCATTTGGTTCTCTCACAGCACCTGCTGCTGAAAATCTCAGAGCAATTTGTGAACATTCCTCAGCTCAGGCTCATGATCACCCAGGCAGTTTGTTTTTGCACAGCCTGGTGAGCAGGGCTGTGACAACACACCCGACTCCTCCAGGGGCTGGGGGAGATGAGCCACAGCTTTGTCATCCTTTGAGCCCTGGAGTGGGATTGTTCTGTCTGTTCTTTCCTCCAGAAGGCAGCTCCAGGAAGGGAAGCAGACAGCTCCCAGTTCTGAGCAATGTTTTAGTCCAACCTTGGCCAGTCAGGATCCGTTCCCTTCCCTCTGCCCTCTCCTCTGCTCTGGGCACCGTGTCCTGGGTGCAGCTGGAAGTGCTGCTGAAGGGCTGGGGAAAGGTCTGGTTCCTTGGGACTGCAAAGTCTGGCTGGAGTGTGCCCAGAGCCAGGCAGCAGCTTCAGGCCACTCTGTCACCCTTGGCAGGCTGGGCATGTCCCTCAATGCCAGCTGAAAACCCTCACAGGGCTTTTCTTATCCAACCTCCCGACACTCTGCAGTGATCCAAGTTTCTAACATGCCAAAGGCTGGAGCAGGGCCGTGTCTGGAGCTAATGATCTAATAAACTGTTTGTAATGGGGGTAGCTCAGCCCCCAGGAGAGGGAGGATGCAGAGACTCCTGTGCTGAGGGTGGTCCCAGGTCAGAGCCCCCAGCCTGGGCAGTTCCCAGAGCAGGCAGAGAAAATCCAAAATCACAAACAGAACTGAGAGTGGAGCCCAGAGGAGCTGTAGGTGTGAAGGATGATCCCCCCAAGGCCCAGCTGCTGCCTGCCTTTAGCAGCACTGAAAACTCTGCCGTGGCCAGGGCAGGGCAGAAAAGCTGAGGTGAAGCTCATAAATGCTGTGTTTGTTCCTCTCCCCTTCAGTGACTCCAGGACATTATCCTGTCATTCCTGTGAACGTTTCAAAGGGAAGTTTCTGAACAACAAAGCCTTGCCACAGCCCTGCTGCTGAGAAGGGCCACACCAACATCTGCCATGCACTCCCTGACTAAAATTCAACTTTTGTTTACACGGTTTGTCCTCCAAACCAGCAGGCAGCTGCAACTCTCAGCCATAGCTGCCTTATTAAAGATGAAGTTTTTCTTTTAAACACAGTACATTTTGTAACAGGAAAATCAATATAGAGTAACCCAGAGTGCAGCAGACAACAGCTGGGGGATGTAATCTGATGACAGAAAGTTGAGAACAGGATTTTGGCAGTTTTATGTTCAGCAAATCTCTCACTTTTTGTTTTTCATGGCACTGAGCTCTAAAGATCTGAGATTTCTCCCCAAAGCTTCACAAGATGAAGAGACCAAGAAACCACAGCTTTTGACATTAAAGGCTATTATCTACAAAATAAATCTGTTGTTACTTATATTTTGCTTTATAGGCTACTGTAAGAGGATGACTCTTCCCAGAGCTACAGATGAGTTAACAACATCAGTGACCTCAGAGCCCTGAGCAAAGACTCAGGAAGATACTTCAACATCAAGAAGTAAATAAAGGTAAAGTGTTTCCTAAATAAAGGTAAAGTATTTCCTAAAGTAAATCCCTGTCTCTGCCTTCCCTTGGGCTGTGGGTGGGGGTGCTCAGCTCTGCTCAGGGTTCACAATAAACTGCCTGGAAAAGTTACAGAGGTGGAAAAGAGGAGCTGAAGCCACAGATGTGCCCAGTACAGGAGAACAGAACAGCAACAGGATTTTGCTGCTCTGTTACAATTTTATTTTATTATCAGATTCTTAATTAGAAACAAACTTTATGCCATCATTGAATATTGAATGGTAATACTGAATAATGAATAGTACCAATAAACCAGGGATTTTTGGAACCAAGCTATTTGTCCTTAGGAGATGATTAGCTCTCTAAAACGATATGTGACTCACAAAATAAACTCCAATATAAATATTTCCTTAACGGGCAAAAGGGGAACCGATCATTTTGTCCCGAAACTGCTTCTTTTTACCACGTCCCACCGAGGATCTTTTTTCTCAGATGATACAACTGATTTTTTTCCAGGTTAGCACTGCAGGTTCCTGTGCCAAGCGCTGAGTTAAGATCGCGATGTTCCCCCGGTGTCGCCCGGCCGGCATTGCCCTCTAGTGCAGTCCCCTCGCTGCTGTCCCCTCTGTCCCTGCTGTCCCCTCAGTGCTGTCCCCGCACCGCCTCCGCAGGGTCACAGCCCTGGCACGGCACTGTCACCAACAGCCACTGACAGTGACCGCACGGACACCTCACAGTCCCTGCGCAGCCCCCGCAGGGTCACCGCACTGTCACCAACAGCCACTGACAGTCACCGTACTGTCCCCGCACTGTCACAGCACAGTCACTGACAGTCCCCGCACAGCCACCGCAGGGTCACCGCACTGTCCCCGCTCCGCCACTGTCCCCGCACGGCGGAGCCGCCACCGCCCCCGGCCGCGCAGGGACCCAGGGCCATCCTTCTGTTCCTCTCTCCCCCTGTCTCCCGTGTCTCTCAGTCCCTCTGTCCCTCTGTCCTTCTATCCCTCTATCCCTCTGTCCCCCGTGTCTCTCTGTCCCTCTGTCCCCCCGTGTCTCTCTGTCCCTCAGTCCCCCGTGTCTCTCTGTCCCTCTGTCCCC
>JANPWX010000265.1:319916-333994 GCA_024734555.1 Trochalopteron elliotii
TCTATCCCTCTATCCCCCTGTCCCCCGTGTCTCTCTGTCCCTCTGTCCCTCTATCCCTCTGTCCTTCTATCCCTCTGTCCCTCTGTCTCTCTTTCCCCCTGTCCCCCCGTCCCCCTGTACCCCCGTCCCTCTCTCCCTCTCTCCCCCTGTCCCTCTGTCCCTCCGCCTCCGGCGCGGCCGCTCCGGGGCTGAGCCCGCCCCGCGTGTCAGGCACGGCAGCAGCGCAGCTCCCCCGGCTCCGGGCAGGATTCCTGCTGCTGCTGCTGCTGCTGCTGCTCCTGCCGGTGCTGCCGCTGGCAGCGGCTCCGCATGGGCAATGCGGGGGTGCGCAGCAGCCGCGCCTCGGTGACTCCGGCTGCCCCTCGGACCGCGCCGGGGCTGCGGCTCTGCGGGACCATGAATCCTCCTGCTCGCCCTGCCCGCGCCTCTGCGGCCACTTGGCGGGTCCGGAGATGACTTTGAGCTGACTCGCCGAGGGACACAACCCCAGCTTGCTATGGAGGATGATTTTTAAGATGAATACCTACCTTGGTGATAAATCCAATACATCGATAGCGGGATATTTCAAAGGCTCTGCACTAAATTACGGTAATTTCTCTGCGAACAGCTCCAACGAGACGGGAAGCAACCTGGATTCACCTGCCTTGGCCACCAGCAGGGCGATCGTTGTGGGGCTGATCCTCGGTGCCTTTATTCTCTTTGCTATCATAGGTAATATCCTGGTCATTCTCTCAGTGGCTTGCAACAGACATTTAAGAATCCCTACGAACTATTTCATCATTAACCTGGCCATAGCAGACCTGCTGCTGAGTTTCACAGTCCTGCCGTTCTCTGCCACGCTGGAAGTGCTTGGCTACTGGGTTCTGGGGAGGATTTTCTGTGACATCTGGGCAGCAGTGGATGTGCTGTGCTGCACAGCCTCGATTTTGAGCCTGTGTGCCATTTCCATCGACAGGTACATCGGGGTGAGGTACTCCCTGCAGTACCCCACGCTGGTCACCAGGAGAAGGGCGATTTTAGCTCTCCTGGGGGTCTGGGTCCTGTCCATGGTGATTTCCATCGGGCCCCTGCTGGGCTGGAAGGAGCCGGCCCCGCAGGACGAGCGGGAGTGCCGCATCACCGAGGAGCCTTTCTATGCTCTCTTCTCCTCCCTGGGCTCCTTTTACATCCCTCTAATCGTCATCCTCGTCATGTACTGCCGGGTTTACATCGTGGCCAAAAGGACTACCAGGAACCTGGAGGCTGGGGTGATGAGGGAAATGTCTGACTCCAAGGAGCTGACCCTACGGATTCATTACAAGCACGAGGACACCTTGAACAACACCAGATCCAAGGGTCACAACCCCAGGAACTCTTTGGCCTTCAAACTTTTAAAGTTCTCCAGGGAAAAGAAGGCGGCCAAGACGTTGGGGATTGTGGTCGGCATGTTCATCCTGTGCTGGCTGCCCTTCTTCATTGTCCTGCCACTGGGTGAGTTGGGAACCAGGGGGCTGCGAGGGCAGGGTCGGGGTGGGTTTGTTGGATCCCACAGAAATGTCAGGGAAAGGGATCCAGCAGATGGGAAGGAGATACTGGTGGGAGAGCTGCAGTGAGCAGAAATGAAGGGAATGAAAGAAAGGCAACTCCTGATGTGCCAAGAGTCACACTGGAACTTTGGGAAGTGTGCAGCTGCACAAAGCTGCCCACCTGGAGTCCTCAGGGCCTGTGTCATTATCTCTGGGGTTCATATCTTAAATCCCCCTTTGTGTTGGTCATTTGAACTGAATTAGGTGTGAGAAACATCACCAAACTGCTTCACCCCACACCAAGATAAGACCAGAGAGCTGCAGCCCTGCAGTGTTGGGGGCTCAGGTCACTGTCCCAGTTTGGGATATAACACAGCAGGATTTGGGCATTTGGAGGTGCCCTGACTGGAAATGAGCTCAGTTAATTGTGAGGGGCAAAACTCCCCTGAGCTTTGGGAAGCTGAGAAATTCTAGCTCCGAGTTCAAACGTTACTGATCCAATCCCAAAGCCAAAGGAGATCCCACAGATCCCCAAGGAAGGTGCTCACTGGGGTCAGCAGCTCTTCATTCAGGCGTTTTGGACACTGCCATGGGAGCTTTTGGGAGTGACTTTGCTCCCTCTCAACTTTAAAATACAGTTCAAGCATTGACACAGCCTTAACACATTGCTCAGTGTCCCCAAAGCTGTGTGAAATGTGCCTGGTTTGTTTTTAATATTAGCACTACCTCTGAAGGGAAATATCTCAAGATATTCAATTACTGAGCTCTCAGAAATAACTGTCCAAAATTCATTTCTCTGAGACAATCTGGCAGCCTAATTATGGAAAGAGGTGGATAAGGAAAAGGGAGAAAAGGCCTTTATTAATGTTCTCTATTTGTGTTTACTTAGTTACCCAACCAAAACATTTCTGATTGAGTTGTAAGTGAGTATTTTTAGAGATGGCTGTACAAAACTCAACTGAGTTCAGCAGCCTGGTCCTGGTGAAGTGTTGTAAAACTGTAATTTCTGTCTAATATCATTTAGAATCTTTACTGCTTCAGCTACTGCAGGGCACCTTTGTCATCTCTAGCTTATTCTACTTAATTTGAAAATCTTTATGACTCAAGACTTGCATAAAGGTCACGTTAAGGATGTTAAAAAGTCCAAACAGAAGGAAAACTGTGAGTAAAGTTCTCTTTGGCTACTGAAGTTTAAGTCCTTGTGCTGGCTCTTAAAGGGAGTTTAAAACATAAAACAAGCAAAAACACCCAGCTGTGGATAGAAATGTATTTCCACCACATGGAGCAGTACTAGATTTGTAGCCAGCAGGTCATGATCCCCTGATAAAGCAGATTCCCTCCTGGAATTTGAATTACTGAAGGGAAAAAAGCAGCTGTGAACACAGCAGCTCCTGTGTGTGGGTGGCAGGAGCCAGGAGTGACAGCCCTCACCCAGCTCAGATGTGGAGCAGTAAAAACACAGACACAGGGCAGGAGCAAAGGGAGACACCAAGCAGTTCCCATTAAAGTGTCACTTTTCCCTTGGGGAAGTTATTTCAAATCTCCTGGGCTCTCTGGGAGGTTTTGTGAGTGACTGTTAAACCACCTGAGGGAGAATCTATTGCTTGCCAGGATATGATTTTATCTCCTGTATAAATTGTGCCAAGGCAGAAACGGGTGAAAGGCTGGAGCCTCCAGCACAGCACTGGGACTGGCACAGGGGCTGGGGACAAACCCAGTGCTGGGGAAAAAACCCAGAGCTGGAGACAAACCCACTGCTGGGGACAAACCCAGTGAAGGGGGACAAACCCAGAGCTGGGGACAAACCCAGAGCTGGGGATAAACCCAGTGAAGGGGGACAAACCCACTGCTGGGGACAAACCCAGTGAAGGGGGACAAATCCAGAGCTGGGGACAAACCCAGTGTTGGGGGACAAACCCAGAGCTGGGGACAAAGCCAGTGCTGGGGGACAAACCCAGAGCTGGGGATAAACCCAGTGAAGGGGGACAAACCCAGTGCTGGGGACAAAGCCAGTGTTGGGGACAAACCCACTGTTGAGGGACAAATCCAGTGCTGGGGGACAAAGCCAGTGCTGGGGACAAACCCAGAGCTGGGGACCCCAGCCCACCCCAGGCTGGTGCTGTGACCCCAACACCCCCTGGGTGGGGACAATTTGCCCCCCAGAGCCAAGGGATGAGCTCTTGGCAGTGCCATAAAACTGCTGGAATCCCATTTCTGTCAGAAACCCTCTGGCTAAAAAAGGGGGACAGAAGGAACCTGTAGCATCCCAAATACATTTCCACAGTGGGTGTTTTCCCTTTGTTTTGCTGACTAGGAATAGGCTGGGTTTATTCCTTGTCCCTGACTTCTTCTTCTGAGATTTATGATCCAGCACTGTCCAACCCTCTGTATTTTTATCTCTATGTATCAGAGGACACATCAATTGAGGATGTCAGGCATGACTCAAGCATTGCTCACTAGGACAGGTGAGAAAAGTCCTTCTCCTGCACAATGCAGCTGCTCCCAACTGCAGAAAGAATTCCTGAGGAGCTGTGAGCTGCACTCTTCACAGCAGGAATCTTTTCTTTGTGCCTTGAAGACACAAAATGCAGTGAAATGTTGCTTTAAGGAGCACCCAGTGGTATGAAATCAGTTCCTGGGATAGGCAAACTGCAGAATCCCAAAGGTGCTGATGTTTTCCAAGCTCTCCACTGGTTCCTGGGCTGCCCAGCTGAGACACCTCCCCTCCCTGCAAGGACAGGCTTCTTTCTCAGCTTCTCCCTCTCACATCTTCTGTTTGCCCCAGTAACCCAATTCACACCCTCACATCTGCATCCCTGTTTCTATTTATGTTTCTATTTCTCTGCTCCCTGTTTCCCTCAGTAATTCCAGGACTCTGCAGGAGGGTGTTGGCAAAGCAGCTCTGGATTTCTGTGGATCCAACCACGAAACATTTGCCAAGCTGGTAAATGTTATTTCTGCAGCCCCAGGTCTGAACAAATCTGCTTGGATGGAGCAGAGTTTCCTTGGTATTCTCAGCAGTTCCATTTGTTCCCAGGCAAAATTATTCTTCTTCCAGTCTGGCATTTCAATTTATTGCACAGCTCCCCATTTGATATTCCAGCCCAGGGCTCTTCCATCGGGTGGCAGCTATGCCCTGGGAAGAGCTGTGGTGCTGAAAGCAGGCAGATTGCTTGGAAAAATGAAAAGAAATTATATCAGTGCTTCCAGAGCATTTTTCAAGCAAAAAATCCCAAGGAAAGCTCTGTATCCAGTGCAGATTGGAATTCCAGCCTTGACAGCACAGGCAGTGAGCAGCATTAAATCCTCAGCACTGAATTTCCCCCAGTCAGGTCTGGAGCACTGAGCTGTGCTGCCTTCAGCACCTGGGGATGCAGGGCTGGGATCAGAGAGAATCATGTCAGAAATCTGGGTTATTCCTGGATTGGATGTTCTTTCCAGACAGCAGTGGAGCCACAGAACATCCTGGCTGCACATTTGTAAAAGCTCCCTGCCTGTGCAAACAGCCACCCTGCCACTCAAAATTATTTGTGATTCAACATTAAAAAAAACCTAAAGACATTTGTGTCTTTGAGACAACTTCTTGGGCCATCAATTCAGTGACTCAGCTTTGAGGAGTAAATATCTTGGTTTTTTAAAATAAATGTTTCTTTTCATCCCTTTCATACAAATTCCTCCTTAGGCAGCAGGACTGCATTAAATATTCATTGGTGATAAATGATGAGTGAAAGACATTCTTTTTATTTAAAGGCTAGAGCCCTGCAGAACTAAGGCAACACTCGTTAAAACTCCCTCCTTTAAACAATGGAGTGTCCAATTTTATGACAATACCTTTGTTTAAAAAATGAATACAAAATGAAGGATGGTGGAAGGAGAGCTTTAGTGTCACTCCTGTGAATTGAGATATAAAGCAGACTTGCCAGTCTTCTCCCAGACATTCCCAGAGGGAAAACTCACCAGGCACTTCCCCAGGGCACTTCCCCAGGCTGCTGCATAGTTCCAGAGGAAATCAGAGCAGATCCACTGCCCAGTCAGAGCCTAAATCCCCCTGCTCCCCCAAATCCTAGAGCACATCCACTGAAGCAAAATAAAACTCTTGAAACTTGGAACAGCAGTGGGAGAAGGTCCCAAGAGCCCCAGGATGAAGATACACCTGGTGGGATTATCACTATGGATTAAGATTTTGTAATCTCTCTGTAAGTAATAAAAAAAACCATAAAATATTCTGCACGTTGTGGGTCAGCCAATACAAAATTATTCTTAAAAGAAAACGTTGTTTAAGTGCAGAATGTAGATTTATGTTACATCAGGCCAACTCTGAGAATACCAAATTAGGCCCCTTAGGCAAATTCCAGGCTTTAGGTCTGGTGCTGTCAGTGCCTCTGGGCTCTGCTCTCTGCAGGGCTTTAGGTCTGGCTTATCTTCACCTCACTTGCCTCCTCTTCCCCTCCCTGGCCAGTCCAGCTCTCTGGAATTGATGACCTCAAGTTAATAGTTAGAGAATTCAGATAAATTAATGAGATGTGGCAATCCGGGTCAACCCCTGGGCAAAGTTCAGTTGACAGGAGACAGCAGGAACTGGACAATTAAACATCCTGAGGGCATTCACTGACCAGCACAGAGTGTTTTGGCACGTGGGGAGCACCAGATTATTTTGGGATGATTCATTTTCCTACTGAAATAGCCTCCCTTAAGCCCTGCTGTAAACTGCTTTGCAAAGGGTATCAGCTGCAGTCACTTACAGACCTCTGGGGTTCAGGACAATCAAAGTAAGGGAAACTGCACAAATTCCTGGGTAATTCCTCTGTAGGCTTTGAATTTGTTCCTCAGAGGAGCAAAGGGAAATCCTGCAGTGCTCAGTGTCACAGAAACAAATACACAAAGCAATGCAAAAAAAAAAAAAATAGAGAGAAATCCACTAGTGCTGAGTCTTCAGCCCCAGGGGTGGCAGCAGCTCCTGTGTCAAGTGGTCAGAGAGATCCAAGGAAAAAACATCAGGACTGAGGCACGGGGCAGTGAGAGGAAATCGAGGAAATCTCACAACTCTTGAAATCTAAGGCAGGAGGGGAGGGAGAATTTCAGGGGAAATGTTGCTTTTAGCAGGGCAGTTGGAGGTGAGGCCCTGACACCAGAGGGGTTTGTGAACACCTGAGGAGCTGCTCAGGCTGGAGGGCACAGGAACAGCCCTGAGGAAAGGACACAAATCCAGGTGCTCCTAAAGCTCAGGCTCTCAGGGGCTTCAGCTGAAATACTGCCAGGACCAAAGAGCCAGGAGGTTTTTCACATCTTTACTAAAACAATCCTGCGTGACCCAGTGCAAGATTTGGAGCAGTTTTGATGGGCTTCCAGGTGAGCCCTAGGAAAGCAATAACATCTCTGAAAGCATCCATCTCTGAAGGACAGGAGAGAAACCTGCACTGAAATTCATCCAGCACCTCTGGAACAGTGCTCAGTTCCACGCTGGAGCTCTTTCCTCCCAGCCAGGGCCAAGACAGATTGGCTCAGCTGCCAGGCAGAAGCAAGGAGGGGAGAAAACACCAGAGTGTGTTCAGCAATTGCAGATACTGAAATACAGTAAATGAAATGTCAGCACAGTCAGATTAGCTTTTCTAGACTCCCTTAATCAGCTAATCCTTTGCAAAACAAGGATAATCTTGGCTCGTGTGCTGTCTAGTCAGGAGCTGCTGGAGTCTGTAACTCTTTTGGACTAAACAATAACAACAATAATGCCGTGTTTGTGTCCCTAAGCACTTCCAGCTTTAGAGGCTGGACAAGATTCTGACCAAAACTGATCTTGGTTTTATTGTATTTGTCTGAGGGCAGCACAGTTTAAACACAGGTGAGTTCTCCCAGTGCTGGAAGTCACAAAGCTGGGCTGGGCTGGGCTGGGCTGGGCTGGGAGGTGATGGCCAGAGCAGTAATTCTGTGTTTAAATACAAGGCACTGTCCCTGCAGCAATCAAATGGAGCTGCTGTGCTTTGCAACTGCTTGTAATGCAAGGAGGTGTGGCAGCTCTGGGGTTTAGGAAAAGATCTCGTGCCTATCTGTCCTCCTTGAAGTCCTGGTTTTATTTTGGCCACTCCAGATAAGTTTCTATTTTCAGAGCCCTTCAAAAGCTCTCAAATTGGAGTAATTGTGAATGAGGTTCGTGCTGTTCTCATTGCAGTGATTTGTTCAGCTGAAATATGAGGCATCTGCTACAGATTGTCAGTGCTAGGACATAAATTCCTCCCAAGCAGGACACTTTGGAGCTCTGGGCAGCCCGGGATGGTGGAAGGTGTCCCTGCCCATGGCGGGGAGGGGAACTGGAAGAGCTTTAAGGTCCCTTTAAACCAAAACATTCCATGATTCTGGGATATTCATAATGCACCTATCACTGCACTGGAGAGTGACAACTGCCACACTTGGAACACCAGCAGATTTGTGTGCTACCCATTGTTACTTATAACTTATCCAGTTTTCCTTTCATTTCCCTTATTGAATTTGATTCTGCTTAGTTTGGATGCTCTCCCTGTTTGTCAAGATCATTTTTCACTGTTTTCCAGCTGTTTTCCCTGTTATCCTAATCCTCTTCTCCAGCAGCCTGCAGTGCCTCCCAGCTTGACCAAGCCTTGGTTTTATAACCATCCTCTCCACTTCATCATCTACTGTTTGTAAACATCTACTGTTTGGGGTTTTTTTCCTACATTAAATAAGTCCAGGGGAATGTAAACAAACACTGGATGCTGGAGGGAAGAAATCAGCAGCTTTAGAAATCCAATTAGCTCTAAAACCTTGGCACGCTGGCTTGGCTGAGCCCGTGGTGAGAAGGGCTGCAGAAAGCTTGAACAAAAGGCAACCACATCCTTTCAGCACATCCTAAACTCACAACGACTGTGCCCAGGGGCAGATTATTGCTCCTGCAGGGAGGATTTTACTGGCTGTGCACACAGTGGATGTAACTCAGCCATCAGCAGCTTCCAGGAGCTGTGGCTGCTGCAGGAATCACACGGAGGTTCCCAGCCTGGGAAGTCTTGTGGCCACAGCACAGAGCAGAGCAGAGCAGAGCAATCACTTCTCCCAGGGAAAAGCTCCCTCATAAAGCAGATTCCTTGCACAGCAAGGCTCATTCCTGCACAAGCTGGCTCCTGGGGACAGATGGAGATGGGGGTTGATGTTGGGCAAGTTTCCTGTTTTCCCAGTCTCAGAACTCAGCTGTTATCATTTGGTGTTCTGCAACACTTTCCCTCACCAGAACAATTTTTAAAACCTTGGAATTTTCTCTTGAAAAGCTCAGGTCTAACTCCAGCCAGAATGGCTCCAATCTGCACCAAAATGGAATTTCTGAAAGAAGATTGGCCTTTGGGTTGCCTTGCAAGGGTACCTTTACCTGACTCTAAACTTCCTATCACTAATTATCAATTCTCTCCTTCTATTTTATGCTGTGCAAACAAGAAGGTTTTGAAACACTTCATTTTCCACCTGCTATCAACAGGGAGAAGGAGTTTCATGTTTTGTGGCTCTTTAATCTTCAATGACAAAGGCATGGAGTGGGATCTCCAGTTTCCCAGCTGGAAAATCCAGTGGCACCCAGCAAAGCCCTCTGTTGGACCATTGTAGTGCAATAAATCCAGATGTTGTATTTGCTCCAGGAGGCTGGAAAGGAACTCAACACACTCCCCCCCCCCAGGTGTGTTTTCATCTCAGCAAAACTGGATTTAGAGGACTTAGAAATGCAATTCCTTTGTAAGGCACAGAAAACAGCACCTGACAGCCCCAAATTCATCCCTGGTGACTTGTCCTCAGATCCAGGGAATTCACAGTACTCCTCCACAATTATTATCTAATCTAGGTAGCAAATTCTGAGCAGAACTGATCATTCTATGAGTAATTTATTATATTTAACTGATATCAAACCCACAATGCATTAAAAATGAATGTTTAATTAAAACCTCCTTCAGTGGAGGGTTTTTCTTAATTAAGAGTAAAACAATTAAGCCATTCCAGAAGATTTTCCTGCTGCCCACTCTGATATTTTAAGGACTCTTCCCAGGTCCATAAAAGTCTTTATGAGCCTTTTCAAAGGGTTTCAAGGACTTCCCTGACTCCAGTGGACTCAGAATTTTAATGTCTCAGTGATGCTTTGCCTCCATATTCTGCAGAATATGTGAGGAGAATTAAAATGGCAAATTGTTTCCCACAGTGTTCCCTAATTTCATTGAGGAGACTTGACTGACTTTTTCTGCAATAAAGCATTCATTATAAAGAACCAGTCAGAGCCTAAATGAAATTAGTCCTTCCTAAACAAAATACTTCTTACTTCCTTTTTATGATACTTGCTCAGTGTGTCTCCAAGCTCAGCAGCTCCATCAAGCCTGGGGACTGTGGGCAAAAAACTCATCCCTCCAAACTGGTCCAGCTGAATTTCTGAAATATTTCCTGTTCTCCCTTTGTGCTTTGCAAAAATCTCCTTGGTGTCAGTGGTGCAGTGAGAGGGAGATTGTGGTGCTGTGATTAATAAATCACAGGGTTAGTGAGCAGGAAACACACATCCCTTGGAGGGAGGCTGTTAAACATGGGACACCAGCAGAGCAATCACTTGGAGTGGGGAAATCCCTCTGGCCACCCCACCACGGATAAATCACTGAGGAGAGAAGCACATGCAAATTTTCCAGGCATTTAAAAGAGCAATTTCAATCAGCACAGGGCAGTATTTCATCTCTTTATCAGGCTGCAGTGGGGAAGTGATTGGAGATTAGAGCAGGAAATTTCAGTCTGGTGTCCCAGTGTGGCCAGCAGGCTTTGCTGGAGCATTTTATCAAGGTATCAAAACAGCCCACACCTGTTTGCTCCTGACAGGTTAATGCAGCTAAATAAAAGGTACTGCAGTTAATTTTTAAAAAAAAATTCAAGATCAGCATTTAGTTACAATTATAGAAAGGTTTTGAAACTGAGAAATTCAGGAGTAAGTTCTTGTGTGATATACATGAAAGAAGCACAGCTCTTTTATCTCTGCATTGCTTCCCCATTTTCATCTCTAGACTTTCTCTCATTTTATCTGGCCTGTAAAATTCCTTATCTATTTATTTAATTTATTTATAGCATTTTCTCTGTCCACATTTAACCTGCCTAAAAATATTTAAATTTGGTAGAGGAATGTCTTATAGATTTTCAGCTGTTGCAGTATCAGAGAAGGGCAGACCTTTCAATCCACCACCGTGGATTCAAATCTACACCCAAGAAAAAATAGAGACTCCTGAGCCACTTCATGAGGCTTGATGGACTTTAAGAGCTAAAAATCATTTCTATTTTACAGGAATTCCAGAAAACAATCTAAGAAATTTATCAGTATGAGCTCCAAAAAGTTCCTTGTACATTATGGTGCTTTGTAGTTGTTTTGTAAAGCCACAGAGCTTCTCTTTTCCCTAAACTGAAGGGAAATATTAGCAAATATCACTTACAAAATAAACCCTGCAAAGGTTTTGCACCTGAGCACAGGGAAGATTTGGTAGCATCCTCCTCATCTTGGCTGCAGTTATAAACTTGGATCTGCTTTTCCTAAAGCTTTATAGGAATGTAATGGCTCATTCCATGAGGAATGACAGGAATTGTCACTGAATCTTTTAGCCAGACATTCAGGAGACACAGTTTTGGGAGCTGCATTGATCTGGTGTGTGCTGGAGATTTTCCAAATGCATTTCATGGTTTCTGTGATGTTGGACACGTTGTGCTCTGTAATTCCTGCAGCATCCATCAGGAAAGAGGCAGGAGCTGCAGGAGCTGCACAGAAAAGGCTCTGGCCAAACCCTACAGATCACTGCCAGCAGCACAGCCCTGAGGGACAGGGGCTCACCTTACAGGGGTCCTGCAAAGCCTTAAAGTGCAGGAGTGAGGAAATCCCTTTAAATTCTGCATTTAACCCTGAGTTCCTCAGCTCCAGGGCAGAGCCTGAGCTGGCACCATTCCCAAACTGTGCCAGGATAAAATCTGGGATCTGTCTCCACAGAACCCCTCCTGCAGGGAGTACAGCCCAGCCCTGGCACCATTCCCAAACTGTGCCAGGATAAAATCTGGGATTCTGGCACTACAGGACCCTGGTGCAGGCAGTGCAGCTCAGCCCTGGCACCATTCCCAGACTCTGCCAGGGTAAAATCTGGGATTCTGGAGCTACAGGACCCTTCCTGCAGGGAGTGCAGCCCAGCCCTGGCTCCATTCCCAAACGGTGCCAGGATAAAATGTGGGATCTGTCTCCACAGAACCCCTCCTGCAGGGAGTGCAGCCCAGCCCTGGCCCCACACACGCTGTGCTGGCTGTGCTGGCACCCCCGAGCTGTTAGCCAGGAGCAGAGGAAATGCTCTTGCATAGTTTGGAGGCCCCAGGCACGAGCTCTGAGTTGCTGTGAGATGGGAACGGTGCCCAGAATCACATCCCGCCCCTCCTGACAGCCACCACTGAGTCAGCTGCTCCCACAGCCCGGCAAACCCGAAACCATTCCAGAGGAAAAGGTGCTTTCCCAGCCAGGCTGGGGTGTCACCTTCCATTTGAAACGCTCTGCAAATCCAACTCCAGTTCCTGACAGAGGAATCCTCTCCTGGATCCCCACCCCGTGGTCACTTGAGGTGTTTTCCCAGGTGGATTACAGATCCAGCTCTGTTTGCCTGATAAAAATCTCACACCTTCTTTTCTCCAGCCCCATTTGCTAAATTTAGCTGATCAATCACCACTGAAAGTACAGGAAGTGGATTCCCCAGTGTGAGCTTTTCATTTGGGAAATGGTTTGGTTGTGAAGAGAAGGGGAAGTGCTCTCAGAATAACCTCTTGGTTTGGGTTACACCATTTTTATGAATGCTGAGATGTGGGAAGTTCCCCAGTTCAGTTCAGGTTTCAGGAGGTTTGTACTCTCACAATAACCTGGATAAATGGGGGGGTGCTCAGGAGCTGCCAGAGGGTGTATTAGGAGTTGTAAGGTGTGTCTGGAAATGCTCTTTTTGAGGGGCCTGGGAACATTTTTCTTTTACAATGACCTTTGAAAGCTCTCTGAAGAAGGCACATCCTTATTCCTTGTGTGCCTCGTGCAACAGCCTGGACAAGGGAGGTTTGATCTGTCCCTGGGGTCAGGAGCTGCTCCTGCAGCAGGTGAGGGCCTATAAACACAAGGACTGCTTCTTATTTTTTAATCCTTCATCAATGATGTGCTCCTTTAGCTTTCAGATGGGAAACATTTCCCTATTAGCATTCAAAATAACATTTTAGTACCAGCAGACCAACACTGAAAGCAACATGCATAAAAGTTTTAAAACACAGATTCTGGCAGTGATCTGATGGACATGTTCCCTTCCTAAAGGCAGACAAACCCCTTATCTCAGATGCTCTCTGTCACCAGAGGACACGAAAGAACCACACTCACACTGTTCAGCTGTGTGAGCAGAAAGAACGGAGGGTTTTTTGGGATCTCGGTTTATACGGTCTTTGGAATTTGATCAGGGACTGGGGGATGAGGTTAACATCTCTCTGATCCCACTGGTCAAACAAAAAGTCCATCAATTGGTCCTTCCCCCTGGAAAGGAATGTATTATTTACCAAACATCACTCTTTGTTTATATTACAATGCCTGAGCAAGCTCCAGTACAGAACAAAAACATCAGAAGGCTGAAAAATCAGGGCGACAATTCTCTGCTTATTTCCCCTGGACAGGTTCCCTGTTTTCAGCTCTGAAACCCCCTGAAACGATCTTCAAGGTGATTTTTTGGCTTGGCTACTTCAACAGCTGCTTGAACCCCATCATCTACCCCTGCTCCAGCAAGGAGTTCAAGAGGGCTTTCATCCAGATCCTGAGGTGCCAGTGCCACCGGCGCAAGCAGCTGGGCTGGTGGCCCTACAGCTACAGAAACTGGAACCGCTGCTCCCTGGAGCACGCCAGGAGGGATTCCCTGGAAGACAGCGGGAGCTTCCTGAGCAGCAGCCAGAGGACTTTATCCTCGGCATCCCCCAGCCCCGGCTACGTGAGCAGGATCAGCCACCCGCAGCTGGAGCTGTGCACGCTGCACGAGTGCAGGAACTGCAGCTCCCTGCTCAGCCCGGCCCGGGAGGGCAGCGGGCAGCACGGCCACTGCCATTTCTTCACCTTCCAGCTCCTGCCCGAGCGCAACGGGCACGGCCCCGCCGCCGCCCAGGGCTCGGGGGATGAGCCCACGGGCACGCCCTGAAGGACAGCGCTGCCTGCAGGGCCGGTGCCCGCTGGAACGGGCGGGTTCCGAGCGCTCCGTGCCCTCCGGACACTGCCCTGCCTCCCGCCGGGTCGGGGGGAGCGATGGAGCCGCGCTCGGTTCCTCGGCAGAGCTCGGGAACGGAGCGGGGAGGGACAGGAGGCTCCGTGTCACAGCAGTGCCCACAGCAGGGACTGCAATATTCCCAGATGATTCCAGAGAAACTACTGAAGAGCGGGCAGAGGGCAGGGAGGGAAGGGCACAAGGGACTCCAGGTGTCCTGGGAGAGCTGAACAGGCAGACAGACACAGCTGGATGGAGAGAGGGGTGACACGGGGTGGGCACGGGGTGGGGAGTGCCCAGCTGGGCCAGGGTGGGGAGGGATGGA
>JANPWX010000265.1:339234-381714 GCA_024734555.1 Trochalopteron elliotii
GAGCCCCCGGCCCGCACTCACCGGCGCCAGCCGCACTTCCGGCTTCCGGCTTCCGCCACGCCCTCGGCGCGAGAGCGCCGCTTCCGGCAGCGACAGCCAATGGGCGAGGGGCAGCGCGCGGGGCATGACGGGGACTGCAGTTCTCGCCTGTGACGTCAGCGAGCGCGGGCGAGAACGGGTGAGGGCGGGTGGGGGAGGGCAGGTGAGGGCGGAGAATGGCAGGTGAGGGCAGGTGAGGGCAGGTGAGGGCGGAGGCTGGCGTTTTGGGGCCGGGGCCGCGGGGCTGTGCCGGGCCGGGCTCGGAGCTCGGCAGTTCCCGCACTCACGGGCGCGGTGGCCCGTCCTCGTGTCCCTGCACGGGACGTGGAACCGGGGGAAGTTTGTCCCGCCCCGGGAGATCCGAGTTTCCCTCAGGGACACCGAGATCACTTTAAAGATCTGTAAATGTGGAGATGAAAGAAATTCAATAACGAAACACGGTTAGATGTGTACAAAGGGGAGGGGAGGCAGAGCGGGGCCCAGGCTGTGCCCCGGGGGACTGAGCCCAGCAGTTCCCCCGGCACAGGAGGCAGAACGGCCCAGCCCGGAGCGGGGCTGGAATCTCCTCCCCGGGGCTGTTCAGAGCTGTCGGGACACAATCCCGTGTTTGGGAATGCAGGAGGTGGCACCACTAACCCCTCCCAGGTCCCTTCCAGCCTCACCACGCTGGGCTTTGTTTGCTGCCAAACCTTTGAAATGCTAATTATTGAGTGTCACTCCTTTCTCATAACCTTTGAAACGCTGATTATTGATGTCTGTCCTTTCCCACCTCCACAACCCCCCCAGGAGTGCAGCATGGAGGAGTTTAAAGATGCTCCTGAGGAGTTGCTGAATCACCTGAAGCTGTCAGAGCAGGAATCCCCAGAGAGAGGCCCCAGAGAGGCCCAGCACCCCCAGAGCTGTGGCCAGCAGCCCTCAGAGGAGACTTTCCATGACTGCCACGACTCCTTGGAGGCCAAAGGAGCTGTGCTGGATGATGAAGGGAATGTTCAGGAGGATGGCAGCAGCTCCAGGAAGCAGACAGAGCTAGATGAAGAATACTTGCTAGAACTAGAGAAAGATATGCCAGAGGAGGAGAAACAGGTAATGAAAGCAGCAGAGTTGGCTCTGAGTTCTGATTCTGGAATGATCTGTGTGCTCTCAGTGTTTGCAGTGGGCTGGGGCTGGCACAAAGGGACCTTGAGAACCCTCCTGGGTTTGGTTTTGCTGCTCTGAATTCCTTCTTTTGGCTAACAAATGTTTGTGCCTTTCCTTGCTGCTCCTAATCCTCCCATTCCAGGGCAGATTTGGGGAGCAGTGAGGGAGGAGACTCAGGGATCTCAACAACAAAACTCTCCCTGTTCCCTGTTTGCTGTCTGTGCATTGTTCCCCCTGCAAGGTGCTTCTCCACAACTCAGATTTCAGGATAATTTTCCTGAATTAGGGAATGCAGAGAGTTGGGATTCAGTTTGAGTAGATCCCTGTGGATTGCTTGGGCTTTAATTAAAATAAACCCACATTTCTTTAATTAAAATAAACCCACATTTCTTTAATTAAATAAAACCACATGAAATGTGTGGGAGTGTTTGTTCTCAGTGCTGTCACACTGGACAAACTCATCCTGCAGCAGGGGAGAGAAAAATGCAGTTTTTCACCTGTAGAACTGATTCTTGTGCTCATATTGAAGGTCCTTGAGGAGGAGAAGCAATCCTGGGGAAGGACAAGGTGGCTCAGAGTCCCTTGGAGCAGGAGTGAGGCTGACAGGGGTTCTGGGCCCCTCTGGGGATCCCTTTGGGTCTCTGTGTCTCAGTTTTGGCTGGAAATGGGCACAAAAATGCTGCCAGTTGTCATTTAATAGTGAAGAACAGGGGGGTGGGGATGTCAGGAGATGTTCTGGTGCATCTTTGGGAGGATTTTAGTCCAAACCTGTGCCCAGAGCCAGGGAGGTCTCTGGCACAGCCCCTCTGGCTCCCTGTGCTGCTGTTTAACTGTCCTGGAGACTTCTGTCCTGTGTTTAATTACAATTTCCTTTATTGCAGAGCCCTGGGCTTCCAGGGGGCCTCCTGGGCTCCCTCTGGGAAGTGTCTTTATGTTGTTGTTGTAGGAGGGAGTTTGATTTGGGTTTTTTTTTTACCCAAAACAAGGGATTCTCCAAATGCATCTCTCAGGTGCTGAGCAGAGGGCAGAAATCACCTTCCTTGACCTCCCCACACACAGAAATCATTTCATTGCCCTTGGGTTTTTTCCAGTCCTGAGTGAAGAGTCCCTTTCTTCTCCTTGTGTTTATTCCTGTCCAACAAGGAGCTCTGTCACCCTGAGTCACACTGGGGCTGCAGCACCAGCCTGGGGCTTGGGAGCTTCACAGAAAAACTGCTAAAAACTGGGGGGGGAATTGTTCTGGAGCTCTGGAAAAGAGCAGCAAGGCTGGCAATTGGCTGTGCTGGTTTTCCTGCTGCTCTTGCTTTGGGTGTATTTTTAGATAATCATCTCATTTTGCACGTGGATCTTTGCCTGCTGTCAAATGACCAAAATAATTGGGGCTGTTGGGTCTTGGCTCTCAGCTCTGTGGAACTCCACTGAAAGGGGCTCTGGGAGTGCAGAACAAAAACTGCCCCAAGCTGGGGAGATTTCCTCAGAGCAGGGCTGGGGGCAGCTGCAGCTCTGCTCTTTCTGCAGGTTTATTTGCAGTGGTGCTGAGCAGTTCTGCCCCTGCAGAGTGGTTTGTGCTGCCCACACTGGGGGGTTGTGGCTCTCAGCAGCACCACAAGTCCTGCAGCAGCAGGTTTTTGTGTTCCATGGGGAGATTTCTGAATGCTGCAGCTTTTCAAACGTGATTTCTTTTTGGTTTTTTTGGTTTTTTTTGCTGGTATCTGACACAAGCAGAGCTCTGAATGCAGAGCAGAATGCAGAGCTCAGACAAGGTTACAGCCACTGGAGTGGCCCTTTCCATGACCTCCCCCTGGGCAGGTCACTCCTCAACTGCTGCTCCAGCTCTCCCCCTTGTCCCTGCTGCTGATGGCCATGAAATTATTTTTTAAGTGAAACATTCTGTAAATTCTGATTGTGAAAGATTCTGTTCAATGCTGCAGCTTTTAAGAAAAAGTCCTGCAGTCCCAGTGTGAGGACAGTGCTGCACATTCATTTACTCAGAGCTTTGTAAACCTTTTAAGCCTCCTCCCAGTGACTCAAAAGGGTTTATTGGGTTTTTTTGAGAAGGGCAATGTGTTTTTTTTTATTCATTTTTATTGCAGCTGCAGCAAATGAAGCAGAAACCCTCAGAAGTGGGGTTTTTTTGGCTGCTGAGGTGGGGAGCAGCCTGTCAGCAGTCCCTGCTGGGTTATTGTGAGGTGCTGGGACACCTCAGGGTGAGGGGAGCACTGAGGATTGCCAGGGAAATCAAACTTTAGATCCAGTGCTGGTTAGAGCAGACATCAAACAGCACCTGGGGAGAGGGATTTGATCTGGCTGCTTGTCTGAGTGACAGAAACTCCCCAGGAACTGGGGCTGCAGCAGCAGCCATGGGCTGTGGGCTCAGGGCACGAGGAGAGCTGGATGTGAGATGTGATGTGAGAGGTGTGAGCCCTGCCCCTGGCAGATTTGTGGAGCTGCACCTTCACAGGCTGGGCTTCTTGTAAGCAAAGGCCCTGCTTGTGTTCAGCAGCTGAAATCCATGGGCTCTCTGGGGAGTTCTCTCCAGGAATGGGCTGCAGGAAAAGTCTCTCATTTATTCTGGAGGTGGCAGGGCAGGTTCTGCTCCTGGCTCTGGGGGTTTCTGTGCAGATTTCAGCAGCTCAGAGCAGAAACACTCACCTGAGCAGAGGCTGCTGCAGAGCTCAGAGGGAAGGAGCCAGTGAGGGATTGTGTGTTTTCTCTAATTACATTTCAAGAGCCCCATACAGTGAGATTTCTGATGTTAAGCAGCAGGAATTCCTTCCAGGGAGACAGCAGGGATACCCTGAGAAACCTTCTCTGCACAGAGAAGCAAAATAAGAACTTGCAGGGATGTTAACACACAAAGTGTTCTTAAAAACAGAGCCTGGGCTTGCAGCTCTGAGCTCTTTAAGGCTTGAAATTCACCTTTCCAGGGTCTGGCTGTTGTTTCCCAAGGCTGCTGCTGCAGCCTCAGCAGAGGCACTGAGCAGCAAATTGCTTTTGGTGCATTCCAGGGAGGTTTTTCAGTGCCTGTGGGTGGCAGTGGTGGCTCTGAGGTGGGGCTGCCCTGCAGGATGGATCCCAGCACACCCAGCACTGCTCTGGGGTCACTGCCCAGCCCAGCCCTGCTCCCAGGGACCCTTTAGTGAGGATTGATCCAGTGCAGCCCCCCAGCCCTCAGCTCCTCCATCCTGGTCCTGTCCTGTGGCCAGGACTGCAGCCCCTGGCCTGGGGAGCTCTGATTTTGGATATTGAACCCTGTGCTCTGGGAGACACCAGAACAAACAGCCAAAATTGCTCCTGGGCAGTTCCTTCTGTGCCCTTTCCATGTGCCCTGCTCCTCCAGCTGGCTGGAATCACAATTCCTGCTCTGACAGCAGGAAATGTGTCAGCAAGACAAGCAAGAGGAGATTATTGAGGAGTGTCTGGTGAGCAGCTCTGTAAGAATGTGGTAGAACTGATTTTAAGAAATGGGATTTTGGAGTCATAGCTGAGATCCTTGCTTAAAAAAACTGTCCTTTTTTTAACCCCCCTGTTTTCTGGTCTAGGATATGTTAGAGAACATTGGCTTAGTGAAGACATTTCCTTTGAGCTGCCCCCTCCTCACCCTTCCTCTCCTCCCTGTGCCTTTGGCTTGATCCCATTGTTTTCCACAAAGGGAAGCTTCTGTATAGAATAAAACATCCTGTGACATTTTCTGACTTAAAGCCTGCATTGGAGCAGTAAATCTGTGTCTGCTGGAGTCATGAATTGCAAGAGCTGGTGAGAAGAATTTGAATAAAAGCTGGAATTATAATCTCCCTGTGTGATTTATAATTCTTTGAGTTTCCAACAAACAAAACTCTTCTGCTGAGTGGCAATTTAAATGGGGAGAGGGGGAAATCCCCCTTCATGTCCCTCTGAGTGCTGCTGTCTGATCTGAGTCTGTGTTCACTTGTGCATTTCTGTGGCAGAGGCTGCTGCTGTCAGATCCTTTTCCCCCTGAGCTGATGGATTTGTGCTCCACTCCTGCCCCAGGGCTCCTCTGCAGCAGGAAGGATGGGTGGCACTGGTGGCACTGGTGTCACTCAGGAGGAGACACACTTAGGCTGGGCTTAACTGGGCTGTGACCTCCTTCCCTGTGGCTGGCACTGCTGCTTCCAGTTTGGTGGGATTTGGTGATTTGGAAGTGGAAAGAGTGAAATTGTTTTCCATGGAAGCCCAGGGAGCAGGGACAGGCCACGTCTGTCCCTGCCTTTGCCCTGGAACCCCCAAAGTGCAGCTTTGGCTGTTTTCAAGATTTAAAAAATGAACTTTTGGGGTGACTCCAGCCTTAAACTGAAATCCAAAGCCTTGGACAGAGCAGTAGCTTCCCAAAACTGCAGGGGGAAGCAGACAACTGCTGATGAATGACTGAGGAGAGGGATTGGAAGGTGAAAAATGCATTTCTGATCTGGTTGAAATCCCTGTTTCTGTGCCCCCTCTGGACTCCAGGAGTTTGGATTTCCCTGGTGTTGGTGACCTTCCCAAGGGACTGTGAGGGGCAGGGTCACTGTAAGGAGTGTCCAGAGCCAGGAACAGCTCCTGGGTCAGTCCAGGCACAGGAAGAGCCAGAGGAAATTGTGGCCAATGTCACAAGCTGAGGGTGTTGTTCCTTCAGCTCCCACTGGCTGCTCAAGGATTTCATGTCCAGCACTTTCCCTTCCCAAGGAAACAGGGGGAATGTGTAGGTTGCTGCCTTCTCTAACAGCAGACTAATGCTCTTATTATTACAGAAATGACATTTAACATCCAAATAAAATTTATTTATAATTATACAGTTATAAATAAATTGTATAAAATCCTATTTTATATCATTTATGCTTTTCTTGTTAACCCTGAGTGTTTTGGCAGAGCAGCTGAGGTGCAGGGGAGGGTGTGACTTAGGTTTGTGTTTTATTTTCACAAGGCCAGGCTGTCCCTGGTCATGACTTGAGATCATCTCCAGCAGCCCTGGCTTTGCCAGGCAGGTTTGGGTTAAATACTGATTTTTTTTTCTGATTATGGGATTGGAATTCAGTACCCAAATTTAAACACTGATCCTGAAAGAATCATCACCAGTTACATTCAGTTTTTTCTTCTGAACTTCAAAAACTATTTAACCCACATCACAATCACTGCCTGCCATGGAATTTCTCATCTTTGCATTACTAAAATCCACAAAAAAAAACCCCCAAACCTTCAGATTTTGCTGCATTGAAGAGCAGAAACTCCTTCCCTGGGGAGTTGTGTCTGCCTGCAGTGCTGTGTGTGTGTGAGCAGCCCCAGGGCAGGATGGCCCTTCCTGAATGCCAGGATTCAGCCTGCCCTCGTTCCCTGGAGGGGGAAAGGCAGCTCCTGCCTCTTGTCCTGGGCCACTTCGGTGGGGACATTTGGGGACATTGTGTAAATCCCTCCAGGAGTCACTTGGGATTGTTCCCTGGGGGAGATTCAGCATCCCCAGGGCACAGCTGGCTCCTCTCAGTGCTGGAGGGCTTTGGGCTTTTTCCCCTGGATTTGGGATTTTTCCCCTGGATTTGGGATTTTCCCCTGGATTTGGGTTTTTTTTCTCCTGGATTTGGGCTTTTTCCCCTGGATTTGGGATTTTTCCCCTGGATTTGGGGTTTTTTTTCCCCTGGATTTGGGGGTTTTTTTCCCCTGGCTTTGGGTTTTTTTCCCCTGGCTTTGGGGTTTTTTTCCCCCTGGCTTTGGGCTTTTTCCCCTGGATTTGGGGTTTTTTTCCCCTGGATTTGGTTTTTTTTCCCCTGGATTTGGGGTTTTTCCCCTGGATTTGGGTTTTTTCCCCTGGATTTGGGGTCTTTTTCCCCCTGGATTTGGGTTTTTTTCCCCTGGCTTTGGGGGTTTTTTTCCCCTGGATTTGGGCTTTTTTCCCTGGATTTGGGCTTTTTCCCCTGGATTTGGGATTTTCCCCTGGCTTTGGGACTTTTCCCTGGATTTGGGCAGGTTTTCCCAGCCTCCCCTGGAGCAGTCCAGCTGAAATGGAAATTCTAAGAGTTGCCTTTGCCCTGTTCTGTGTGGCTGGAGGAATAAATAATGGATTTATTTCCCACCCAGCCTGCTGTGCAGGGCAGTGCCTTGAGCATGTCAGGGGCTCATCCATTTTTCATGCCTTCACATTTTGTGGAAAAGCCAGAGGAATTGGCTTTTAGATGTTATTTCTTGGTCAGTCATACCTGAAATGCAAATCCATCCCTGTGCAGGAGGTACCCCACAGATTTCACCTTTTTAAAAATCCTTTGGGCACTCAGTTTGGGAGTGAAAGCCATAAACCAGGGATGTGTCGGAAATGTTGGTCAGGCTCTCACAGAAATGCAAGTTTTGAACCATTGCTGCTTTGCAGGGAGCTGAATAAATTACAAAATCATACACAGAGCTCTCAAAAGTGCTTTGTTGATTTTCCTTTTACTCCTTTTTTTAATATAAAGCTTATTCTTCTGAAGCTTTCTTGCTGCAAAACACTTTTTATATTAGCATTTAATGCATAATTAGGGTAAACACGTAATATTTTTTAATAATTTGGATAAAATGAAACAAAATATTGATAATACAGGTCAAACCTCTCATGCAGCATCCCTTGATTCCAGGGTTTCAGCCCCAGGACTGGTGTGAGCATGCTGTAGTTGTGCTCACAATAAAAATCCTTTCATGCCTGTGGAGCTGTAAGTGAACCCTGAGCAGCAGAGAGTGCTCGTGGCACTGAAAGGCCACGAATAAATAGGTCATGAGCAATGAAGTCAGTGGGGTTTGTGTTTCAGGCAGCCCTTCCCCTCACTGAGGGCTGTCTGTGGAGATCTCTCCAGCAGGATCCTCCTCTCAGGCCTGCACTGTGCTGAGATGGGGCTGCTTTGTTCAGTGCCACCAAACGTTGGCATCATTTTCACCCTTTGTGCACTGCAGAATGTTTTTAAAAACTCCTTTTTGTGGGGTCCAGGCAGGAGTTTCTGTCTGCTCCCTTGAAAATTGAGGTGCAGCAGCTGCACATTCCCTGTGCTGAGCAGCAGAGTTCTGCATTGCACAGAGAATTTGGGGTTTTTGTGCAGCCTGAAGTGGGGGATTTGTGTGTTCATGTTCAGAAAGCACCAACTGTGTCCCTTGGGGTGTTGTGGAAGGGCTTTGCAGGGGTTTGTCAGCCCTCCCTGAGCAACTGGGCATGGTTCTGTGGGGTTTCTGTAAAATGTGAGCAGCAATGGGTATTGGAAAAGCCACTTCATAGGCAGTAGGAATATACTTGATGGTCTGGGTGTGTATCAAAGGGGTCAGAGGAGATTTTGCTGTGGAATTTCATGTCGTGACTCAGTGTCCTTGCAGTGAGCCTGATCTGCTCTCGAGGTGGTGCCAGTGGTCAGGTGAATCAATTCCCAAAGCCAATAAAGGCAGGAGGGATTTTGAGCTGGGATTGTGAGCTGTTTGTCAGCTCCTTGGCAGAGCTGGGAGCTGCTGCAGTGCTCCACACTCTGTGCTATATTTAGCTGTTTCCAAGGAGATGTTCTGTGTGATATTGATAATTGCATTAATCCTTGATTCACACAATCTGCAGGAAAGGAAACTGCTCCTTTTCCTACTGTTGGCTTTTTAATTGCTCAGTGATCTGTCATTTACAGACACTTCCATTGAAGTCCTTTGTGTGCTGGGAGAAAAAAAAAAATCAGTGCTCCAAGGCTGGTTTTTGTAGCACAGGGTGACTCCTGAGCTCTGTGATGTTCCTGCCCTGCCCTGCTTTGTTTCAGGGGTGTCTGCACTGTCAGGAGGTTGAAGGGATGGCTCAGTGACATCCTGACTTTTCTGTGTCACAGCCTGAGGGTGGCCTCCCCTTGTGCCAAGATGTTCATGGTTGAGAACACAGCCCTGCTCACATGTGCACTTCTCACTGGACAAAGAACCTGCTCCTGGGGCTTCTTTCTGCCTAAGAAATCTTTCAGGGCAGAAATCTTTCTCAGCCTGGACCTTTTCCTTGTGCATCTCTGGAAATAACTGGAATTTCTGAGGTGGAATTATTTCAAGCAACACTTTGGAGACTTAACATTTCAAATGTGTTCTGCATAGTTGACCTGCAGTGGGTGAATTAAATGCAGTTGGAAAGGAGAAGCAAACAGCCAGGCAAAAGCTGATGTGTTGGTTTAAAGCCTGGAATTCTCCATGGATGCTCTCCCTGTGTCCTGGTGGCTGTGAACTGGAGCTTTTTAATTGCCTTGCTGTTACACTCCAGTGTTTCATGGAGACAGAAAGGAGTTCATGTCACAGGGTCCACAAGCAGATCTTGGCAGAGTTAAAACTCTTCAGGTTATGTTTTATTCTGCTTCCCTTCCATACTTTATTTGGAGCTGCAGCTGACCTAGTTGTTCATTTCAGTGAAATACTCTGAGACATTGTCTTTCCTTTTGTAGAAAAGAAGAAAGGAGAGCACGGGGCTGAAGGAGAAAGGAAATGAGCACTTCAAGAAAGGAGGTGGGTTGATCCTCTCTGAACCCCCTGTGGATGTCAGAGAATCTCACATTAGTGTGCTCCATCATGGTGGTGCTGCTGAGGAAGATCTCACACCATCCTTGTTGGATTTTATCCCCTCTTTCATTTTTCATCCAGCTCTAGACAAGAGACAGAGGTATCAGACCTCCTTCAGAGTTGTTCAAATCCCAAAGATTTGGGTACTAAAGCAGGATTCCCATGAAGGCTGAGTGTTTACACACAAACCCATGGATTTTGGACTCCCTTCCAAGAGCCAAAGGCTTCCCTGGGGCTGTGAGCTGGGCTGATGGTTGTGCTTAGAACTGATGTGAGATTTGGGGCTCTGGAGCTGTCTTGTACCTTTACACATTGATTTTCATGAACAAACAGAAGGGGGGAAATGGTTTTGACACCAGCCTTTGATTGAACCTGCTGGTGGGTGGAGGATTCCCAGAGAAAGCAGCAAATGCAGGTTCCTCCTTCCCTCAGACCTCAGGACACAGACAAGGAACCTGTGTGCCCTGAGGAGCAGGCAGAGGCTGCAGGGGCCTCACTGTGTCCTGAGGGACACAATTCCAGTCCTGGGAATGATCTCCAGCTCTGGGAGGGATCAGAGAGGGCAGGAGGGAACAGGCCTGGAGAGCTGCTGGAGTCTCATCCCAGGCCTCTCCTTGACAAGCCCTCTGATGAAGATGAAGAGCCCTTCAGCCCTCAGGTGAAGGTGATGTGGCTGTAAAAGCTCCCTGCAGTGCAGTGACAGCTTTCAGCACCTCACCCAAAGGGATTCCACCTCTGCTCAAAGAGGAAACAATTCCAGGGATGAGAACTACATCCACATCCTGCTGCACTTGTTGCATTCAGCTCAGGTGTATATCCCTGCTTTTGTAAGCAGAATTAAGTCAATTTTTAAATAATTGATTGTATTTATGTACTTAGTGATGTTCTTTGAGAGCAGCTGCTGATTCTGGTGTCACATCAGCAGGTATTGAGAGTTGTTTCCAAAGGAGTGTCAGCCATGTGTTCAGTGGTTTGAAATCAATGGTTTGGCTTGGGTTTTTCCTGTTGCAGACTATGGAGAGGCAGAAGATTCCTACACCAAGGCTCTGCAGGTTTGCCCAGCCTGCTTCCAGAAGGACAGGGCTGTTCTCTTCTCAAACAGAGCTGCTGCAAAAATGAAACAGGTGAGTGTTGGTTTTGTTCTGTGCCACACTGGATTGAGCCTGGCACAAAGGCAGTTCTGAAGGGATCAGAGCCCTCCAGGACCATGGAGTGCCAGCTGTGCCCAGCCCAGAGCACTGAGTGCCACCTCCAGCCCCTCCTGGCACACCTCCAGGGCTGGGGACATGGAGAAATATGACTCAAATCTCACAAAACTGTTTTGTGTTCTAGGACAAGACAGAGGCTGCCCTCAGTGACTGCACCAAAGGTACTTTTTTTCTCTCTGTGCTGCTCTTGTGCCAGATTTTTATACATGAATTGTGTCATTTAGTGCCTTTACTGCAGAGCTGTAAGATGAACTTTTGGGCATAAGGGTCTTCAAAGAATAGAACAGAAAACACCTGATTTATATTACTTGTTTTGTAAAATGTCTGTCAAGCCTTTCCTATCTGCACTAATTTACTTTCTATTCTCTTGTAGCATAAGGCTGCAGTTTGTACTTGTTTTGAGGAGGAAAGTCTTTTCTGTGGAAACTGCTTCCCACACCTGGGATTTCAGACCCACTTCCACCTGCCATCCCCCCAAATCCTGGTTTAATCCCAGATCCCAAAGAGCTCTGAGGCTTTATAGAGTTAAAAGCATTATCAAGTCCCTTCCCTGCACAGCTTTTGCTTTGTCACCAGGGCTTCTGTTCCCCTGTTCCTGCCCTGCACACTTCTCTCTCTGCACCTTCTGGTGGAATCAGTTCAGCTGTGCTTTGCTTTATTGCTTCCACCCACTCACCCACCCTCGAGTGTTTGTTAAACTCCCTGTGACAGCTGGGGAAAAAAATCCAAATTACCAATCAGAGAACTAATCCAGTGGCCTTGTGCCAGCACTGCCTGCTCAGAAATGGGAGCTGTGCTTGCTGAAAGGGCTCCTGCAGGTACCAAACCCTCCCTGGCCTCTCTCACTGGGGCTCTGCCTGCCTTTGGTGCTGCTGCTGCTTTCTGAAAAACACCTTGAATTTTGCAGTGGCTCAGAGGGGATCAGTGTGCTTTGAGCAGGGAGAATTCAGCTGTCAGGGCCACTCCCCAGGGACTGGAGCACAGCAGAGCAATTCAGTCACCTGCAGCTTGCTGACTGTGCCTCTGCCTTTGTCCTTCCAGAGGAAAGAAACTGGAATATTTACTCAGATAACTCGAGATTTAATTGTCCCCAGAACCATTTTAATGGGCTGGGAATTCTAAAATGGACAGACCCCTTTCTGTGATGAAAAATCCCTCCTAGTCCCTCTTTCTGAGGTGAAATCTTTCCTTTTTCCTCTTTCTGTGATGAAAAACCCTTCATATTCCCTGTTTCTGTGGTGGAATCTTTGACATTCCCTGTTTCTGTGGGGGAAAATGGATGAAGGAATTCCTGAGGAATCACCATGAGGAGGTTACTGCTGAGTTTAGCATTCACTCTGAACTGCCACTGCAAACAGCCCTGGCTGCCAAGGGAAGGAGGGGAGGCAGAGCTGAGATTCAGTCAGGGTGCTCCTGTGCCAGCTCAGAGCTGAAATCACTGTTTGTGCATTCCCAGCACAATCTGGGCTGTTTGATATTAAATTCAGAAGAGCTCCAGAAATTCTCCTGGAGTTTGTCTCCACTTGAACTGAGATAAGCGTGGCAGGGCTGATTTTCCCTGCTGTGTGTGTCTGGAGGGAGATTTAACTTGAGCTGCAATCTAATAATAGCCACTTGCCAAACACACAAAAACTGAAATATCTTGCAGGTCCTTAACAGTTCTGTAGCATCACTCAGAATCCCTGCATGGATAGGATTGCACATTTAAAGCTTTGTGATCATAAATCACTTCCATCTGTGAGAGATTGTGGACATTAAATGAAATATGATCCTGAGACTGTCCCAGGCAGCTGTTTCTGAATTCTGGCTTAGCTTTAAGCTGTTCCTCTGCTTGATCCTGAGTTGCATTCTAAGGACAACTTACAAATGTAATACACACTTCAGAATTCATTTGAGGGATGGAGAAATGTTCCAAATACAATCCTGGGCTTTGCTTTTGTTTTCCAGCTGTGGAATTAGACCCTCACTACATCAGAGCTTTGCTGAGGAGAGCAGAACTCTATGAAAAAACAGAAAAATTAGATGAAGCTCTGGAAGATTATAAGGCAGTCCTAGAAAAAGACCCATCAGTTCATCAAGCCAGAGAAGCTTGCATGGTAAGCTTAAGCCTTTCAGTGAACTTTAGCCTAACTTATTTATCATTATTTTAGTTCAGCTTCACACCAGTGAACCTGCAATGGATTCTGCCTCAGAAGGAAAAAAAGCCCTCATGTGCATCACCTGCAAATTTGTCTCTAAACCCAGCCTGAATATGTTGTTACAAAAATCTTTTTGAAAGGCTTAATTGTTCTAAGTCTCCATTTGGGAAAATAAATCATTAGCAGTGATCCTGCCCCCCCTTTTCCCCACACTGTGGTGTTGTAAGTGACAGATTAGGAACAGCTTTTATGGCATATTAGGCAAGAAACCTTGCCTGGAATGATTTCCTGGGGGACTGGATCAGTTGCACTGATGGCAGGAAATATTCTGCTTAACTGTGTGAGTGCTGTTGGTGGTGAGGGGTGATCCCATCCCACAGCTGAGCTCCCACAAAGGATCTGCTGCCTCTGGAGCTTCCCCTGGGCCAGGAACTGCTCCCCAGGGAATGGGAATGGGCCCTGAGGCTGCCAGAGCTCCAGGAGGGTTTGGACAGCACTCCTGGGATTGCTGGGGGTGTGTGCAGGGCCAGGAGCTGGGCTGGATCATCCTGGGGGTCTCTTCCCACTCAGGATAATCCAGGACCCTGAGTCAGACCCTCAGGGGTGGCTGTTCAGGCTGTTGGGAAGCCCTGCAGGTACAAACACTGTCCTTGCAGCTCTGCAAGGGCAGCATTTCCTCATTGCCCTGGTAATCCCCCAGGAGAGCCCCTGCCCAGCCCCAGGAGGGAATCTGCAGCAGTGCTGCTGCTCCTCTGGCCATGCCTCAGGCCCAGTTGAGAATGAATAAATCAGGGTTTATTCCTGATTTCTGTGCCTGGGCAGTGCAGAGGGTGGGGGTTCCACCCCCTCATGCTCCCTGACCTCCTTTGGCTGCAGACCCCTTGGGACAAATTCCCCCAAATTCCCCTGCACTGGCATTTGGTGTGCTCTGCCTTGAGCTGCTCCTTGGCAGATTTGAGGGGAGAAGCAAACTATTGAGGCTGAAGCTTCAAACTCCCTCCTTGAAAAGCTGTTAAGGAAATCCTGACAGCTGTAATTTTACACTTCTCAAATATTCATCATCAATCTCTTAAATTTCATAGTAAAACCCCCCAGGTTTCAGCTGTTGACTCCACATAGCTGGTGACATCTCTAACCTGGAGGAGGCTGAGCAGCTTTGCTCTCTTGTAAGGTAAAAGTGTCTCTGCTTTGCAGGAATGTCACAGGATCTTTTCCCCCCTCACTGGCAATGAAAATGATGCCTCAAGAAAATCTGCAAATTGGCTTCATTCACAGTTAGAGCAAATCTTCCTCCTCCCTGCCCACAGGAATGATCTCACACTGCTCTGGGGAATGGCATGACCCTGTTAAATGACAGATTAGAATATGAAATGCACAAGAGTTCTTTGATTCCTGATTTGGTACCTGCTCCAATCCTTGAGCACTGTTTGTGTTTCAGGAGTGCAGAGCTGGGGTCCTGATTTCAATCCTCAGTTATTTGTGACTTTTTCAATGCCAGACTAAACAGTCTGGAATTGTCCTGGTTTGTGGTCAAACCATCCCTATTGCTGCTATTTCAGAAAGTTTCATTTTATGGAAGCAATGCTCAGGTTTGTGTTTTCACAGGTGTGCAACTGCTGGGAGAATTTCAGCTTCCACACAGTTTCTGAGGGATTTTAGGGCAGATAAAGTCATTTCCCAGAAGCAGCTGTACTTGGGGATAAGTAGCCCAGACACCAGATAAAAATGGGTGTCCAGAAGGACACTCCTGGATGGGAAATGCTCAGTCTCTGGGTTAGCAGAGTTCAGAGTCTGGAGTAGGAGCTGCACATCAGGATTTGTGTCTCTGTCACTGCTGATGTCCAAAATGGGAGCATTATTGAAAGCAGGGATCTGATTCTAGTTCTTCTCTCTCTCCACAGAGATTACCACAGCAAATTGAGGAGAGGAATGAAAAATTAAAGAAAGAAATGTTGGGTGAGTAGCATGTATTGCCATAAAAACCTTCATAATCTACTAGAAAAAGAAATGCAAGAATAGAATCTCTTATATAAAATTTAAAGGAGGTAAATCTGAAAGGAAACATTTGTTCAGTGTTAAAAAACCCTCCTGATTTCTTTGTAGCTCTCAATTGCTTGGTTTCACCTACAGTAAATTGAAGACAAGGAATTCTCCCATGCAGAAAAGGCCATTAGTTCCATTTAAAGAAAGAAAACTAAAAACTTTCTGAAACAATTTCATATTGATGTGTGTAAGAGCTGGGGAAAATGGTCTGACACAGCCCAAGTGCTCAGCCCTTTCTCCCTGCAAATAAACCCTCAAAGCAAACATTCCCATGGAAGGGATCAGCCAGGGCTTTCACTAAACCTGGACCTAAAGGATCTCCCCAGCTGGAATAACTGGGGATGTTTATCTGGGGGCTGAAGACATAAATGTGATTCTTTCTGTAGGTCTGTACACCTCCTTTCTTGGAGGTCTCTGTAGGTTTCAGAGACCTCCAAGTGTTCTTGTTTGCCCTGATTTATTCAGATTTCATTGCTGGCTGGTTGGAGAAAGGGTTGGACCTACCCAGGGTCAGCACCAGGACTGGAATTACATTTCCTAAGGCAGTGTTTGGCTGTTCTGCAGAAAATCAGGTTAAACAAACTCAGCCTGTCTTTCACACTGATGGTTGATATATTTGGGAAGAAGAGGCTGTTTCAGTTTATGCTGATGTTTTTCTGGAATTTCTTTCCTGCAGCCTCTGATTTGCTGTGGCTTTGTTCTGCTCTGACCTGGCAGAGTGTCAGTGAGGTTTGCAGAGCTTTACAGGGTCAGAGTGCTGAGAGCAAGCCCCAGATAAAGCAGGTCAGGGGTGATGGGGCCATAAATAAATGACAAATGCAGAAAACCTCCAGAAGGATCAGGCCCATTGGTAGGACATGGCATGGGTTTCAGCACAAATTAATGTGGAAATAATTCCTGATCTTTGCTGAACTCTCAAGAGCCTCACTAATCACAAGGGATTTGACTGGAACAGTAAATCCAGCCCTAGTTCTGCACTGCTGGTTTTTTCCTGGATGTCAGACCAGGTGGGATCTCTTTGAACAGTGTTAATACTTTAAAAGTGGCAGTTGAGATTTCCAAACTCAACTGGGCTTTTGGGAACCACTTCAGACTGTTTCTGTTGGGATCCTGGAGAAAGAAATCCCTTCTCAGTGATGTCACACAAGGAGTTCAAACATCTGTGTTCATCCCCAGGCTGGTGTGTGTGACAGGAGTGTCACAGCTCTGCTTAAATGACAATGACATGGTGGCAGTGGGGCAGGAGCTCACTGCTGTCACACAGACTGAGGGGTTTCTATAAAACATTCTCTTTAAAAGAAGTCAGGAATGTGGGCAGCTCCTTCTCCTGAGGGTTCCAGGCTTCCTGGGGAGGCAGTGGTGGTGCCATGCAGCTGCCCAGGGAGGAAGGAAACACTTCCCAAGGTTTGCAAACTGCTGCAGCTCTGGCTGAGCTCAGGGGAAAGCCCTGGAGGGGGGCTTAGATGGGAGTTCTGGAAGGAGTGGGAGGAGAAACTCGATGGAGTGTGGTGGTTCTGAGATTCCTTTGCACTGTTTTGTTGCACAGTGAATTTGTTGGAAGCTGTTCCCACTTTCCCACCCTTCCTGAGGGCATTTCCCAGTGCCAGGATGGAGCTGGGACACTGGGCTTGGGCAGTGCCAGGGGGACATTCCTGCCTTCCCACAGGGCAGCTCAGGTGCCTGGGTTATATTCCAGACTTCTGGGCTCCAGGACAACAGTCTGAGGCATCCTGAGCAAGCCAGGCCTGCTCCAGGAGCACTGACACTAAACTGAAGTGAGGAACAATGTCCCAGTTTGTGCTTTGCCTCCTTTGGATATTGAACTGATCCTCAGGCAGTGAATTGGCCTGTCCTGGTTTTGCTGAGCTTTTATTCTCTCAACTCAAACAAGCCCTGGGTTGCCCAAGCATCTCCCAGTGACATGGAGCTGTGTGCAAACAAACCCAGATAAATGGAGTGTGCATCCTCCTCCTTCCCAAGTGTGTTTCCTGTTTCCCAGGGCTGCAGCTCATTTCTGTCCCAGCCCCTGTGCAGTGCTTGTGTGTGAATGACCCAGAGCACACATTCCTGCCTGCATTTTCCTTGTGGGCCGTGTGACTGCTGAGCTGATGTCACCAGAAAAATCCCATTTTGTGGCCAAGCCAAGCCCACTGGTGCTGTGTGTCCTCCAGGATCTCCCTGTCCCAAGGCTGACATTTAAATTCAGTTATTTCCATGTTTTCATCAGCTCTGCTGCCACTGAAGTGTGCTCAGGGTGAAGTGACCCCTGAGTTCACTGAGCTGCACTTGGAGCAGCCTGGGGAAGGAGCTTCCAAATCCAAGTGGCTTTTCCCCCTCTGTACTTCCATGAGCATCCACTCAGGATCATCATCATCATCATCCTCAGTGGCTGAGGATGTGAACAGTGACCATTTTCTGGGGGGAGCTTTGTACCTCTCTCCTTAAAGTCAACAATTTCCAGTCCTGTTTATAGACTTTTATAATCATTGTGATATCTGGGGTCACTCCTTTGGGGAGAGGCTGTGAGGAGAGGGGAGCTTTGGAATGGTTTTAGCACTTTGGGAGCCAGAGCTCCTCACCTGGGCCTTTCTGCCAAAAAGAGATTTTTCCAGCTACCTGAGATCAGCAACGAGATTTATTATTAGGCTTTGTGCCTAAAGAACTATGGGTTTGTTTTTTTCTTAATATTGACAGTTATGGTGTATTTGCAGCTGAGCTGCACAAGGTGATTTTAAGTAGTTAAACCAGAGCCAAATTACAGTTACAGTTCAGTCCTCATTCACCATTTAGGGAAGGGAGAAGGATTTGCCCTTGCTCTTTTAATTGCTTAAAAATGTTGGTAATACAAGAAGTTACACAGAGAGGAGACCTCATCAGGAAATTTGTCTTTTCTCCAAAAGAATTCTTCACACAAGCAAGATGGAGCTTTTCAACTTCCAAACCCCACATTAACACCAGCAACTAAGCCAGAATTATTGCCAGAAAGACTGAATAGCAATTAATTTTGGCTGTTACATCTTAATGTAAATTGTGAGTAATCTTTTCCTGCATCTGCCTCTTTCAATAGGGTGTTGAATTGCAGTTTAGGTGAGTAATGAATCACAGGCTTCTGAGCCCTAAATTGATTTTTACACTTCTGTTTTCTTGTTAACCTCTTGTTAATTTGCTTTGGTGGAGAACCTGAATGTGCTGGAGTTGCAGGTGGAAAATAAACGGGGTGTGTTAGAAAGAAAAAGAGCAAAATGTGTGAGAATAAGGGCAGAGGGAGGAGAGGGTGACCCTGCCTGGGGACAGGGAGTGTTGGAGGCTGGGCAGCCTCTGCAGCTGAGCCCCAGCTCCACGTGGGGCCTTTTCCTTCCTCCCAGCACAGGCTCTGAGGGAGCTTTTCTTCAGGAGGGGGTTGCAGTTCACTACAGCCCTTAATTTGGGGCTGAAAGGAGCTGTGGGAGGAGGAGACAGAGCTGCCCTACAATGCTGGCTCTGTGTGTGCCAGGACAGCAGCAGCAGCTCTGGGCTGCAGTGCCCAGAAAAGCCAAGGCTTTCCCCTGCCTCATCAACAATCCATTCAGTGTGGCTGCCCCAGAGCCTGCCTGGGGAGGGGGGGAGCAGGAAGGTGAGCTGGGATGTGCTGCTGGAATTGTCATAAAGCCCCAAATCCCTGCTCTGCTGGGGGGCTTCTCCCAGGAGCTGCTGCAGCTGCAGGGGGGATGCTGAGGCAGTCAGGGGGTGTTGATGGGTTTGGAAAAGAGCATCCAGCCAGCTGCCTGCAATTGGAAAAGACCTTTCCCAGGGTCCTGCCAGGCAAACTCTGCTCTCCTGCCCAGCTGCAGGGCTGGGGGGCTCCAGCCATGGCAGATTCTGCAGGATTTTTCACAAAGACACTTCTCACCCCAGGCCTGAAGCTCAGCCGTGGGCAAATGTTGGTCCACAAGTACAAAAAATCCTCTCTGTGTCACTGAGGTGCTACCAAAATGGTTTTAGAGCCAAAATGCTTTCAGGGTGCTGCATTAAGGGATGAACATCATAGTTAATTTATCTTAAACAGGTGTACCTTAAATAAAATCAAATATGTACAAAGAGGTTAATCCTACAATCCTACCTGAGCTGCTGCTGGAGTGGCTTTGAACCACCTCAGCTGTGAATTCCCATTAAAAAGATCAAGTTGAAGAAAACTTTTGTCTCCCCACCCATTTGCTTTGCTGGGCTGAAGGGTAAGGATGTCTTTTTCCAGATCCTGGGAAGAAATCCTTCCCTGTGAGGGTGGGAGGCCCTGGCACAGGGTGCCCAGAGCAGCTGTGGCTGCCCCTGGATCCCTGGCAGTGCCCAAGGCCAGGCTGGACAGGGCTTGGAGCAGCCTGGGACAGTGGGAGGTGTCCCTGCCATGGCTGGGCTGGAATGAGATGATTTTTAAGGTCCTTTCCAACCCAAACCATTCCAGGATTCCACTGCTCCAGTATGTCCTTGTCCCAGAGGCCCAGGTGAGGTGAGCATGTGCCAGGGGGGGGTCTCAAAGCCCCTCCAGGCAGGAATAGGTGTGGCATTCCCAGGTGTTGTTCCAGGCTTTTGGCTGCTGCAGCTGCTCAGTGGGTTTTCCATGGCAGCAATTGCTGTTGTCACACTCAGCTCCCAGCAAAACAAAAGCCATTCCCTGAGGATCAGTGCAGGTGGGAGCTTTTGGAAAGGTGGGGTGTAACCTGGGGAGGCAAACCTTGAGAAGGCTTCAGCTTGTCCAAACTTCAGCTTTTCCTTTGGGAAATCTACAATTCTGCACTGAAACCAGGAGGAAAAGAATGTTTTTCTTTGAAAACTGGCCATCTTCTTCCTTTGTGTTGTCATGCCAGGGCTTTGTGTTCAGCCAGCAGTGAGGTTGTTACCTCAGTTTCCTGTTTCACTTCATGTCTTCTGTAATTTCTATATGGGATTTTTTTTAAGGATGTCCTTTTGTTGTCCTTCCCCTCTTCCAGCTGTAGCCAGATTCATTTCCCAGAGTCAGGAATCACGTGTGATCCACATACTGACAGCACTTTATTAACTCCCATACTCTGTGGATATTTAACAATGATTTTTAACTCCTGCTAAGAGCCCAAATATTAACAAACTGCAGAGATTTCCTCAGCATTTACCTGTGATGGACAAACCAGCAGGGCTGGGTGTAATTCCATGGGAGTTTTCCCTCTGCTCAGCTCTCACCTTGTTCTCTTGGAATGTCATTGCAGGCAAACTGAAGGATCTGGGCAATTTGGTGCTGCGCCCCTTTGGCCTGTCAACAGAGAACTTCCAGATCAAACAGGATTCATCAACTGGCTCCTACTCCATCAATTTTGTTCAAAACCCCAACAACAACAGATAACATGGATTCAGTGTGGCTCTGCACATCCCATGGCAGGATCCAGCAAACCAACACCCTCCACCCCCAGGGGAAGCAGAGACTCAGCAAACTCATCTCCCAGCTTGTGAAATTATTTGCAATGTGGATGTAAAGCAACTCATTCAACTTCTCATAGTGATAACTGTGTCCAGTGTGTGATTTATTCTTTTTTCATTTTTTTCCCCCTTCCCTTGCGTTGTTTGGCTTTTCCAAGAGGCAGTTCCTTGGTTTGGCCCACTCAGTGCTGGCAGCAGCAGTTCAGGGGAATCCAAAGGCTGGGACAAATGGGAATGGGGAAATCCAGCAGCAGCAGCAGCACTGCCCCACCCTCAGCTGGGTGGGCCTGGCCCCCCTGGACACAGCTCTGCCCTGGAATCATGGATCTGGGAATAAAGGCTTGGGACTTCTGCTCTTTGTGTTGTGAGTTCCTGCCTGGGCTGAGCCCTGCCCAAGGTGGGTTTGTTGTTAAAGGTCCCACAGTAACACCTTGCAGGACATTCAGGGGGAGCAGTGGAGTTTTTTGGCCCTGCTTGCAGCAGTGTTGTCATTTAACTTCATGCCACCCTTCCAGCAGTTTGTTTGCTGGGTATTAATTTTTCTGAAGGCAGCAGTGACATTTTGTGCCTCCCTCTCTGTCTGCACACCTTGTAAAGGTACCTTGAAATGGAATGTGCTTGTTTGAGATCCATTCACATTGGAGGGATCCACAGTAACTGGACCTTGAGGACTTGGAATTGTTTCTAGAGTGAGATGTTCTCTGAGGTCCCTTCAGCCCAAACCAGGCTGTGATATAAATATAAATATATGTATATATATATATATATTTGTATGTTCTGTTGTGGTGGTTCATTCAGGTTTGGGAGAAGGTGCCTTTTGTCATTCCTGCTCTCCTGGGTTTTATCAGTGCTGAAGTGTTGAATTGGAGGCAGATTCTGCAGTTGTCTCCATGCAGATTTCAGTACATGATTTAATTAAATAATTAGCAGTGGCTGCCTTGGCTATTGGGTGTCATCTCCAATTCATTTCAGGAAGTCTCTGTGTGTCTGAAGTTCAGGAGCTCCAGCCTTTGACTGAAAGGAAAAGCCTTTCCAGGCACAGCAGGTTTGGTCCTTTAATCTCATTTTTGTCTCTGCATCTGTGCAGATTTTTTTTTGATTGTTAAACTCTGTCCTGCTGCATTTTTAGTTTAGTTCTAGTTTAGAGCTGGGCCTGGGGTCAGATGAGCTGTGAAAGCTCTGCAGGGAAGGCTCAGTGGCTTGGGATTAGTACAGATGTTAATAATGTTCCCAAAAACCTGCAGCACTGTAGAGCTACAGAGCACAGAGGTGTCCAGGCTGCTGCAGGGAGCCCTGGTTCCACTCACCTGCACCATCCCAGCACACCCCTGGCCTGTGCTAAAATGGAACTCTTTTGGAACTACCCTGCATGCTTTCAATTTTAAATTTTTCTTTTAAATTTCCTTGCTCTGAGCAGTGGGTTTCTGTCCCTGCCCACACTGTGTGCAGTGTCACTCACCCATGGATGGCTCTTGTGCCCAGTTACACCAGTGGCCTTTTCCAACCTGCTGCTCCAGGGGCAGGAGTTCTGTTCCTTCCACTCTGTTCCTGCTTCACCCCTTTGAAGGCCTGGGGAGCTGCAAATATTCCTTCTCAGCTGGAGACTGGGGAATTTCTGGGAAATAGAAGCACAACAAAGCTTTTGAATTTCCTACCTGCTGTGCAAACACATCATCAAATCATTGTGCAACTCCCCTGCAGGATGCCTGATGTGCACCTGGAGTTTTCCAATGAAGGGAAGGGCAAAGGAAGCAGGACTGCAGCTGATTAGTGTCTGTAATTTAATTGGATGGTGTGAAAGTCACTGGGAATTGGGCAGGCTGGTAGTGAGGACTCAAACCTGCAGGTCATCCCTCCCTCAGCCACTTTCCAGCTGGACCAGGAACCTCTGGCAGGTGTTTTCTGCCACCACAGCAAGTTCTCCTCCAGGCAAAAGTCCAATTAATTGCCTGAAAGTCCTTTTGCAATGTCCAAATCCTGAACAAGTGCATGGATCTTGCCTTTGATTTTTAAGTGTTTTTTTATGTCTAAACTAGTCCTCACAGCTGCCACCAGTAAAATAACTGGTGCCTCCTCCTGCTGCCACTGGCCACAACTCAGGGAGTGCCAGGGAGTTTTGAGTCACACATGTTGGATTTACAACCTCTAATGGGAAAAAACTGTTTCATGAAACACAATCTTTTAAATACAAGTGCTGTTAAACCAAACAGTTCCTTTCTCAACTGTTCCAACAGTTACTCACCCTCCTGGTAACCAGCACATGCCTCTGTTCCAGCTGGAGTTGTGCATCCTCAGCTCCCACCTTTGTTCCTCCTTCCTTTGCCTGCCAAACACAAAACCTTTCAGTACCTGGCCTTTCCCCTGAGGTGTTTGCACAGAAATAAAGGGAATGTTAGTCCTGTCCATGAGCTGGGTTAAGTCTCTCCCTACAAAGAACTTTCTCCAGGATTTCCTTAACACTTGTGGCTCAGACCTTCCATTTTTGGACCCCAGAACTGACACTGGGATTTGTCTCTGTTTTATGCAGAGGTTCTCCCTTACTTCTCTCTTTGTCCCCTCGGGGATTTTAATCCTTTTGGCTGCAGATGGGGGGCCTGGAAGGGACATTAAAGCTCATCCAGTCCCACTCCCTGCCATGGCCAGGGACACCTTGCAGAGACCAGTTTGCTCCAAGCCCCATCCAACCTGGCCTCATTCCAGATCCTGCTCATGAGTCCCAAGGCCTGGCTCTCAGAGGAGATGGACACCTGCAGTTCCCTCCATCCCACCAAAGATTTGGAGCATTTAACATCTCTTAAAAGATAAAAAAAGCAGCTCCCCAGTTCACATCTTCACGAGAAGTTCACATGTTCAGTTCTGTCTCCCAAACCCCACCCAGGGAGGCAGCCAGAGGTGACACTGCAGGGAAGGGTCAGTGGGACTGACACAGCACAGCCAATCCCTCCTGCCCTGCAGGATCCAAAATCCCCCCCAGCTCATCCCCTGGGATATTCAGAATTTGCCAAAGCACTGATCCCTCCTTCCTTGATTTGCACAAAACTTCCTGGGATCTACCTGCCCCTGATGAGCACAGCCCCAGCCTGTGGGCTGGCAGAGAGGAGAAGCTGCTGGTCACCAGTTCCTAGGCTTTAATTAGCTGTGTTATTCCCAAGGGATTACTGCTGCAGCCAAGAACCAATTATATCCCAGTGCCTCCTCTCCACCATGGGCAGAGATGTGCTGGGGCACATTTAATGTGCAGCATTCATACGTTGCTCATTCACAAGCCTTCCCTCTTTGGATGGATCCCAACATTTTCTTGCTCAGCAAGTTCATTTTTCCCACCCCGGGCAGGGCTGTGACTGCTGGGGGGGCTCTGGGCAGCCCTTGGCACAGGAATTGTGGCTCTAAGCCAGAGGCATCACTGCCTACCCTGACAAAGATTAAAGGCTCTAAATCAACTGAAAATTAAAATAAACCCCTTTTTTTTCCCTGATTCTGCACGTTCAGTGGGAATCTCCCAATTGGAAACCATCTGCAGCTGCAGCCTGGAGTCCCCAGAACTCACATTTCTCCCCCGTTGTTTCTCAAGGAGACAATTTACAAATCCTGCACCCCCTAAAGGGATGCAGCAGGATTAGGTTTGCCTTTGCTGGTCTGGCTGGGCCCAGTGCTCTGCTCCAGGACTCCCTGCCTGGTGTCCATGGGCTCTGGGCAGTGTCTGGGAGGCTCCAGGAGCAGCTGCTGCCCAGAACTGACCCCTGGCAGCCAGGAGGGATCTGGGAGGGAGCCGTGCCTGTTCTGGGATAAGCACACGCTGGGTTTTGTTCCTGCCTCTGGGCAGTGAAGTGCAGCACCCCCTCCCTGCAGACACTCCAGGGAACAGCGATGGCAGGAACAGGGATGGCAGGAAGAAGGAGAAATGCTGTTATCTCATCTGGGCGGTGTCTGCTGCAAAAGCTTCCTAAGTGTATTCCTGAGTGGTGCTGGCCAGTGCCCAGCAGGGTCCCTGGGGAGGCAGCAGGGCCAGGCCTTTTCTAATTGCATTTGTCCTGTTTCCACGAGCTCCTTTGGCTGTGACCCTCCATCGTGGGGCACTTCTCTGTCTGAGGGAGGAAGAATTACAGTATTTGGGAACTTAGGGAAAGGAGGAGGCTAGGAGCTGACAGATTTCCTGCCTGTGGCTCCAGCCCTGAGCTGCCCTTGAAGCGACAGCTCTCGCTGTGCCCCAACACATTGGTGTCCCTGCTCCCAGCTGGAATGCAGCTGAGGCCTTGGAACCTGGAGCCAGCAGCAGGTTTGCCAAGCCAAGATGCAGCTGATGGCTCCTGACAGGATCCTGCAGTGTTAATGCAGAGAAGTGTGAAGTCAAACCCCTCCAATTCTGTTCTCACAGCTCATGCTCAGTGCTGCCTCTTTTAAAGGCAACCACAGCCAAGTAAGTGAGTGAATCACAGAAGCATCATCCACATCCATCTAAGCAGTGTCAGTATTCCTGGGGTCTCATCCTTAGCATGGTCCAGTGTCCATCCCTGAACACTCTGGAGCCCCTGGCCCCTTCCCCTGACAGCTCAGAGCCTTCAGTGCTTGGATGAACCCTCATCAGGAACAGCCTCACTTAATATTTAATGACCAAGACAACCACAGTCAGAAATTCCAGTCCCCAAGCTCTTAAGATGCAGAGCTCAGCTGAAAATCTGGATTTCAAAATTAGGACTGCCCCTCCTGACCTTGGAATATTTACCCCAAATACAGAACTTGCCAAAAAGCTCTGCAGGGGTGTCCAGCCATGGCTTGTGCTGCAAAGCCAGCAAGGAAGGCAAAACAAAGAGCACAGAGACACTCAAGGGAAAAGCAGGAGCAGAACCATAAAAGCTGGATATGGAATATGAATAAACCCCTCAGAATGACCCAGCAAACAACAGGAGCCTTTTCCTGGCTCCCTGCTCTGCCTGCAGAACACGACAGGGAGAACAAATCCCACAACAACCGCAGCAAGGACGAGGGAGGAGGACACAAACCCACGGCAGTGAGGGCGAGTTGGTGCCAAGGGCTTGGTTCTGCCCCGAGGGGCTCAGCCCTGGCACCGATTCCCTTGGAGCAGAGGGATGAGCCCTTCCCAAAGTGCTGCAGGCTCTGAGCACCCAACCACACCTCACCTGCCTCGGAATCCTCCTGGCCTGGGGCATTCCCGGCTTTCCACAAAGTCCGCAAACCCAAAAAACCTCTCCATGCAATCCTCCTGGCCTGGGGCATTCCCGGCTTTCCACAAAGTCCTCAAACCCAAAAAACCTCTCCATGCAATCCTCCTGGCCTGGGGCATTCCCGGCTTTCCACAAAGTCCTCAAACCCAGCAGAGCTTCTCCAGGCAAACCCGACACTCCCGGTGAGGCAGACGAGCCCAGGGAGCCCCGAGGGAACCGGGAGCCCCTCAGGCCCGGCCGGGCCTCAGGCAGGGCCGGGCGGCCTCAGCCAAAATATTCCCAAACAGCCGGTGTGTGACAGTGTGAATTCACAGCGTCACTGTCACCCAGCCCCTCAGCAATGTCCCTGCTGGTTTCACCCTGCAACATCTAAACTCTGATCCCTCACACTTTGCACGGGAATCTCTCCAAACCCCCCGTGCCAGAGCTGCACTTTTGCCCGCATTAAGCGTCGCCCTTTGATGCTCGGGGGCAGCAGCAAACGCATTTAGAGGGGCCTTGTGCGGGCCTTGGGTCACCTTTATCCCTTTGCCAAGCACTGGAGTGAGGATTAATCCATGGAGTAATTGCAGAGCTCTCAAATCTGCCCGGCCAGCCTCTCTCGTGGCTCCGTCCCCTCAGCGCCGCTGCCAACTCCGTGTCACAAAGGAAAAGCCATTAGCGAGCAATTACATTTCAGCAGGATTTCCCAGCCTAATGAGGATCGCCAATTCAAGAGGAACTGCTGCAAGGCTGGAGGAATAATGAGAGAAAGGGGATGGGAGTTGCTGTAATCCCGACAGAATGAGAAACAACCATGAAGGAAAAGAAAACCATCTGCTGGAGCTGTGCTCGGGCCACAGCCAGATGTGGGTGTTTGTCACAGTCCTTCCAAAGCATCCCTGGCTGGGCCAACAGCAGCACGTCACACTTAATTCGATTTTGGGGAAAAACTCCTCGTTATCGACAGCAGGTCACTGCAACAACCCCTTCCCAGCAGGGTTAGTACCTTTGGGTGACCCACCAGCTCCTGGCATCCTCTGTGCCATAAAAACACCCTGTGCCATAAAAATCACCAATGCTTCCTGGAAATCAGAACTTCCCAGAAATCAAATTTACTCAGACAGTTTGGTTTTCTTTAGCCTAGGAGCTCAACTCAGCTTAGGGAATCTTTCTTTACAGTACCAAAAAATGCAAGTGGAAAAAACCTGTTTAAATGCTGCCTTCTATTTGATGGGAAAGTGCAGTTCCAGAGTCTGCCATTCCATAGAATCATGGAACCACTAAGGCTGAAAAAGAACCTTTCAGATCATCAAGTCCAAGCACCAAGCTAGCTCCACCAGATATTTTGGAAAAATATTTGCTGGCATGGCCCTCCTTTGAGCACAGTGGGATGGAGCTCTGGAACAGAAATTACCTCTCCAGCACCACCTGATCCCTGCTCCAGGGCAAGGAAACAGCTCAGGACAAGGCAGTTCCTCCCTGGATGGAGAAATTCCCCTGTACACTTACCTGTGAGGGTAAAACTTGTCTGAAACTGAGAACTCCATAAAAACCAGCCCAAGGACTGTGTGTGCCAGGGCAGGACCCCTTCCCGTGGCATCCCCTCCTCCTCCTGGGACTGTGGCAGAGCCACCAGGGCTTCCCTGGATCTGTCTCTACCACACCATTTTTCTTGCTTATTACAATTTTTCCTACTGCTTTGGGAAGCATCCAGCTGGCTGAGCATGGCTTGGATCTTCCACCCACTGTGGTGAAAGGTGAGGTTAGGCAGAGACTTGTCCACGTGATGGAATTCCAGCGGTGGACCAGCAACCTCAGTTTAATTTTTGTTTAATCCAGAAAAACCACTTCTGATATAAATCAAAGGCTTTGGGGTCAAGGACTAATAAAGCAAGAAAGTTAAAGACATCAAAACATTATTTCCCTTTAAAAGAGCACTGAAAAAAATCAAGGCTTTATTTGAATAAATGTTACACAACATTCTTTATCATTTTTACTTCTCAGCAAACCTTAAAGGGTGAATCAGATTTTCCTCATTCAAGTCTACAAAATGAAAGAGGCATAGTGACCATTCAATATACAGACAAGAAGGTAGCACGGAGCAAAGCTTAAATATTAAGCAACTAAAGCAAAAAAGTGAAAAGCAATACATTACTGTCACTCTCTCTCATTAGAATATCCCTGACAATTTCATTTCCAAATGAAAATGTGGTTTCCAACGCAATGCTGGGAAAAAAAAGCAAGGCAGACATGAGCTCCCTTGGATGCTATTTGCTCTATACCCATATTCTCCAGTGCACACCTGCATCCCTTGGGTTAATCCCTCCTGCTTCAGCTGCTGTGCTCAGGGAGGGGAGGGGAGGAGAGCCCTGGGGGATCCGGGGGCACAGCCAGGCACTACCGGCTTCCAAAACAACAGCAGGCACTCCTCAATCCCATGTGCAACAACCCTGCCACCACAGTCCCGGGCCTTTTTCCTGAGCAGAAACTGGTTTGTGCCATGTGGTTTGGTGGCTTTTCTGTTTGGTTTTTTTTTTTTTGGGGGGGGGTGGTGGTGGGGGAAAATGTACCTGATTAGGCCAAGCCCCCCATCCATTGTCAATCCAAGCGGAGGTGAAAGGCTGGCACGGACCCGGCACCAAGTCACCCCTTTCCTCATTCACATGTCTCAATCTTTCAGTTCTAGTCACATCCCAGGCCTTGAGCAGGACCAGACTGCTGGGCCTCTTCCACTGGCGAAAAGGAAAAGCACTGTAGAACAAATATTCATCCAAACTGTAAAAAGAAGTTTGTACTTTATGATGAAATCGTTATGGCAAACGGTACTATTCGAATGCACTGCACAGCATTGTACAGCCTGTTTCTAAAAAGTAGGTAGTGAATATTCAATTTCTGCATTTATAAATAAAGAATTTAGCTCTGAAAAGCAGACACTGAACCAGCACAAAGCACGAGCTGCCACACACTCAGTGTGTGAATCCCTGATGGGCCTGGCTGGGGTTTGGGGGCCTGTCCCAGCCTGTCACTTCCCCCTCTCCGATTGTTTAACAAGTATAAACCTGTTGCCAATGACAGAGTTGTCCTAACTTCAGATTTTATGTGGTTCATTCAGGCTCCAGACACGAAGAAATTGTCTTTGTGCTGACCCAGAGGCCCCTTGGAAAAATCCCTCTGGTTTTAAACGATCCAGACAAAGACATTCTATTTTCTCCAATTGAATCAGGATATCAGTAAGGAGGAAAAGAGTTTCCTACTAGTCCTTTCATCTCTATAGAAACAGAAATTTGACTTTTAGTAGATTATGTGCACATTTTCATCTCTTCAAAACAAATATTTATTTTCCCAGGTTACACAATAAATCCCCTGCTAAGAACTTTAAAGAAATGGTTCTGCCGAGACAGTGTGCACACAATGGAAATAATTAGTGACAAATAAATTAATATTTAATAACTCAAGATTTCAGCAGCGTGTCCAGCATTCCCAAGCTCCACTGAAGTCAGTCTTACCCAAGACCTTTGTGGGAGGGGAATAAAATAGATAAAACCCAGTGAGTTTTTTTTTTTTGATTTACAGCTTTTCAAAGAAGTCAACGCAACTCAGATCAACAACCATCAGAAACTCTAATAAAACCTTTGCTCTCTACTAGTTACCTATCTGAAAAATATTTATGTCAAAAGGAAAAAAAATAACCCATGATTTGAAATAGAAATGCCATCCCATTGAATCACTCTCCATTCATGATTCCCATCCTGTTTTAGGATTATAAGCAAAATGCTGCTCTCTGCCTTGTAGCCCCTCTCAAGGTTATTTCACAACCCTCAATTCCCTAAGTGTTACAATAGCATAAATAAAATGCAACCATATTCACACAGAAGGAGCTTTCCCATAAAACAGAGATCCATGGAGTTTGTGGTCACTGTCCTTTCCATCACCTCTATGGGAAATGTTGGTCTCAATAGCAGGACTGTTCATATTTCACAATACAACTGGGTTTGGACATGCTTTGATCACAGATCACAGCTCTGCTAACACCTGCACTAAATACTAACTAAGCCTCAGAGAATGGAAAATTGCAATGCTAAAGTCAAGAATTAAAAGAAAAGTTCAAAAAGTTACAGTCAACTTCCCAGGCAAATTGGCTCCGTCACTGGCACCTCTCAAAACATACAAACGTGACTGTCACATTACAAAAACCCCAGTTATCTGCAGTGAGTCTTCATCCTAAGAATTCAAGTGGTTCCTTGCATGTAAGTGTCATAGAGTCTTTCGTCATCTCATGCGTCATTTATTGCAAAAAAGTTTTATAAAATATTTCCTAACATCTTTTGAAATTTTAAGGAAAATGTACATTAGGTACAGGTGCCCTAACGGTGCGAGGGGGGAGCTTTAACATCTTTTTTTACCCCCTTTCCCCTTCAAAAAAAATGTTTTACTACTTGGTGAAGATTTCAGAGGAAAAATAGGACAAGTCAGTCTCAGATTTCTCTCAGTCCTGATGAGCTGGTGCTCTTCGTGGCAGTGTAGTGAGGTTCCATAAAAACAGCGGGTCATTAGTGTCTCTGAGCTGAAAAGGGGAGAGAAAGGGAACATGGTTAAATGTCTTCCAGTACATATTGCAAAAGTAGGTAAAGCAAAAGCTGAGGTGGCCAGGAAAGTTACTGGCTCACCTGCTTTGTGCATCGAGTGCAGAAGACAAAAAATAGATTGACATTATCACAAGACAGACACAAGTGAGCAAACTCCTCCGGGGGCTGGGGTTTGAGGAGGAGCCACCACAGCAATCTGTTACATCTCACCCCATTTCAGCATCCAGAGAGAATTCCAATTGTAAAGACATTTAAAGACAGCTCAGGAAGCAGGGAGATTAATTCACAAAATCTATACATCGATGGCAGTCCACAACACAAAGCTAAATGTGACCCTGCAGTGCCCTTCCTTCCACACACGAGAGCTGAGGGCCTGAGGGAGCACTGAACTATAAACCTGCTAATGGTGTTTCCTTCCCATGGCTGCCTGTGTTTTCCCATTTACTGCAGAGAATGGGAATAAATTATGATAAAAGAGACAGGAACAGCCCAAGTGCTGAGCTCTGCATGAACCATCACCAGTCAGCCACCAGTTCTCACTGGGAGCAGGGGGAGGCCCTGGCATGGGCTGTCCAGAGAAGCTGTGGCTGCCCCAAGGCCAGGTTGGACAGAGCTTGGGGCAACCTGGGACAGTGCAAGGTGTCCCTGCCCATGGCAGGGTGGCACTGGATAGGCTTTAAGTCCCTCCCAACCCAAACCAGCCTGGGATTCTGGGATTCTATGGAGACTGTGCTCCTCAGACCCAGTGACTGAAAACCTGACTGTGTGTGTCAGCTCAGTGTCTGTGCCACTGCACCCCCTGACCTTCCTGAGTGCAGCCCATTGCTGTTCATCAGTCATTCCATGGGGTCACTCACTCCATGTGGGATCTGTGGTTTGTGGGACAGTGACAGCTCAGCCTGGCTGAGGGCACAGCTCTCGTGGGATCTCCAGGGAGCTCACAGGCTGGACTCTGCTCTGAAGCAGCTCCATTCAACTGCTGGAGGCAGAATCACACAGAACCCCAGGATCACACAGATCCCAGATTGGGAAAAGCCCTCCCAGACCACCGAGTCCAAGCTGTGCCTGATGCCCACCTTGTCCCCAAGAGCACTGGGTGTCACATCCAGCCCTTCCTGGGACACTCCAGGGATGGGGATCCAAACCTCCCTGGGCACTGCCAAGGCCTGAGCACCCTTTCCATGGGGAAATTCCTGCTGCTGTCCACCCTGAGCCTCCCCTGGCCCAGCCTGAGGCCGTTCCCTCTCCTCCTGTCCCTGTTCCCTGGGAGCAGAGCCTGACCCCCCCGGCTGTCCCCTCCTGGCAGGGGCTTGTGCAGAGCCACAAGGTCCCCCCTGAGCCTCCTTTTCTCCAGGCTCAGCCCCTTCCCCAGCTCCCTCAGCCTTTCCTGGTGCTCCAGCCATCCTAAGGACTGCCCCAGGAACATTGCAAAGGTTAAAACATGTGTCAGGACAGGCAGTGACACGAGTCAGCCCTCTCCTGCCTGTCCCACTGAACTCAGCTCACAGGGCCCTTTCCTGGCAGCCAGCACTGCCATGGGGATTCTGATTTTACAATGGGAACATTTTCTCAATCCCTTTATTCACTGCTGTCCAAAGAGAATCGCTGCCTTTCAAAGTCCTGGCTTTTATCTCCAAAGGAAAAGCAGAAGGACACCAGGCAGCCATGGGGGGGGAGAAAAGACACCCCAGAAGGACAAGGGAAGCAAAAATAGCAGCACATCCCATCAGGGATTACAGGAGCCCAAATTTAAATAGTTACAGTAACATTTATGCACCTTCCTGGGGGATAATGCTGTGTCTGTGCAAAACTATGGAACAGAAGGCACAAAACTCCTATTTTCCTGCTACAGATTCCATTTGTAGCCAGTGGAGAAGAGGGAAACCAGGCTGCTCTTCCAGATGATGAACTACTAAAAGCAAGAACTGTTTTCTTCTTTTACAGCCTCCAGCAGCAGGACCTCAGTCACCAGGAAAACAAAGAGCAGCAACACATTCTTCCCTTTATGAGCCTAATTCCCTGAAATATATGACACAGTATCAAGAATTCCTAAAACATGGTCCAACTCAGTTTTTTCCATGTAAATGTATCAGAAGAGATTTTTTCTAAATCCCTCAACACTTGAAATACCTCAAGGAAAGACTTTTTTTTTTCTCATTAACTAAACTTCTGATTAAACTGACTACAATCCTTTTAAAAATCATTTTTGTGGCTTTAAGTTCCTTTTCACCAGGGCTGCTAAGTACCCAAACTGGCACCACGTGCTTTAAAATCCTGAAGCATGGCAGAGGTGCAATAAAACCCCAGCATTTCCTAAAGCCAAACAAAACCCCTACACATTACTAAATAAAAAATGATGCTAAATTGGCATTTAAGCAAATAATTGCTTGGAATTGTATCTGATTATTTTACTGACAAAGCAAGATCCCATCTCCCCCTCTGTGCACTTGTTAAAGGACACCAAGGACAATTCTGCCACCTGACCTTGCTGTGATTCTGTCACAGATTCTCAGTACTGAGAACAAGCACTTGCCTCCCAAAGCAGATTCCCAGCACATGTCTGACATGTAGGAGAATATTCCTTATTGGTATTTGACATCCAAAACATCTGTAAACAAACATGAAAACTGACCTAGATCTGTTTTTTCCTAAAGAACAACCTGATTTCAAGTTGCTGTTCCATAAATGGCATCAGCCAAGCAGGAGGCTGCACACAGAGCCCCTGGCACAAGGGGCAGTGCAGGGTTCCTCAAATGTGGATTCCTCCAAGTGTGATTCCTGCAGGATGTGACCAGGACACAGAGGGCAGAATCCTTCATTATAGACATATTTTTACAAATATTCTATTTTTCCAAAACCAGCCTTGCTAATGACAAAGTGACAGGACAGCTCCATCATCTGTCCTCTCCCACTCCTGGCTGCTCTGAGCCCAGGAGCTCAGCCTGATCCATTGGTTTTCAAACCCTGCCATTACACACACAGCACCCAGGGTTTCACTGTCACAAAGACAATCAATATTCCAGTGCTTGATTTCAACTCTCTGCCTCAGTTTAAGTGTTATTTTATTTCCTGTCCCAGCTGCAACTCAGCAGAGCTTCCCCTCTGCCTCTGCCCCCGTCCCACAGGGATTCACACACCTGGAATATCCTCAGTTCCCACACTTCCCTCTTCCTCCTCTGCACTCAGGGATGGAATCACTGGCATGGAAACAGAATTACAGCTGTTCAAAACGTGCCTCCTCCTGATTTGGGAAGTAACTTGTCAAACACAGCCCAAATACACCCCACAGATCCATTTCTTCTCACACTGAAGGAGCAAAGCCTGGATTGAAACTTGCTCCAGGGGATTCTGATTTGTTCCCTGAGCCAATTCCTACCTGCAGGCTGCTAAATTCTCCCCTCAGGCCATGGGCAGGCAGAAAGAGAAGATCAAAGATGGCACATCCCATGGCACAAGCATAGGGAGTCACCTTTCCAGGTTATTTCACCTTTGTTTTTTTTTTTTTCCTTTTGCTCCCATGTGTCTCCCTCTGGCATGTGCAAGCTGGCAGGGTTGGTTTTTTTTTTCAGGTTTTGTGAAGCCTGAAAGCCCTGTCAGCACCACCCACTTCCCACCTCCTGCCAGAACACAAATTGTTTTTTCCTGGGGAAAACACAGAGCCCTGGACCCGAGTTCTCCTCAGGGGTTGGTGCCTGGCACTGAGGTGCTGCTCCAGGGAGTTTCCCAAACTGCCCCACCTGGGAAATGCAGGGAAAAAGCAGGATGGCAAAGCAGTCACCAACTCCCTGGCACCACAGCCCTGCTGCTCTGCCTTGTGTTCACACAAAGGCACTTGTGTCACTGTTAAATTTAAGAAAAAAAGAAATCATTAATTAATTTAAATGACAGTCTGGATTGTATCCACGTCCCAGGTAATACAGAAGATTGAAATGGATGAGTAAATCATAAGGAATCATAAGCTGCTATTAGGATGCAACAATTAAACCCCAATAATTAGAGGTGTTTCTGACCTGGGAGGAATTGCTGCTGTTTGGTAAAACCCATCCAAATGACCACAAACAGTTCTAAACAAGGAGGTCAGACTGGACCAGGTGCCTAAAAATGCCAGGGAGGGTGAGCAGGGAAGAGAAGGGAAAAGGGACAAGGGATGTCACTGACCTAAACAGCCACACTGTGAACACACTGCCAGGGTGACCCCCTGGGAGGGAACTGTTTAAACTAAAATCCAAAGGTGGCACAGAGAGCAGCAGCTGGGGGGTTAAATGTTGGCTGGGAAGTGCCATAGTCACTGCAAGGACAGGGATCACAAGACAGGCTCTTTCCATCGGGGATTAAGGATAATTTGATGCTGGATACTCCCATCCCCATCTCTCACACCTGAGCTAATGGATCTTCACTCAGCTGGCAGCTACACAAGTTTTCAGTGTTAAATGTGGGTGATCCCTGATCACTGCAGGGTCAGAAGCTTTTGTTAGTTATGGAAAAGTTCCCTTTTTAAACAGTCCCAGTCATTTTACCCAATGGATTATGCCACCACACACTGTCATCCATCCCTTTAGGCTCCAGCTCACTGCACTTCCCTCCCAGCTCAGACTTCAGCTACAGATCACTGAGGGACCCCCTGCCCTGCCTGCATTTGCTATTCCTGCAGGCATTCATTGGAACACAATTATAAAGCAAAAGATGGACTGAAATAGCCTGTCCCTGATTATCAGTCTGCTCCTTTGCACAGCTCCTCAGCCAAGAAAGCTGCTCTGTCTCCTCACTGGACTGCACAGAGCAGGCAGGACAGATGATGATGCTGAGAATGAGCTGCTGACATTTATTTTCCAAAATTCACGTTCCTATTCTACTCTTGACAGTTTTAGCAGACTTGAAAGAAAATCAATATCAGGACTTAAGAGAGTTAAACTGAACCAAACCTAAGGGCTAGCAATGCAAAAAGCAACTCACCCTTCCTCGCTTGTGCTACTCTTAAACCTAACTAGAGTTAGAAACCATGTTTTAAAAACCCAAAGGTACTTTACACCAGGCTGAAAAGAAAAAAAGAGTTCTTTTCAGCCTTGTACAGACCTAAATCACCCCAGGAACCCCAGCCCAGGGTAGTTCTGTAGCTTCCAAACTAAACACAGCAGCGTCTGAAAGAGAAACCAAATCATCCGAGATGATTATCTCAGTGAAGTGTTGACACAAAGTTACAACTCTAATTAGAAGAGTAACAAATACCTGTTCAATTTCCTGCATGACTCCACTTCAGACACACACAAGAATCTCCCTTTCCTTCCAGCTTTGCTCCTGAAGCCTCACACCTTCCAACACCTCTGGGGAAAGAGATCTAAGTTTTGGAATAACTGCTCTCTCTCCCAAGGCATTTTAACTGAAGCTGAAGATTTTCAGAGGAACAGAAGAGCTGTACTAGAAACTCATCATGCCCTGTCCCACTCTCCCCTAAACTGACAGGCCAAAAATATGCAACAACCACAGCGAGGCATTTCATTACCTGAAAAAGGCATCACTTTCCATTTACCCCCTTAAACTGATGGGGAAATCCCAGTCACCCCCTCTGCTGCTGTTCTTGCCTTCTGAAGGCAGAGCCACAGAAGGATTTAGGTTGGAAAACACCTCCAAGATCACCAAGTCCTTTCTGTGCCTGATCCCCACCTTGTCCTCAGCTCAGAGCTCTGAGTGTCACATCCAGGAATTCCTTGGGCACCTCCAGGGATGGTGACCCCAAACCTCCCTGGGCACTTCCAAGGCCTGAGCACCCTTTCCATGGGGAGATTCTCCCTGATACCTCAGTGATTGTCCCCTGGCCCAGCCTGAGGCTGCTGGTACCCAGTCCTGGCACAGGGATGCTCCTGCAGGGAGCAATGGATAAATCATGGGTAAGTCATGGAAGTGCCACTGCCCCAGAGCTGTGACAGGGCTGGGGACCACAGGCACAGCAAAGTGGGGTTTAACAGCTCAGCTAAACCAGCCCCAAGCCTTGTCCCAGCCTTCAAGGCTCTCCCTCAGCCCAGCCCCTGGAAACTGCTGCATCCCCAGGAGCAGCTCCTTGGCAGTTAAAAGGAAAACCAGGGTTGAGTACGAAGAGATTTTCACCTTACTGTAACATGGTGCTGGAAAAAAATTAATTGAACAAAACAAATGACTTGTTTTGAGCCCTGTTCAGTCTGCAGCTATACAGCACATTCACCATGAAACTGAGGAAAGGCTTCAAACTCATCAGCTACAAATCAAAACTGACTTCAAATCCTTTCCATGAACAGTTCTTTTGAACATCAAACCACCCAAAGGAAGCCCCTGTTGCTCCCCCAGTGAACACCTGAGCAAACTCAGCCTATGTAAGCTGCAGTGCTATTCTAATTTTATATAAATTAAGAGAACAAAGCTTCCAGGTCTTCTAAAGAAAAAATAACATTGTCAATATTGATTTTGCCACTGCTTGGCTTAGAACAACTAACTTAAAACCAGTTCACTTGAGCTTCTAAACCTCAAGGAAGTGGTGTAGACATCTGACCCACCTCACAATGGGTTCCTGACTCCAAAAAGCAGTTTGCTTTAATAACATAATACAGCTTATTTACTTAAAGAAACTGTTTCTGTTTGCAGGAGAGAATACAAAGAAATGAAACAGATTTTTTTTTCCAATATTTCTTTTTCTTTTTTTTTTTCCAAAATTTATTGTGTGTTTATCACATTCAAAAAGCATTGACCACTGGGGCTTTTTTGGGAACTGTTAGAATGCCAAGGTAAAGCTGGTGTATTTGGAAGCTTAATTAGCAATTAATGACTGTCAGCTTAAGGAAAATTTGAACAGTCATGGGTCTGACACTTTAGACTCCCAATAGTTCTGTGGGTACAACAGAATAATTAAAAAAAAGTAAAAAGAAACTGAATGCTTTGGCAAGACCAGACAATATCATGAACATATGAAACTAAATCTTAAAATAAAAATATTTTCAGGGTTTGATGATTAAATCCTTGCCCTCATTTTCATGTCTGTTTAATTTCAGTCTGAGCTTAAATTTTTACATCTGTCACGATTGCCTACGTGGGCAATTCTGGAAAAACCAGGATGAAAACTGCTTTGGGATGAGCACCAGGAGACTCTTCACAAGGCATTGCAAGGCTGAAGCAGGAATGGCTTGGAGGACACAGGAATTCACATGGTCAGGTAAGGACCAAAACTCACAGACAAAAATAGTCAGGTGCATTGCATGAAAATGCCCCAACAGTGAGCAAAAACCATGCAAGAAAAGCTGGAATGGCAGTGGAGAGCAGCTCTGAGATGGAAACTGAAAACATTCCCCACTGTAAAGTGACATTATCCACATCTCTACTCAAATAAATGGCCCAAAAGTTAATTTAGGGAGAAATTTCATCAACTTTCCAGAAAGCCCTCTACAGAGCTGGTTCTGAAACAAAAGGGACAGAGAATTGATAATTTCCAAATTAAGACTGAAGTATACCAATAAATAGTATTTACATCAAGCATTTCATCTTTAAGAATGCATGAAAAAGGACAATTTACTTTTTAAAGGGTGTCCTCTAAATCCGGCATACAGATAAAATACTCTGACATCCTGGATTTGTTTCAAAGCTTTTTGAGAAACACACACAAATAATTCAGATTTAGTCAATTTTATTTACAGTTTGTTTTTTTACATTTCAGAGCATTACACAATTACATATCTCATTTTTCTGACCTGCAAACAGATACCTTAAACGGAAATATTAAAAAAAAAAAAAAAGAAAAAAAAAAAAAGAAAAAAAAAGTTAGATACATCCAAAATGCAACAATTACACATCTGACAATTCACAAAGTGTAATTTACTAGGACGTATCCTAAGAATTTAGGAACAACCAGTCAGGAGAAAATCTGACCAATTTCAGCAATTGCTTATTTACACATTCAAAACAAAGCCTCTCTTAAGCTAAACCTCCAGGCAAACGGCCTGAAAGATTTCTTCAGGAAGAAAGACCAGAACGATTCACACCTATGCAGCATTAACAGCTCTTGATCCCAAACACTGAGGCCTCCTCAGCTTTGTCTTAGAGCTACAGGCATCCCTCGACTTCTCCGACCCTGAAGTGATTTACTTGTGCCCCCATGTGCATAGAAAGGTTGAGTGTTTAAGTGGTCACTACGATAAAACCCCATTTAATCTGGTCTTTAAGTCACTAAAATTCTTCTTCCTTACAACTCGGAGCACGTCTCCAATGCCATAAAAACCGGCTGACTCGGCTCCCACAGAGGGGAGCTCGGACCCACCTGGGCCTGGCCAGACTGAATTCATTAGAGACTGGTTCAAAATAATCTTTAAAGACCATTTAGACAAGGCTTACATTTCTACACTTCCCTGATGGGCCACCTAATAAAACAAAAAAAAAAGTCACAGCTACTACTTTCATCCCTCGTGCCAACCCCTCGGCCACACAGAACTAGTTATATACTGGGTAGAAACTACTAAAAAAATTCCCTGCAAATCAGCTGCCTTCCAGCTGAGGCTATGGCTCCTATGCATCGGGTGGTTGAGGAGGTTTGGTTGGTTTGTTTTTTCTCTCTTTAAAAAAAAAAAAAAAAACAAAAAAACCCTCACTTGAAAAAACCCCCCGGAGTCCTGACTTTGAGGCTAACTCCGATGGCGCGTTCAGCGGGTCGGACCCGCCGCGAAGCGCCGCGCGCGGCACGAGCCTGGCGTGAAAAAGAGCAGTCAACCGTGCAACTCCTGACTTTGCCACGTCCTTCCTGGCAGCCCTCCCTAACCTGGCTAGGGATTTGGTGGAGCCTCCAGGTTTCTTGCCTACCTTACTCTCCACGTTCACGTCTCAAACTGCGTCAGCAGGGCCCGCACCTCGGGCGTGAGCTGCTTGGCAGCCTTGGCTGCCTCAGTGACGGCCTTGCGGTACAGACCCTTTCTCTTCTTATTAAAGCGCAACTGGAAGCTTTCTAAAAAGGGGGAGAGCTGTGCAAGAGCAAGGAAAGACGTGGTGGTGGAGCCAAACCATGAGATACGAGCCTCCTGGCGCACCAGCAGCCCGCTATCCTTGCGGCTCACAGTTATGGTAAGGATACGGGCCGGCCACCAAGGGAAGCCATAAATCTTGGCCCAAACAATGTCCCCTACACATACGGTCCTGCCATCTGGTGTGACACATTTAGAGACGTTTTTGGAAAAGACTTCTGTTTTCAAGGAATTACTGAGCTTTTTCTCTTCCTTCGAAGAGGAGGAGGAGGAGGAGGAGGAGGAGGAGGAAGAGGAGGAAGGTGCATGCATGCTGCCTGGAGGAAAATCAAAGCTTTCGGTAGAGCTACACTCAGAGTTGGTGGATTTCAAATCATCTGTGCTATCACTACTACAAACTGATGCACTGGAAGAGTCAGATTTCTTTTGATTAAGGGTCATGTAAACCGTTATATTGCTTTTGCTGCCTCTCTTGCCCAGTGTCTGCTGTTCATCCTGATCAACAGTTACATGCACTTCACTCGTGTCCTGAACCTCACTGCTGGCCTCTTCGGGGCCTTCTGAGGGGCTCTGGGTTTCTGAAGGGGCCTCACCTGCTGAGCGGGTGGAGGAGCAGCGAGACTGGGGCTTAGTTGCCATCTTGCCACTCCGTATTTTCTCAAGTCCTGTCTTGAGGGAAGAGTCATTCTCTTCGTTGCGGTACCGCTGGGGCTTGAGGCGCAATCGGGGCGGGAGGGACCCTGAGCTGGTGTTCTGAAGACGCCGCGTGAAGTGGACCTTCGAATGTGCATTTTTGGAAGAGGAGGTTGCACTCTGCTTCTTTTGTGCCTTTTCTTTGGCCATTTTCAAGACTTCCCGAGCTTTCGCATGATCCATGTTTTTGCTCTGGAGAACTTTTTTTGTGTTTAACTGCGCTTTCGACGTGTTCGCTTGTGCGGAAACTTTGACCACTCTGCTTCTGCCGTGGGCAATGTTTGAAACCTTGACCACAGCGTTCCTTTTCTGGCTTTCGTTTTGGCTTTTCCCATCCACCTTATGGTCAGTCTTAAGTTTTTTATTCACAGTAGTCACGCTCTCGTTTCTTCTCTTTTTACTGTCCTCATATTTGGAAGAGTCACTTGCATTGCCACCTTTCTTGATCTCCTTTTTCTCTGCCACCACGCTGTTTTTGCACTTGTCACACAGGACCTGCCGGGGCCGTAGTTTGATGGCGTTCATGATGGACGTGGGCTCCTCCCTGTACATTTTCCGCTTGGGCCGCTTGATTTTCCGGGGTGGAGGCTGAGGTATTGACTGGTTATAGGTGTCCCTGATAAACAAAGGAGGAGGGTACGGTGCTCCCTCGTGAAACAGAGGAGGTGGTTTAGAAGTCCAAAGGCTTTTAGCTATGCTGGGCTCTGAGGGCTGCGTGAGCGAGGAGTCGTCGGGGACTGCAGCGTCGGCCTCACACTTCACCTGCGCCTCCTCTTGGAATGGTTTGCTTTGGAGCTGCATGGCTTCAGGTTTGTCCTTGTACTCCCTTTTAGGAAATATGGTCACAGGGATTCCATGGGGGCCAAACCTTGAAAGAGAGAGGGGGGGGGAAAAAAAATTTCAATGTTTTGAGGGAATTTTTGCAGCGTTTACCACAAAGGATTTGAAAACTTGTCTCGCGTTAGGTAGCCAGCATTTGAAAACCATGAATCCCAGAGAAATTAAAGCTTCATATACAGCCTTATGGGAAGCTTTGAAAATGCAAGACACCAAAATGAAGTCAGCAGAGAACAAAAAACTACACAACTTCACTGATTATCAGTTTCCCTCGTATCAACAAGATGCCCTGAGAATGTAACAAAAATATCCCCGAGACAGCAGCAAAAGAATTAACTTTATGCTTCTAGAAAATGCTTATACACATCCAAACTCACCCCAACAACTCCCAGTCTACCCAAGCTCATTTTCCATGCTAAGTCAACTTCATGCAAAGACATCTTCAGATACTTTTCTTCCGTTTTTAGCACAGCAGAAAAGGATGAAAGGTCCAGATTTAACAGAGACAAACCTGGGCTGCCTAAATCCTTGCAGTGAACAGGGAGTGCCACCACCCTCCATCCACAAAAGGCTCAGCACCTGATGCTTTATGGCCGAACACTCCCCAGCCCAGTCTGAATCTCTCCCAGCAAAACTCCCCTTATTTCAACTCAGTACAAATTATTCCTCACTGCTCCACGAGCAAACAAGATTTTAAACCTTTCCCTCCTTTTCTCCAGACTGGAATTGCTCTAGATCAGAACAAGGGAGTAACTCCCCAAGATCTGTCCTCAGGTTTGTGGCTGCTCAACAGCAACATCCCCTCAGCTGATTAAACTGAAGTTTATTTACTTTTTTATTCTACAAGTGCCTCCATGTTGCCTTTATTTCCTCAAAACTGGATTTGAAATAAAGTCATCATGTGTTAGAAGGCTCTTTACAGTGTCCCCAACAAAAGCCATTGCTTGTTTGTCCTTTTGCTTATCGCAAGCTCCTTTCTACATCTGAAGTGTAATGGAAGCAAACGACCCACCCAAGATTAAATTATCCACCCAGTCTGCATTTCAGCAGCTTGTACAGACATTTTTCCAGCCTATGGTCTGGCACTAAACCACAAGGGACTCGCTCATAACTAAGTTTTACATTCCCTGAAGTCCCACAAGTCCATCAAGGGTAAAGAAGTTGCTTTTCCACAAATACTTTTTCCTCCACAAAGGATTGGAAGCAAGTCACTCAATTCCAAGTAGGGCTTTAAAAGAAACTACCAGCTGACAGTAATTAAATTAGCAATATTTTCAGAGTTATTTGCATCAAAACCTTCAGCTTCTAAAAGATCCAGATCCTATCACTCACCACCTGATAAAGCTTAGAGGATTTGGTAAAAAGCTAATCTATGGTAAGAGCTGAAAACAAGACAGGGCAAGATCTCTGCTGTGCAAATTCCAATCCCAAAGAGCACAACAGCAGAATTACACAGGAGTGGGATATGAAACCCCACACAGACATCCCTTGAAACTGCTCTCAGTGCCTCAGGAGCTGCATTTCCAGCCCTCACAGGCCATTCCCAGAGCCAAGCCCTTCTCCCAGAGGGCATTTATGTGACTCTGTGGCAGGAAATGAAGCATCATTAGCTGTCACTAGGAAGAGGTGGAAGAAGAGGACTGCAAGGGTTTCCAGAAGGATCCCATTCAAGGATTTCACCTCTCTTTCCCCAGCTTTTCATTCTCTTGCCTCACCAGCAGTGTGCACAA